>OX336383.1:18369053-18861883 GCA_946902895.1 Fragum fragum | reverse complement strand
TTTTTGTAAAATTGGTTTAAAATTGAAATCAACAGTTTTATTCTCCAAAGACCAAACGGAATATAACTATAGGCCAACGCTGGCTTCAAAATTATCCTGCAATTGCATCCGATTTAGGCGGCGCATAACCTATCAATGGTTTTATGCAGCTGTGTAGACTCCTAGTTCTGTCATTTGAGGATACGACAAAGGTCACTCACTTCTAACGAGAGGGCCACTATGGCCCTGGGTCCTCACCTGAGATACTGCCAAAGTTTATGTAATGGCAATGTTTTCCTTTTTACCAAAATATCTTTTGGCCAAACCGTTTTATTTTTATTTTTCTTAACTTCCTTCTGAAATAAATTATTTCAGAAGGAAGCTCTTGACTGTAGTTGGGCACAGTGGATAACAACCTTTATCAAAGAACTTGTGTCAGTATCTTTTTAGCAAGTTGTCCTCGCAAACCACAAAGGTGCACACAACATACTGCCATGCAAGTCATGCTCTAGACAAGGTCTTCTACATGTTTCTTTGAAGGGTATCTGATAGAGGACCACCCTAGGAGCATTTCTGTAAAATTTGATTGAAATTTTTACTGTACTTTCTGAGAAGATTTTTAAAGAAAAAGTTAACGGACAGACAGACTGACGACCACACGACTGACACCACACCATGACAATAACCCTCTGGCTTTCAGCCAGTTGAGCTAATGATTATTCTGAATGACTTTTGTTATTACATGATGGGGACATAAAAAGTATTTAGAGGACAAGCTAGAGACTGTATTCTCCACCATCTCACAAATTGCAAGCAACCATTCAGATCAATACAACAAGAGGGCCGTTGGCCCTGGGGCGCTCACCTGAGATAAAGGCTCTTTTTCTTTCAACAGTCTTATTTCATGTTAAGGTTAGGATTATGAAACAAGTGGGCCACAATTACATATAAAGACTATGAACCTGGGGATCAAAAAGTCTAAATTACAAATTCCAAGGCTTAAGTGCCGATTTGAAAGAAGGATTTGTTTGTTTGAATGGGGTTTAACGCCGCTTTTAACAATCTTTCAGTTATATCGCGGCGGCTGGAGCACCTAACAATGGATTCCTGGTATTTCTCGCACCAGTACTACCAATACACCCTTTCCTAGCCTCCAGCTGCTATCCCACATAGGCTTACGATTATCTGCCCATTGGTGGTAGACAAATGTCGGAAAGAGTATTGCCGCCGTCGGGGATCGAACCCGGGACCCTTTGAATGATAGTCCGACGCGCTACCAACTGCGCTATGACGGCGGCCTTGAAAGAAGGAAACAACTTTTTCCATGGGTTATAATTTCAGAAATAAGAAAGAAGTCTGTGAACTGATGCTTCATGCCTATACCCCCCCCCCCTGGGGCTCCGCCCCTGGGGACCAGAGGATCATGATTTTAGCTATTGTGAAAGAGGTCAATATACTGATGCTTCATGCAAAATATCAAGGCTCTATGCCTTCTGGGTCATGAGGAGAAGATTTTTAAAGATTTTTTAAATTTCACTTTTGTTGCCATGGCAACTAGAGTTTTTAACGGATTTCAATTCTTTTAGCTATTTTTGAAGGGGACCACCTAAGGAACATTTCTGCCAAATTTGGTTCAAAACGGCCCAGTGGTTTGGGAGGAGATGTCATTTAAAAAATCGTTCTTTATTTCTATATAAACCCCACCCCCCTGGGGCTCCGCCCCTGGGGACCCGAGGATCATGATTTTAGCTATTTTGAAAGAGGTCAATAAACTGATGTTTCATGCAAAATATCAAGGCTCTACGCCATCTGGGTCAGGAGGAGAAGATTTTTAAAGATTTTTTAAATTTCACTTTTGTTGCCATGGCAACTAGAGTTTTTAACGGATTTCAATTCTTTTAGCTATTTTTGAAGGGGACCACCTAAGGAACATTTCTGCCAAATTTGGTTCAAATCGGCCCAGTGGTTTGGGAGGAGATGTCATTTTAAAAATCGTTCTTTATTTCTATATAAACCCCCCCCCTGGGGCTCTGCCCCTGGGGACCCGAGGATCATGATTTTAGCTATTTTGAAAGAGGTCAATATACTGATGCTTCATGCAAAATATCAAGGCTCTACGCCATCTGGGTCAGGAGGAGAAGATTTTTAAAGATTATCTTAAAATTTCACTTTTGTTGCCATGGCAACCAGAGTTTTTAACGGATTTCAATTCTTTTAGCTATTTTTGAAGGGGACCACCTAAGGAACATTTCTGCCAAATTTGGTTCAAATTGGACCAGTGGTTTGGGAGGAGATGTTGTTTAAAGAAATTGTTGACGGACGACGCACGACGCACGACACACGACGCACGACGGACGACGGACGGACGCCGGACAAAAGGGGATCACAATAGCTCACTTGAGCACTACGTGCTCAGGTGAGCTAAAAAGGCTTTGTTTTTAACTGTTAACACCAAGTTTGGAGAATCCAAATGTCCCAAAACAAGTCAATTAGTACTGAGTTAACAACTTATTAGATTTTATTTTTCAGATTGAAATGCCAGTGAAAGTGGGAACAAGGTCTGGAAATTGTGAGATGCTAGGAATAGCTTCATAGCTAAGTTTTAAGGAATCACCAAAGGATTATTTCTGTGAAATTGAATTCTGTTCAGTACTTTCTGAGGAGAATTTTACGGACTGAGGCATGTATCGTGCAAGCATGCATGGAGGGACACATGACGGATCCATCACCATGACAAAAGCTCGCTGTCTTTCGGCCAGTAGAGCTTAATATAGAAACAACTGAATGGAAACTTCATTGATATGTTATTCATATACAACATAATAACAACAATCTAACAATATTATGCAAAATTTGATTGAGAAACTATTTCTAAAAGCATCTTAAATTTTAGTCTATAAAAAAATTAAGGATTTACATCCCTACAACTTTTCGTGCCTTTTAAAGACATTTCTCAAAATTAATGTTCACCTAGAATTATTACCACCAAAATGTGTTAAATTTTATTGTTGATGCAAAACCTTCAAAGATGACAAAATTCCCTAAGTTTTGATAAACAGGTATAAACGTTCGAATAAATTTCATTTGGGTGTAATTGTCAACAGTAATGATAAAATGCAGATACAAACATTCTTTATAAATACCAGTGCTGAGTGACCACCACAAGAAATATTAAAGTGTTAAGTGCCTCTAGTTTCAATTATCTTGCCTCTAGCGAAGTGTAATGTGATATCTACTTGAAATATTTTGTGACCTTGACCTTGATGTGACACTTTGTTAGAGGACTGCTTGCAATGCTTTCAGGACGGTTCAAGATCAAGATTGAAATTCTTTATAAAAGGGTGTGATAAAGGGTCACCAAAAGACCATTCTTGTGAAATTCCATCAATCAATTTCTGAACAGAATTTCAAAGTATTCACTTTCATATTTCATATATGGAATTAGCCCCTACATAAACAAGCCGAATTCTTATCTAATAAAAATGCTTTGAAAGAATCTGATAAAGGATTAAAACACACTGATATTGACAATAGCCTACTAATTTTCACTCAGTGGGGTTAGAAATGGCATGATTTTTTCAAACTGCATTTAGAGTAATCTTATGTTGGTTATTATAAAACATTGATATTAAATGTACATGCCTTTCAAATTGATATGTTCTATGAAACAAGGGACAAGACAATAGATTGATTGAGTGAAGTTTATCACCACTTTTAACAGTATTTCAGTCTTGTCATGACAGCTGGAGACCTAAAAATGGTTTCCTGGTATTTCTCAAACTAGTACTGCAAAAATATCAAGATTCCTATCCCACTTAGGTTTACAATTATTCATCCGTTGGTGGGACTTAGGTTTACAGTTGTCCATCCGTTGGTGGGAGACAAATGTCAGAATGTTCCAAAGCCACAAATATTTCTGAAGACAAAACTGCTTATTGTGGAGAATAATTATGCCATTTTTTAAAATCAATCCACAATTGTTAAAGTTTACGTCCAGAAAATTCAGACAGAAGCACAGACAAATTGCCTTATGCAAGGTCTATACACATCCAGCACTCTGTTGTTTTGACATCTACGTCTTGTAAACCACAAGCAGCTAATAAATGGTCTTATGACAAAGAGGGAAAGTAGTCCAATTGATTAATACTCAAAAGCTTTGGTTTCTCAATGTTAAAAAGACACTTTGACCTTGACTTACAATCTTGGTCTTGACACGTGACAAATGACCATTTACTGGAAGGGAGGTCTTGTCACACAAAACATCCTCACCGGTGTGATGGTCCTTTCTAACATAAAAATTATATCTAATACTTCATATGAGCATTGTTCATTAGTTAGATTTAAAGGTGTAGGAAAATCTACACTGGTTAAGTTTTCAATATAATTTTTTTCAGATAATCATTAAAATTTGACATCAACCACATGACCACCATAAGACACACAACAATGAAAAGTAACAGCATATCATACATATGAGCACAATAGTTTAAATAGTAAAGGAGTTATACACTATACACATTATAGGATTAAATTAGCTGTAACAACAAAATCATACAAGAGGACCATGATGGTCCTAAATTGCTCCCCTGAGTATGATGGATTCATGGATATAAGATATTTACAAAATAGCAAAGCGCTCTGTCTAATTATATTGGAGAAGATGTTTAAAGATTTTCTCATTTAATCCTAGGTATATTGATGATCCCACCATATAACCCTAGTTTCCTGAATAAGGCAAAGCTTTGAAGTATAGACATCAATACATACCAAATATAAAAGCTCTAGGCCTAATGGTTTAGGAGAAGAGGGTTTTCAAAGATATCATTCTTTATTCTTATAAAAAAATGGATTGCACAGAAAAGGGCTAATTTCCAGAAAACAGTAATTCTTTGAAGTATTTTGGTTGAGGGTCAATAGCTGATGATATGTACCAAATATCAGAGCTCTAGGCCTAATGGTTTGGGAGAAGAAGATTCTCAAAGATTTCCTTCTTTATTCCGTTGTAGAATCAGAGATCGCACAGAAAAGGACTAATTTTCAGAATACGATAATTCTTTGAAGTTTTTTGGTAGAGGGTCAATAGGTGATGATATTTAACAAATATCAAAGCTCTGGGCCAAATGGTTTGGAAGATTTCCTTCTCTATTCCTTTGTAAAATCAGGGATCGCACAGAAAAGGGATAATTTTCAGAATTTGGAAATTCTTTGAAGTATTTTAGTAGAGGGTCATTAGGTGATGATACATACCAAATATCAAAGCTCTTGGCCTTATTGTTTGGGAGAAGAAGATTCTCAAAGATTTCCTCCTTTATTCCTTTGTAAAATGAGGAATCACACAGAACAAGAGGGCAGTTGGCCCTGGGGCGCTCACCTGAGATAAAGGCTCTTTTCCTTTCAACAGTCTAGTTTCATGTTAAGGTTAGGATTATGAAACAAGTGGGCCACAATTACATATAAAGACTATGAACCTGGGGATCCAAAAGTCTCAATTACAAATTCCAAGGCTTTAGTGCTGATTTGAAAGAGGGAAAAAACTTTTCCATGGGTTATAATTTCAGAAATAAGAAAGAAGTCTGTGAACTGATGCTTCATGCCTATACCCCCCCCCCCTGGAGACCCGAGGATCATAATTTTAGCTATTTTGTAAGAGATCAATAAACTGATGCTTCATGCAAAATATCAATGCTCTATGCCTTCTGGGTCAGGAGGAGAAGAATCTTAAAGATTATTTTGAAATTTCACTTAAGTTGCCATGGCAACCAGAGTTTTAAAAGGATTTCAATTCTTTAAGCTAATTTTAAGGGGGACCACCTTAGGAACATTTGTGCAAAATTTGGTTCAAATTGGCCCAGTGGTTTGGGAGGAGATGTCATTTAAAAATCGTTCTTTATTTCTAAATAACCCCCCCCCAAACTGGAGCTCCCCCCCTGGGGACCCGAGGATCATGATTAAAGCTATCTTGAAAGAGGTCAATAAACTGATGTTTCATGCAAAATATCAAGGCTCTACGCCTTCTGGGTCAGGAGGAGAAGATTTTTAAAGATTATATTAAAATTTTACTTTTGTTGCCATGGCAACCAGAGTTTTTAAGGGATTCCAATTCTTTTAGCTATTTTTGAAGGGGACCACCTAAGGAACATTTCTGCCAAATTTGGTTTAAATCGGCCCAGTGGTTTGGGAGGAGATGTCATTTAAAAAATCGATCTTTATTTCTATATAAACCCTACCCCCCTTGGGCTTCGCCCCTGGGGACCCGAGGATCATTATTTTAGCTATTTTGAAAGAGGTCAATATACTGATGCTTCATGCCAAATATCAAGGCTCTACGCCTTCTGGGTCAGGAGGAGAAGATTTTTAAAGATTTTTTTTAAAATTTCACTTTTGTTGCCATGGCAACCAGAGTTTTTAACGGATTTCAATTCTTTTAGCTATTTTTGAAGGGGACCACCTAAGGAACATTTCTGCCAAATTTGGTTCAAATTGGCCCAGTGGTTTGGGAGGAGATGTTGTTTAAAGATATTGTTGACGCACGACGCACGACTGGCGGACGCCGGACAAAAGGGGATCACAATAGCTCACTTGAGCACTACGTGCTCAGGTAAGCTAAAAAGGCTAATTTTCAGAACTTTCAGAAATTGGTTATTATGTGAAGTATTTTGGTAGAAGGTCAATAGGTGATGATACATACCAAATATCAAAGCTCTAGGCCTTATTTTTCGGGAGAAGAAGATTTTCAAAGATTTCCTTATTTATTCCTTTGTAAAATCAGGAAAGGCACAGAAAAGGGCTTATTTTCAGAATACGGTTATTCCTTGAAGTATTTTGGAAGAGGGCCAACAGGTGATGATACATACCAAATATCAAAACTCTAGGCCTTATGGTTTAGGAGGAGAAGATTTTTTAAGATTTCCTATGTAAAATCTGGGATCGTACAGAAAAGGGTTAATTTTAAGAATACGATAATTCTTTAAAGTATTTTGGTAGAGGGTCAATAGGTGATGATATGTACCAAATATCAAAGCTCTGGGCCTTATGGTTTAGGAGGAGAAGATTTTTTAATTGTTTACGGACAGACAGACGGACAGGCGGACCGAAGGTGAGCTAACAATTGTGAAAAAACAAGAGGACTATGAGGGTCCTATATCGCTCCCCTGAGTTTGATGGCTCAAGGTTTTATGATATTTACAAAATATCAAAGCCCTACACCTATTCATTTTGGAGAAGTTTTTTAAGATTTTCTCCTTTTCCTAGGTATAGTGAAGCTCCAACCATATTGAGCTAATTTGAAGAGTACAGTAATTCTTTGAAGTAAATAAGTAGAGGGTCAATTAGGCATTAATACAAATCAAATATCAAAACTCTAAGCATAATGATTTAGAAGGAGAACAATTTCTACAACATCCTTCTTGAATCCTTTCTGGGATTGCACAGAAAAGGGCTTATTTTCAGAATACTGTAATTCTATGAAGTATTTTATGACAGGGTCAATAGGTATTATTACACAAAAATATTAAAACCCTTGGCCTTATGGTTTGGGAGAAGATTTTTAAAGATTTCCTTCTTTACTTCTATGTAAATTCAGGGATCACAAAGGAATGGGCTTATTTTTTTCAAGATTTAGTATATGCATGAAGTATTTCAGTAAAGGGTCAACAGATGATGATTTATACCAAATTTCAAAGCTCTAGGCCTCATGGTTTGGGAGAAGGAGATTCTTAAAGATGTCCTTCTTTTTTCTATGTTAAATTGGGGATCACACAGAAAAGGGCTAATTTTTAAGTTACAGTAATTCTTTGAAGTTTTTTGGTAGAGGGTCAATAGATGACGATAGATGACACAAATTATCAAAGCTCTATGCCTTATGGCTCGGGAGAAGGAGATTTTTAAAGATTTCCTTCTTTATTTCTATGTAAATTTTGGGATCACACAGAAAAGGGCTATTTTTCAAGATACAGTAACTCTTTGAGGTATTTTGGTAGATGGTCAAAAGCTGGTGATTTATACCAAATATCAAAGCTGTAGGCCTTATGATTTGGGAGAAGGAGATTTTTAACGATTTCCTTCTTTATTTCTACGTAAAATTGGGGATCACACAGAAAAGGGCTAATTTTCAAGAAAAAGTAATTCTTTGAAGTATTTTGGTAGATGGTCAATAGATGATGATTTATACCAAATAACAAAGCTCTATGGCTTATGGCTTGGGATTTTTAAAGTTTTCCTTCTTTATTTCTATGAAAAATCAGGGTTTGCAGATTGTTCTTTGTGGTTTTCAATTCTTTATGGATTAGGAGAAGATTTTTAAAGATTTCCTTCTTTATTTCTATGTAAATTTTGGGATCACACAGAAAAGGGCTATTTTTCAAGATACAGTGATTCTTTGGGTTCTTTCTGTAGAGGGTCAATAGATGATAATTCATACAAATTACCAAAGCTCTAGGCCTAATGGTTTGGGAGAAGATTTTTAAAGTTTTCCTACTTTATTTCTTTGTAAAATCAGGAATTGCACAGAAAAGGCCTAATTTTAAGGAAACAGTAATTATTTGAAGTATTTTGGTAGATGGTCAATAGATGATGATTTATATCAAATATCAAAGCTCTAAGGCTTATGGCTTGGGATTTTTAAAGTTTTCCTTCTTTATTTCTATGAAAAATCAGGGATTGCACAGATTGTTCTTTGTGGTTTTCAATTCTTTGAAGTATTTTGAAAGAGCATTAACTAAGGATCATTTCTGTGAAGATTGATTGAAATTTCATGATCAATTTAGGAGGAAATGATTTCTTTGTAATTGTGAATGGATAGATGGACAGATGTATGGACAGACGGACACTGGACGATGACTTATCACAATAGCTCACCCAGAGCACTCAGGTGAGCTAACAATAAGTTAATTGAACAAGAGGTCCAAGATGGCCCTGGATTGCTCACCAGAGATACTGAAGAAGTCCATGTATTGTAGTTGTGTTATTATTTCCCTCCTATAAATTTTTCTTTTTATTCAACTTGACTTTCTTCTCAAGTCATTAATTTCTCTTAAATCACATCATCATAAGATCAAGTATTTTGGTAGAGGACAGTGAGGCAATGCTACATGCAAAACAGTTTAGGATGAGACTTTTTAATAATTCAAAAGAAATTCCTTTTGGTTACCATAGCAACCAGAATTATTGGTGTATTCTTAAAGATTCCTTGAAATCTTATGGGTGGATTAGGATAAGATTTTTAAGATTTGTTTACATACGGACAGATGGACCAGTGATCACAAAATCTCCCAAGAGCACTTCATGCTCAGGTCAGCTAAAATTTGTGATTGATATTTAAAAAGTCATATTCATTATCACTACCCATTATCAACAATATAACCATACGAGACATGTTTGTGAAACACATATCACTCTGTAGAAACCTGTTTTTGTTTTTTTGACCTTGACATCGTCTGATGACCTTGACCTTGATGCTTTTCAATAAAAGGCACTGTTACATAGTAGATGACCTCTGATCTCAATAAGGTATGGAAAATTTAAGTCAGCTCGTCTTCTTGCAGACAGATTGATGGACATAGCAAAATAGAGAGATTGACAGACATATAGAAACCAATGATTGATTTAATTGGGTTTAACACCACTTTTAACAGTATTTCAGTCATACCGTGCAGGTGGAGCACCTAATAATTGAATCCTGGTATTTCTTACACCAGTACTACCACTACATCCTTTCCTAGCCTTAAGCTGCTACCCCACTTATGTTTACGTTTATCCACTCATTGGTAAGAGACAAATGTCTGAAAGGATATGTGCCACTGCTGGGGATCAAACCTTTGACATCCCATGTTCGAAGATTGGGAGTCTGATGTGCTACTGAATATGCTATGACGTGGGCTCAGATAAACCAAAGATACCTCAGGTCATACACTTAAAATATCTCATCAAATCAAAATATATGTAAATACAAAAGATGCTCTGTGTTAAATAAAGATTCTTCTATGAAAATAAATATATAACAAACATTGTTACTAAAATAAACAATATTTTCTTATCTTATAAATAAGGGGCTCATGGGCCTGAGACACTCTACTTGCTAGCAAGTTTTCCCCTAATCTAATCTAAAATTTAAGGAACTAAATTGCTTATAGAAGAATGCATGAAATGAAATAATGAATTGGACTTTATCCCTTATATCATTTTGAGCTACAATCCTTGGGTCACCTTTTTTCCTGTGTTTTCTGACAGATAAACTCCTTTTCAGAGGGAACATCCTTATGGCTACACAATCGCCCTCTAAAAGGATTGAATAATAATTGTGATTGATTGGAGATTAACGCCACTTTTAACAGTATTTCAGTCATATCCCCGCGGCTGGAGCTCACAACAATACTACCACTGCATCCTTTTCCAGCCTCCAGCTGCTATCTCACTTAGGTTTATGATTATCCACCCATTGTTGGCAGACAAATGTAAGAAAAGATATTCTCTTCAGTCAGGATCTAACCCAAGACCCCATGACTAGGACTACCACTGTGTCATGGCCTTGGCCAAATAATAATAATTATAATGGACAGGAATCTTCCTTTGAAAGCTTCAAGAGAATCAGATAATACTTTTGGATTAATCTGTTTAACGAGAATAATTTGAGTTAAAACCATATAACTTTTTCCCGTATTTTCTGACAGATCCACTCCATTTCCAAAAGAAAGCTTCCTTATGACCTTACAATGATCCTGTGAGAATTTCAAGAGAATCCAATAATAATTGTGGTCTTAATAAGAGAATACAAGAATAGCATGAGCGAAAATCCATATAGCCTTGCCCATTTTGCACTATAGTATAATCAATCTGTGAACAGTCTAGTATCTGATGGCTGGCTGTCACCATTAATTGTGATGGACGCTCATCAAGTTTCATTTTCATTATGATGCATAATCATCACTGGCAAAAATTTGATAAAAATCTTAAAATAGCCTTCGAAAGAATGATAGCAATCTGTCACTGATAAGAAAAAATTGTGACGGTAATTCATCATGTTTTGAACAATTTGTATAACTATGATAAGCTCTTTAAAAACTGTAATGGCAAAGTTCATTACGACATTACATGCATATGAATTGTGTAAATGATTTGCATACTGCTTTTATTTACAGGACGTGGTATTTTATTGAAATTTAGGGTTTTTTTTCTAAACATCCCATAAAGGTTTGGACTCCAGATTTAAGCAGATAAATCATGTCTAGCTATAAAATAAAGCAAAATTTTCATTCCAATTGAAGGAGTTTTCATAAGCTTCATTAGACATGACAGAAAAATGATTGGCATTTTTGAGAGGGAAATAAATTCATCTATTTGGAATAATTACATTGTGACGATCAGATACTGGACTGGTGATAGTTTGCAGTTAATCCCAAAAATGTCATAAAATAAACCATAAAATATCATATTATAGCAGATTTTTCTGTTTCCCACGCAATCCTTAGATTTTGGAAAACTTTGAGGCAAATGTAGAAATTGCTTGTACACATTAATTTCACTATTATCCATAATGTTTTATATCCCCCAAAAGACAGAATTTTAGAATTTCATCCATTAAAAATGCTACCTGCAACATCTTTGAATTTGGACTAGTCTAGAAATGGTAATTATTTAAGACTCTAATTTGTTTATTCCACATTGTCTTTATAACACTGAATCTAAAAGATGAATCTGCTCATTGCCTACACAAAAAATGATCAGATTTTTATTTTCATATCTCAATGAACCGAAACTTCAGATAAACAGTACATTTAAATGGAGTACCGTTTAAGTTGATCATGAATTTAAAAGATCTAGACCCAACAGTTTGGAAGAGAAAGTTTACTAAGATTACCTTCTCTATATCTACTTAAAATTCAATGCCCTCAACTTCTATATAGATCTTAGAGTATTAATTTGAGGAAGTTGGTTGAGTATAAAAAGTCATGTAAAGTTTGAAAGCCCGATCGATTGGGAGGAAAAGGTATTTAAAGATTTCCTTCTTTATCTCTACATAAACCCCAAAGAACTCACAACACAGAGCTTATGCTGATCTATGTAAGAGTTGTCATTTGAAGGTATTTGGTAGAGTACCATTATGTTAACATCAGTATGAAAAATTTCACAGATTAGGGCCTTTGACTTGGGAGAAGAGGAATTTTGAAGATTTCCATCTTCATCTCTATGAACCTTCCAAAACCCCACAACACAGATCTCATGTTAATTCTAGAGTAATATTAAACAGAATGGCTTGAGTGCCAATAGGTAATGCTCCATACAAAATTGGAAAGCTATAACCTTTTAGTTTCCTTGTTTAATCTATGTAAATCTCAGAACCCACAATATTGGCTTATTTTGAGCCCAAAGTCTTCCGACGACAGACTGATCACAATAGCTCTTGTTGAGCACTTTTTCGCTCAGGTGAGTTCAAACATACAGTAAAGCAGAATAAATCTTCTCCATTCAGAAGAAACACCTACACACTCTGTGTGCTCTTTTGCACTCTATGCGGTCTGTCCTGGACCAAAACTTTTAGAAAAACCAATTATCTAATGTTTTCTTTGACCCTTGGAGATCTTCAGAGAGAGAGAGATAAATTAACCCTGTCATCAAATTTGACAATATCTATAATCATATACTTGTCCTGTGACAATTCCAATAAATAACAAAGTGTTCCTGTAAGAAATAAAAATTCAGAAAATAAATGATTCATCTTTCCCAGGCCTTTCCCCTCCTTTTTACTGCCCATGGTGTGTAAACCAATCTGTAATTTCCTCTTCATATTTTGATAACCAGTCTACATTAATTTGAATCTTTTCCAATGATTGTTTGACAGCTCTCTGACCAGACCCAACAGCACGACCTTTGAAAAACTCTTGTACCTGAAAAAAACAACAACATCAAATTAAGCAACAATCAGGTGGTTATCTTGTAGCCATGGGACATTACCAAGATTGCATTTAACTCATTCCCACACAATGACAATTTTTGACGCCCCTCACAGAAAACCATTTGATAAACATATTGTAAAATGAAGAAATTGCTTGGGGCAAGTAATTCTTTCATTTTACACGATGCTTTTTAGGTTTAAAGATGAAAAATTTAAAATTTCATAAACTTTATATTGTTGTCTGCAACTCTTTTTTTAATTTGCCCTTTCCAAAGCAGCATTTTTATCAATATGATAAAGTCATAGTTTTCCTCCACTTTCTTATATATTCAGCACCTGTAGATCATCTAGACAGGACCTAAGATAATGATGATACCATGTTACTCAGCTTGTAAATGACAGATTGTGCCACAAATAATTCTCAAATTGTTGCTGTTTTATTTAACAAATTAGATTAATCATTAGTTTTTCATATGGGATTGATTTATCTTTCATTGAGTAAACAAGGAAAGTTATAGTTTTGCATGCCACTCAATGAAATATAAATACATCTTACACTAAAACAAGCATTTATCCCCCATATTCTACTAAGTACCTGTATAATATGGAAGTCCTTTTACCCATTTCAACACAATAAAACTTTTTGATGCTCCAAAGAAACAAGAACTTGTCACAGAAGGCAACTCAATGAGAAATAATCTTCTGCCAAGGGGATTCGAGACTTCTATAACAACATGTTATCAATATATGAATAATTTTTATTACTTTTGGAAAATTGTGGTAGGAGTTTGAAATGACTTAAGACAGCCTAAAAAGAGTCTAAGAGGATATAATTCTTCAGCTAGGGGGAGTCTGGATTTCCATAAAGCATCTTTCAAAACGTCAATATGTTATCATAGTTTTATTACCTTTGAAGTAAATTTATAGGAGAACAAACACTAAATTCTTTGAATTTGTATGTACAATATGAAAAGGTGTCTTAGTTCAAGGGAAGATAAACTTTCTTCAAGGGGGTAACTAGACCTCAAAATGGTGTCTTACAAAACTTCAACATGTGATCAAAAGGTTTTATTGCTTTTTACACAAAATTGTAGAAGGGGTTTCATGACACAACATTACTTGAATTTTTTGTACACAAACAGACACACATATGGACAAACAGACAGATTTCCTATCCCAAATGAAGAATTTTTTTTAACTAAATCTCTTGAATACCTGACTGACTCTACAAGCCAGAATTTACTTATAAAGCTGATATAGTATTCTTTAAAATAGGAAGTACCACATCAAAAAAACAACACTTTTTTGCACTTTACTTCATGGCAGGCAATTTTCCTTTACAAAAATAATATTCTCAGTTAGCATGTAGAATCCATTATTTCAATTGCACCACTTGTGCATCATTCATGAGGGATTTAGTTGAGATCGTACTCCAGCTTCCAAGAACAAAATCTTTTAATCTTTCAAAAAAGTTAACTATATACCATATATGGATAAAGCCCAGCCCATAAAACCCATGTTTTATAACCAAGCCACATTCTATGAAATTTGACAAAGATTCACCCAACACCCATTTCTGTGAAATTCTGTTGAAATACATCACCTGGTTTCTGAGAAAAAAGATTTTCATAAAATACCATCAATGATAATTAGACCTGTCCATAAAAGCGATGTTTTTCATTCAATGGATTTTTAAAAGAGTCTGACACAGGGCCACCCAGGGATCATTACTGTGAAATTTGGTTGAAATCCATCCACTGGTTTTTGAAATAAATATTTTCAAAGTTTTCACAACATGACCAATCCTTGAAGGCAATGTTTTCCACCCAAGGACCATTACTGTGAAAATAAGTTGAAATCCATCTCCTAGTTTCTGAGAAGAAGATTTCAAAGGATTCAAAATATACCAAAATTATAGCTATGTTTTCATTCTTTGAAGGAATGAGATAAATAGTCACCAAAGGATCATTTCTATAAAGTTTAGTTGAAATCAATCACCTGGTTACTTAGAAGATTTTCAAAGTATTCACTACTGGAAACTAAGCTCTCATAACTATGGCCATGTTTTTCATCCATCAAATTTCTTTGAAGGAATCTGAAAAAGGACTGCCCAAGGATCATTCCTGTAAAATTTTGGTTGAAAATCATATGAAATCTACATTTTTTCTCAGATTGTATTTTAGGTTCTTTTAAAGTGTGTATACACATGCTATTCAGGTTAGATCAACATAATGATCTATTTACAATTGAACACAGAGTGGGTCATTTCAAAATGTCATGCATAAATCCTTGGACTGTATCCTCAATGATGCATTGAAGTCTAATCCAAAATATATTATCATGTCCAATTACCAACCTGTTTAAGATCAAAGCTTGAATCAAATCCACTGCAGACTGTTTTTATAAGCCTTGCCATTGTGAACCCTGATTCTCCATACCTATAAATAGAAACAGGCAACCGAATTAAACCACTTTATATCCAAATACATTCAAAATTACAAACAAACGTTTCATAGAATATAGTAAATTTTCTATTAAGAAACCATCCAAGTGACTGCTAAACAGCACCCCTTCCCTCTTTAAGAAAATGATTATTAAATTCATTTTTGAGAAATAATAAGGATCTGTATGATTTTCAATTTCACACAAGGTTTCCTGTATCAATTTTTTTTTTCATTTATATTTTCTAATTGACATGATAACATTTGAATCAAGATGTGTCTTTAAATGAATATACACCAACAACAACGGGTGTTTTTTGGAATGTGATCTTGATCATGATAGATCACCTTAACCTTGCTACCAACAAAAAGGTCTCTCCACAAGAAATACACATGAGAACAATGACAGCTCTACCACTTTCCATTCAAGAGCAACAAGTAATGTTTAAGCTTTTATTTCAAAAACATATGACCTTGAAAAATATCCTTCATTTGAAATGACCTCAATTCAGTATTAACAGGTTTATCTTGCTCCAAAATTCAAGTAAAATACGATGGTCCTACAACTTACTATTCTAAAGTAAATAACCAATGTTTAAGTTTTTATTTTAGACAGAATTGGCCTTGACAAGTGACCTTGACCTAAGCATTTAACCTTACTTATTATCAATAGAAAGTTGTAAACACAATTATTACAACAGTGAGATGTTCAGGCCTTAGCAATCATTACTTTCAAACATAAAGCACAATGTGTCTTTTTGAAAACAAACAAACATAGATCAAATAATCCATACCAATATCATCTCTATTAAATTATTAGAAAATTATGGAAATAATTCTTTACTATACTAGTTACTTGTTAATAATCATGTAAAAACCGAAAGGGATTTATAATGTTACAAACCAACCTTTTATAGAACAAATCCCAATGTTGCTGTAAATACCTCCATGATAAAATCTCCCCTGGTAAACTATTGGTTACCATGGAAATAACAGTTACTGTATCCTGTGATTTCACTTTGTTTTCATCTATACTGTAATCTAACAACCTAAAACAAAGTAATGAGGTGTTCTTTATATGCATACATCCCAACAATTACATTCATTATATACATACACCCCATAACGACATTTTTAATAGATATACATCCCCACATTTACATTTTTTATATACACACACCCTGACATTTACAATTTTTATATACACACACACATCCTACAATTAAAATTTGTATATACAAGAAAACCTTACCTATTGAATTAGCCTTGGTGGTTAAAATTGATTGATAACTGGCCTGCCAACTGACTACGGAATCAAGTTACACTTGATTCCAAACTGTGTTAATTTGCAAAATTTGAGGCCAGTAAGATGTCTCTCACAATAGCCTTCAGAGACAGATTATACTCAGCAATACATGCTCGTAAAAAGAATTTGATTTAAATTGACTCAGGAAGGATGAAACAGGTTAAAAAATAGGATAAAGTAGATTTTACTTTTTTCTCTTACTATCATAAGGTCTTTTGTACACTATTACTAACTTAGCTCTATCCTCTCTTTAAGCTGTAAATTCATACTCAGAGATACATTAACCCATTCCAACACAGCAAAATTTTAGACTGGTCCAAATTGAAAGAAGCTGCAGACGACAATTTCAAGTTGATGGAATTTTGAATTATTTCGTCTTTTTGGATAGAAAACATTGTGGGTAATGAAGAAATTGCTTGATACAAGCAATTTCTTCATTTTCCACAATGTTTTCCTAAGCTTTTTTCTCGTGGGGCGTAAAAAGGAGGGATTGAGTTGGAATGGGTTAACAAGAGGGCCATTGGCCCTAAAGCGCTCACCTGAGATAAAGCCTAGGAGTATTAAACACAAGGTCATTATCAAAGAGAGTCAGTAGTTGGAAATCTTTTGTCATGATTCTTTGACTTGTTGTAAAAGATTTTATTCTTTGTTTCTATTTAAGTTTATGAGTTCTCTAGTTGACTTGAAAATTAGATCTATAACATTTCCCTCTTAATTTGTACGTAAACAGGAAGGGTCGAAGTATGACTAAAGGGGAATTATATGAACAAATTTAGTAAAAGTTCACTTGAACCGTGTCCATATCTGATATCAATGTTCTGAAGTTTCTGGTTTAGGAGGAGATTATTTCCCTCTATCTTTTTAGAAATAAAATAGAGTGACAGTTGGTTGGGTTTTCAAAAATTTTCTATAAATAAAAGTATTTTTAAAAGAGCCAAAATATGACGTGAACAACCATTAGATGTTCACTAGGAGGTCTTTGATACCAAATATCAATGCTCGAGGCTTTCTTATTTCAGAAAAGAAGATTATCAAAGTTTTCCTTTTTTGTTTATATGTTAAATAGTATGTGCATAGGCGGAGCCCAAATATGATCCAAAGGATATCACATGAACAAACTCTGTATAGGTTCACTTGGAGATTCTAGATATCAAATATCAATACACTAGGCTTTATGACTGAGAAAAAGAATTTTATCAAAGTTTTCTTTCTGTGTTTCTATGTTAAAATAGGAGGTGTTGCATACAGAATATCAAAGTTCTCAGAAGTCTGGTTTAAGGGAAGGAGATTTTGAAGTTATGCTTCTTTGTTTCAATGTAAAACGGGATGCACCTTGGCAGATCCCAAATACAACAAAAGAGGCATCATTTGAAAAAAACATGAAAGATGTCCTCTACAGGACTTTTTGGGCTCAAATGTGTTGATATTTGTTAAGAAAGATTGTCTCTATTAAATCTCAATGAAAATTTTTTCAGCAACAAGGGGTCAAAAAGTTGGTCACTTAGTAAAAAGTCCTGTGCACTATAAAAGTCCTATTTTTGACAGATGTTTTGAAATTTGGTCAGAATGTTTGTCTTCAAGATATCTCTGTTAAGTTTGACATTTTATCAAATTTGGTAAAAAGTAGGTCACTAGTGCACTCTAGAAGGCATGTTTTCACCTAAAATGTCTTGATATTTGCTAAGAATGATTGACTTTATAATATCTCCATCAAGTTTGACATCAAGTCTGCTTTAAAGCTCACATGAGCACGAAATTCACGGGGTCAGCTAATATAATTGGTTATTGTCCGGTGTATATCCATCCATCTGTCTGTCCATCTGTTCTCAATTAGTCTGTCCATCTGTTCTCAATTACAAAAAATCTTCTGCATCTTATCTAGCCATGGAATTTCAACAAAACTTAACAGAATGATCCTTAGGTCATGCTCTTTCAAAATACTTCAAGTTATTAGAATCCATTGGATTCCATGGCAACCAAGTGAAAAATTCAAAAATCTTCTCCAAAACCACAAAACATATAAAGAATAGCCCTTTTCTGTACAATCTCTGATTTAACAATGTAACAAAGAAGGAAACTGTGACACCAATTCATAACGCCTAAAATTTTTATAATATTTGGTTTAATATATAGTTTAAAATATTTTTTTTATCCAATAGTTCAATAATTTGAAAATTAATTCTCATAAGAAAATGCTTAAATGAATATAACAACCCAGTTTTTACCTTTGACCTCTGAGCATGCCCTTGACCCTGGAGATAACCGCCAATACTTTGTCTTGACGCATAGTATCAGGTGTATCAATAACTCTGCCAACTTATTTGAAAATTTACTCTCGAATGTAAGAATTATGGAGTGAAAACTAATTTTTTGACCTTCCACCTCTTGTGTGACCTTTTCATTACTGCCATAAACTTTACACAACACTAATTGCCTCCTAGTGATAAATATACAACAAGAGCACTGCCTACCGGTGCCTATGCTCGGCTCTTGGGTGCTAGATAGTGGATAAAAGCATCTAGAGTTATCTCACTGGATAGTATAGGTTGCTCTTTTGGTAGTGAACAAGTGTGCCAAGTTTCAAGTAAATGCCTTTAGAAGAACCAGATATTACAAAATGTCAATTTTTTGCACGACAACGCCAACAACAACAAGAGGACAACACCAAGGCTATAGCAATACCTGAGGTTTTCTCTGAAAACAGACAAGCTAAAAATGTGAAAGAAAGCATATGGAGGCTGACAAAAAACATATTCTTTTAGTTAAGTAGAATCCAGTTTGAAACAAGAGGTCCTAGGGAGGTCACCTGAGATAAAGGATCTTTTTCTTTCAACAGTCTATATTAAGGTTACCATTATAATACAAGTGGACCATACTTTAATTATATACAGGCTCTGTACCTGGGGATCCCAAAGTCTTAATGACAAATTCAAAGGCTTTAGGCCTGAAATGAAAGGAGAACAATTTTTCCTCCCTTTGGATCCATGAGTAATAATTTTAGAAATATGAAAGAAGTCATTGAAAGATGCTTCATGCTAAATATCGAGGCTGAAGGCCAACAGGGTCAGGACTGGAGAAGATTTCTAAAGACTTAACTTTCATTCCTTCGCAACAAGTTCTTCCACAAGATTTTTATCATTTTAGATAGTGTGATAGAAGACCAACTAAGGAACATTTCTGCCTAGTTTGGTTCAATCTGGTCCATTTGTTTGAGAGGTGATGTAATTCAAAAATTGATCTTCATTTCAATAAAGGCTCAACCCACTCAAGCTCTGCCTATGTAGACCCAAGGGTACTGGTTTAAGCAATTTTTAAAGAGGTCAAAATACTGATGTTTCAAGCAAAATATAAAGGCTCTATGCCTTCTGGATCAGGAGGAAAAGATTTTTAAAGATTATTTTAACAAGAAGTGTGTGTCAAAACACAATGCCCCTGCAACAGGACTAAACGTTTGACTTGGTATGTCACCGTGACCTTATCACATGACCTTGACCTTGAAATTAGGAGATGCGTATTATGGTGCATATCATGGAGATGTAACATCATGCCAAATATGAGCATTGTATCTTGAATAGGCAGGTAGTAATTGGTAATGTTAATTTTTTTGGTTAAGTTTTGCAGACAGACAGACAGAATGACTGAATGATGGACAGACAGACAGACGGACAAAGGTAAAACAATATGCCCTGATCTTTCAATGTGGGGGCATAAAAATTCACTTTTGTTGCAACATCAACAAGAGTTCTCCACAGATTTTGATTCTTTTAGCTGTTTATATAACATAAGGAACATTCTGCCGAATTTGTTTCAAATTGGCCAAATAGTTTTGAAAGAGATGTCATTTAACCCATTCCCACACAATGACGCTTTTAAACACCCCCTAAATATTAAACTTTGGAAAACGTTGTCAAAAATGAAGAAATTGCTTGTTACAAGCTATTTCCTTCATTATCCACAATGTTTTCTATCGAAAAAGGCAAAAACATTTCAAATTCCATCAACTTGAAATTATCGCCAGCAGTTTCTTTCATATTGGGCTGGTCTAAAATTTTGTTGTGTGGGAATGGGTTAAATAAAATGTGTTTTAAGGCATTTATCAGAAAAATATAGAAGGAAAAGCCAGGGCACTGAAAATATCATTCAAATATTTTAAGAGAGTTACATTTGAGTGTTTGACATACAAAACCAAAATCAATTGGCAAACCACATTTTTCTGAAAATCCAATTATATTGAATAACAGTGGACAAAAGCAATTACAAGCAATTTCTCCTTTTCATTCAAAGTTTTCCATACACATATTTCTAAGAATGTGAAAAGCAGCATTGTATGGTGTGGTAATCTGTTATAATTGCATTTTCTTTCAATTAAATTCAATTAAAAAAAATTTGCATCTGGTTATGGGCTATAGGATGATAAAAACTATATGCATTACTAAATCAGCGTAATTTATTACCTCCCTTTAATAAGCCTTATAAAGTTGGGCAAATTAACATCAAAAATTTACAGCTGATCAAAATCTCTTAAGAAACATCTAATTAAAGGTAATCCAATATGGGTCCAGAAACATCCTTGTAAAATATAAAAATATCCATTTGATACTGTCTAAGGAGACTACCTGAAGTAAATTCGCTGTATTCCATATATGGTAAAAGT
Source organism: Fragum fragum (assembly GCA_946902895.1). Taxonomy (NCBI): domain Eukaryota; kingdom Metazoa; phylum Mollusca; class Bivalvia; order Cardiida; family Cardiidae; genus Fragum; species Fragum fragum. Next base: position 18,840,614 of record OX336383.1, on the reverse strand, counting down.
CTCCCTAAAAGCTAGGTTTTTCAAACGATCAAAATTCTTTGAAGGAATCTGATAGAGGGTCACCCAAGAATCATTTCTGTGAAATTTGGTTGAATTCCAACCAGTAGTTTCTGAGAAGAAGATTTATAAAGAAAAAGTTTATGGATGGACAAACAACCCGACGGACATACACGAGACGGACAAAACGCCATGACAATATCCCGCTGAACTTTGACCAGTGGACATGAATGTTATATTTTTGACGTCAATTGATGCACAATTGACATTCAAGGATCACAAGAGCTCAATATCAGCATGTTGTGCACTGAGGAGCTAAAAATTAGGATGAATAGCATTTTTCTTCAATTTAACATTTGTCAGGTTCATCAAATGAAATACTACTTAATAACATCAAAATGATCCACTCCCTGTTTTCATAAATTCAGCCCTGATTATATTTCTTAACATCCTCTCTGCTGGACAAAACATACTGATGATGTGATTTTTATGCCATGTAATTCATGAAATTTTGTAGGTTATTTTCATATCATATCCTATTTTTTTAAAATGCAGAAAATAATTATTTGTTTTCATCAACAACAAAAGCTATATCTTCAAAAATTAAGCTTTGTTCTTCACTCAATGATAAATCAATCTTAGATAAAAGAACCTGTTATCCTACCTGGCCAACAATCTGGCATCTCTGGAAAGTCCAAGGACAGATAGTAGTTTTCTTTTCTCTGTGGCCTCGACCTCCGCTTGATATGCATTCCACATCAGTTCCCAGTCATCTTCAGTGCCATATTCTATTCCAGCAAGATATATCACATTTTTCAAGTTTACATTGATGCTGAAATAGAAATGATTGGAATCAGGTTAAGGGTGTTATTGGAGCACTGGATGTTTGAGGTATTTTTTGTTGCTTCAAAGTGCAGTAGGCCTCTTATATTTATGTTTATACAAATACAATTGAACTTAAAATTAACTTATATTCAAAGTTGCAGAATAGCCAGAAATTTTTCGCACTAATAATAATTTCTACTATACCTTGAATGGTTCTCTTTCCACTGTTCAAAAAGTTCCCTCCCTTTATCAATAGATGGTTTATGTCCCAGGTGAACAGCTTTGGCCAATATTACACTGCGTAAGAAAACCTCCAGATGATTCCCATCCGTGTCCCATTTAGTCTGGTCTAATTGGTTCTTAAGTATCTTTAGTAAGTACTTTTTGTAGTTTGAGTAGACTGGTTTGTTTTCTAGTCTGTCCTGAAAGAGAATGTCTACATTTGTAACTGCACATATGCTACTGGACAGTGCAAAAAGTGTAAACCCTGATCAGACGATGAAGATCAGAGTTGTAAGTTCCTTTCTTACCTTCCTTACCTTGAAGGCTTTCTAGAATAGCACATATGCTACTGGATAGTGCAAAAAGTGTAAACCCTGATCAGACTATGCAGATCAGAGTTGTAAGTTCCTTTCTTACCTTTCTTACCTTTGTAGGCTTTCTAGAATAGCACATATGCTACTGGACAGTGTAAAAAGTGTAAACCCTGATCAGACTATGCAGATCAGAGTTGCAAGTTTCTTTCTTACCTTTCTTACCTTGTAGGCTTTCTAGAATAGCACATATGCTACTGGACAGTGCAAAAAGTGTAAACCCTGATCAGACTATGCAGATCAGAGTTGTAAGTTTCTTTCTTACCTTTCTAACTTTGTAGGCTTTCTAGAATAGCACATATGCTACTGGACAGTGCAAAAAGTGTAAACCCTGATCAGACTATGCAGATCAGAGTTGCAAGTTTCTTTCTTACCTTTCTTACTTTGTAGGCTTTCTAGAATGGCTATGATTGGACTCACTTATTGACCTCAGTGACCTATTTTAGATTTGTGCAAGATTTCAGTAAGACAAACAATCTGACTTATTTCAGATTTGATCAAGCATCAAATATGGCTTCCAGAGTGTAAATAAATATGATTAGTTCCCAATTCAAAACTTATCAGATTTATGATTATATGAAGTGGAGAACCAATTAAGTGATTCTGCTTGCAAAATTTCAAAGATCTAGGCCTTATGATTTGGGAGGAGGAAATTTCTAAAATTGTCATTTTTTTCCTATGTAAAATATTTTAAGTATATAGGTATAATGAGTGCAAGATTTGAAAGCTCTAGGCCTTATGGCTTTGGAGAAGACTTTTTAAGTTGTTTTTCTCTCTGTTGCTTTTGCAACCAGAGTTTTTTAAGGAGACAAATTCTTTTAAGTATTTCAAAATAACATGACTTATGGATCATATTTGTGAAGTTTGCTTGACATCCGTTGGTTACTATAGAAGGAGTCTGGGGGTGGGGGTGGGGGGAGTGGGGGGTGGGGGGGTTCTTGCCATGGAAACCCAGAGTTTTTGACAGACTTATATTCTTTTAGCTTTTTTTGGAAAAAGGACCACTTAAGGCACAAGATGTGTTTGTGAAACACCATGCCCCTGAAACAGGAATTATCAAGAAACGGGTAAAGGGTTAAAATTTTGACCTTGACCTTGATGAAATGATCTTCCCCAGTTGCGCCTTGTTGAGACCTACCTACATACCAAATATTAGCATTGTAACTTAATCAGGGTTGAAGTTATAGGAAAATGTTTAGTTGGCAGGTTAAGTTTTGCAGACAGACAGACGGACATACAGACAGACAGACAGACAGACACCGGTAAAACAATATGCCACCGATCTTATCGATGCGGGGGCATAAAAATACTAAAGACAATAGGACCATGATGGTCCTAAATTGCTTCCCTGAGTATGATGTTATATGGCTTTAAGATGTATACAAAATAGCAAAGCCCTCCGTCTAATTATTTTGGAGAAGATTTTTAAGGATTTTCTCATTAAAAGCTAGGTATTTGGATGATTTCCTGAATATGGCAATTCTTTAAAGTATTTGTATTTGAGAGAGTCAATAGACATCAATACATACCAAATATCAAAGCTCTAGCCCTAATGATTTAGGAGGACTAGATTTTCACAGATATCCTTCTTTATCCCTATCTAAAATCAGGATTTATACAGAAAAGGGCTAATTTTCAGATTAAGTAATTCTTTGAAGTATTTTGGTATAGGGTCAATAGCTGATGATATGTACCAAAAATCAAAGCTCTAGTCCTTATCCTTTGGGAGAAGAAGACTTTAAAGGTTTTCCTTCTTTATTCCTTTGTAAAATTAGGGATCACACAGAAAATGGGGGTGGGGGTGGGGGGAGTGGGGGGTTCTTGCCATGGAAACCCAGAGTTTGACAGACTTATATTCTTTTAGCTTTTTTTGGAAAAAGGACCACTTAAGGCACAAGATGTGTTTGTGAAACACCATGCCCCTGAAACAGGAATTATCAAGAAACGGGTAAAGGGTTAAAATTTTGACCTTGACCTTAATGAAATGATCTTCCTCAGTTGCGCCTTGTTGAGATCTACCTACATACCAAATATTAGCATTGTAACTTAATCAGGGTTGAAGTTATAGGAAAATGTTTAGTTGGCAGGTTAAGTTTTGCAGACAGACAGACGGACAGACAGACAGACAGACAGACAGACACCGGTAAATCAATATGCCCCTGATCTTATCGATGTGGGGGCATAAAAATACTAAAGACAAGAGGACCATGATGGTCCTAAATTGCTTCCCTGAGTATGATGGTGTATATGGCTTTAAGATGTATACAAAATAGCAAAGCCCTCCGTCTAATTATTTTGGAGAAGATTTTTAAGGATTTTCTCATTAAAAGCTAGGTATTTGGATGATTTCCTGAATATGGCAATTCTTTAAAGTATTTGTATTTGAGAGAGTCAATAGACATCAATACATACCAAATATCAAAGCTCTAGCCCTAATGATTTAGGAGGACTAGATTTTCACAGATATCCTTCTTTATTCCTATCTAAAATCAGGATTTATACAGAAAAGGGCTAATTTTCAGATTAAGTAATTCTTTGAAGTATTTTGGTATAGGGTCAATAGCTGATGATATGTACCAAATATCAAAGCTCTAGTCCTTATCCTTTGGGAGAAGAAGACTTTAAAGGTTTTCCTTCTTTATTCCTTTGTAAAATTAGGGATCACACAGAAAATGGCTAATTTTCAGAATATTGTAATTCTTTGAAGTATACAGTAATTTTTGAAGTATATTGTTAGAATGTTAAAAGCTGATGATAATTATTTGTTCTTGAGAAGAAGATTTCCTTCTTTATTCCTTTTTAAAATCAGGGATTGCATAGAAAAGGGCTAATTTTCAGAATACAGTAATTCTTTGAAGCATTTTGGTAGTGGGCTAGTGGGTCAATAGGTGATAGTATGTACCAAATATCAAAGCTCTAGACCTTATGGTTTAGGAGGAGAAGATTTTCAAAGATTTCCTTTGTAAAATCAGGGATCACGCAGAAAAGGGCTAGTTTTAAGTGTACAGTAATTCTTTGAAGCTTTTTAGTAGACGGTCAATAGGTGATGATATGTTTCAAATATCAAGGCTCTAGACCTAATGGTTTCAGGAGGAGAAGATTTTTTAATAATTGTTTACTGATGAACAGGTGGACAGACGGACAGACAGATGCCGAACATTTACCGATCACAATAGCTCACCTTCAGCATGTTGTGCTCAGGTGAGCTACAAATTAGTTCATTTTGGCCAGGTTGTTTGAGAGGAGATATTGTTTAAAATGTCTTGCTTTATTTCTTTACATCCCTGCCCCAAGGGCAAGCCCCTCGGGACATGAAGGTAATGATTTAAGCAATTTTGAAAAGATTATTTATTTTCAGATTTCAATATAGTTTTAATTCTTTTGGGTATTTTTAATTGGGGCTACCTCAGGAACACTTCTGTCATTTTTTGCTTCGAACTGTCCCAATGTTTTTGGAGGAGATATTGTTTAAAATGTCTTTCTTTATTTCTTTACATCCCTGCCCCAAGGGCAAGCCCCTTGGGACATGAAGGTAATGATTTTAGCAATTTTGAAAAGATTATTTTTTTCTAATCTCAATTCTTTTGGGTATTTTTAAAGGGGGCAACCTCAGGAACATTTCTGTCAATTTTGCTTCAAAATGTCCCAATTGTTTGGGGGGAGATGTTGTGTAAAATTTCATCTTAATTTCTATTTAGACCCTACCATTAAGGTTCTCAGCCTTCTGGGCCAGCAGGAGAAGATTTTCAAGAATTTTCTAAAACTTGACTTTTGTAATATGGAAAAATGGTAATATTTCAATTCTTCTAGCTATTTTATATGGGGCCACCTATGAAACATTTCTGCCAAATTTTGTTCAAACTAGACATTGTCGCAGAGTGGAATAATACCCCAAAACAGGGCTTGTCCATATACAAGAGCTATCCGCCAAAGAGCCTTGACAAAAAACGGACTTTTAATAAAGGGGTCATAACTCAGTCAAAAATGAATGGACCATAACCAAAATAGGATATGCACATGTCTGACCTATACCGAGTCTATCTGTGAAATTTGAATCATCCGTAAAATGATTGCTGAGAAATGATGAGTGGACACAATTTTTCACCAAAGGGCCATAACTCTGTCAAAAATCAATGGACTTTAACCAAAATGGAATATGCACTTCTCTGCTTGATACTGATTATATCAGTGAAGTTTGAATCAAATCCATCCAATGGTTGCCGACAAAAAGGGCGGACACGAAAAAGCTACAGAAAGACGGATGGATGGACCGACCAACCGACAAGCTGACTCCAATATACCCCCCAAATATAATTTTGGGCAGTATAATTAGCACAAGAGTTTGGGAGTAGACATTGATTTAAGAAATTATTGGCAGACAACAGATGACTGATGACAGATGGACACCAGACATTCAGTGATCACAATAACTCACTTATCAGTCTTCTACACCTCATGAACACTTCTGCCAAATATGAAGGAAAAAGGATTCAAACTTTGGGAGGACTAGCCCAGACGAGATTTTTACAAATTCTTTTATGTCAAATCAGTAAATCAATAATTCTTGATTGAATTTTCAAGACAGTTACATCTTGCACATCCTCAGCTTATAATGAATACTGAAGCCAAGAATGAAGCAAATAGGACTGAAACTGTAGGAGTTGTCCTGACAAGATTTTTACAAATATTTTTAAGTCAAAACAGGGGCAATAACTCAATAATTCTTGATAGAAATTTCATAAGAGTTGCTTCTTCCACATCTATAGCTCCTAATAAATCAAATTGGACTTAAACTGTATAAGGGATTATCCAGAAAAACTTTTGCAAGAGTTTTTAAGTCAAATAAGGGGCAATTCTGTAATTCACAATGGAATTTTCGCAAAAGTTGACTCTTGGATATCTACACTCTTAATGAACACTTCTGCCAAATATGAAGCAAATCAGACTCAAACTGTGATAGGAGTTGTCCAAACAAGATTTTATAGATAGTCCATCTGGTGGACCAAAAAACTTATAATGCAGGGGTATAATTCATATTACTCCATTTAACCCCTTTATTCTAAATCTCTGGTGTTTACAATTCTGCAGAATTGTGGAAATTATATATTGATTTTTAACCTTTATGCCTTTCAATTCTTTGTTAAGCCTCATTTACTGTATTTTCCTTAAATTATGACCCACCTAAATTTTTGTCATCTGGTAATGGGTTTAGTAGCTAATTAGTTATGGAGAGTGATACCTGTATATAATGAAGATTATCGAGCAAAGTGGCCCAGGGTAGATAATCCTCCTCATGTACCATATATTCTGTAAGATCCAAGGCATGAGAGTATTTCAAGAGTCCAGCACGAGCCAAGGCAAAAGCATCTTCAATCAAACCAGATCTGTCTACACTTGTGAATTCCTGTAAGTGAAATGATTTCAACAATTTGTGTCATTCTTGTGACACAAAAATATCATCTGAAAAGTGCAAAAAGTATTGACAGAATTCTGACTATGCAGGCTGACTTAAGTCATAATTTTGGCTCATGTCAGATTTTCAGCATCTAAAATGAACTTTATGCCTTAATTTTTTTCTTCTTTCTTCTCTTGCTGGTATAAGAGATGAAAATTTCACACTTTTTGTTTCTGGGCAACCAAAGTTAAGGACGGATTTCAATAATGTGTTAGAGCTTCATCGAAGTAACATCCTTGCAAAGCTTCATCCTGCTTGGCTTTTAATCGTTTGAAAAAATAAGATTTTTTAAGAATTATCTAACATTGTTGGATTACAAGACTGCATTACCTTACCAGTCTTGACTAAACCAAGGACATTTCTAATATGACAAATGGCATGTAATTGGATAGTTGAATTTTAAAGGTAGGTATCAATTTTTTTTCATGTCACAGATTTTGATTATTCTTATTCCTTGTGTACTACTTCAATACAATATTTTGAAAAGTAGTTTTGCTCTAGTTTTGTCGTTTATCTGAAAACAAAACAGTATTTCCCTAATAGCCTACGTAGGCTATTACTCTATTTTTAGATTTAGCCAAGACAGTTGCTAAGAATATTAGGTCATACATGTGGTGTGTATAACCATTTGAATCCCATATTCAGTTTGAATTCGCTAAACAACGTCATCAATACGTCATCAACACGTCATCAGAAGTTATTTTCGCTAGCCGTTCTTCAATTCTTTAGAGATCAGTACAAAACTGTCAAAAGCATTAATACGAATATAGACACTTACCACTATTTTGCGCTGACAATGTGATGTGACATAATTTAGGTCATTGATTGTTTTTCACTTGTCAATTAGTTAACTTCCATTGACCTCTGGTCATATGCAAATGAAGTCATGCAGTGTCAACAACCAAATTCCGTGATATCTAAAAATAACCTGGAATTCCGCTGAACCTCTCCGAAATAACCAGAAAAGGCTACTTTAAACCTATCAGATTACCGCAAAGACAATATCTGACTCAAATTTAAGTATAAAGCGTCCATTTAAACTTATCTTTTGGCAATTGACAATTTTTTTCTTACCTAGGATCAGAAACATTGATACACCCCTCTAACACTTCATTACTTTATGGCTAACAAAGAGCTGTTGCATTATAAATCTGCATCAATTTATGGTTTACACTAAACTGTTTTGGCTTAAACAAGCTCTTGTATTATAACACTACATTATTTTATGGTTTTGACTAAGCTGTTGCATTTTAATACTACATAACCTTATGGTTAACACTAAACTGTTGGAATATTACACTGCATTACCTAATGGTTTTGACTAAGCTGTTGGATTATTACACTGCATTACCTTATTGTTTACACTTAGCTGTTGGATTATTACACTACATTACCTTATGGTTTTGACTAAGCTGTTGGATTATTACACTGCATTACCTTATGGTTTACACTTAGCTGTTGGATTATAACACTACATTACCTTATGGTTTTGACTAAGCTGTTGGATTATAACACTACATTACCTTATGGTTTTGACTAAGCTGTTGGATTATTACACTGCATTACCTTATGGTTTTGACTAAGCTGTTGGATTATTACATTCTATTGCCTTATGGTTTACACTTAGCTGTTGAATTAATTCACTACATTACCGTATGGTTTTGACTAAGCTGTTGGATTATTAAACTGCATTACCTTATGGTTTACCCTAAGCATTTGGATTATAACACTACATTAGCTTATGGTTTTGAGTAAGTTGTTGGATTATTTCACTGCATTACCTTAAAGTCTTAACTTAGCTGTTGGATTATAACACTGCATTACCTTATTGTTTGGACTAAACTGTTGGATTATTACACTACATTACCTTCTGCTTAACACTAGGCTGTTGCATTATAACATTGCATTACCTTATGGTTTTGACTAAGCTGTTGGATTATTACTCTGCATTACCTTTTGGTTTTGACTAAGCTGTTGGATTATTAATCTGCATTACCTTATGGTTCATACTTAGCTGTTGTATTATGACACTACATTACCTTAGAGTTTTGACTTAGCTGTTGGATTATTTCACTGCCTTAAATTAGCTGTTTGATTATTACACTGCATTACCTTATGGTTTTGACTAAGCTGTTGGATTATTACACTACATTACCTTATGGTTTGGCTATGCTGTTGATTTATTACACAGCATTACCTTGTGGTTTTTACTAAGCTGTTGGATTATTACACTACATTACCTTATGGTTTTGTCTTAGCTGTTTGATAATTACACTACTTTAGCTTTTGTTTTTGATTAAGCTGTTGGATTATAACACTACATTAGCTTATGCTTTGACTTAACTGTTGCATTATTACACTATGTTACCTTATGGTTTTGATTCAAATGTTGCATTTTTACACTACATTACTTTATGGTTTGGACTAAGTTGTTGGCTTATTACACTACATTACCTTATGGTTTACACTAAGCTGATTGATTATTATACTACATTACCTTATGGTTCTGACAAAGTTGTTAGATTATTACTCTAGATTTATTTATGGATTTGGTTACACTGTATTACCTTTTGGTTCGGCTATGCTGTTGGATTATTACACAACATAACTGAATGGTTTTTACTAAGCTGTTGGATTATTACACTACATTACCTTATGGTTTTGACTTAGCTGTTTGATTATTACACTGCATTACCTTATGGTTTTGACTAAGTGTTTGGATTATTACATAACATTACCTTATGGTTTACACTAAGCTGTTTGATTATTACACTACATTACCTTATGGTTTTGACTAAGTATTTGGATTATTACACTACATTACCTTATGGCTTACACTAAGCTGCCTTCATAACACTACATTACCTTATGGTTCTGACTAAGCTGTAGGATTATCTTTTTCCATCCATCTTCATCGTAATTAACACGATAGTAACCATTTACACCTATATTTCCTTTTATCCAACTAGTTCCTTGCGGGACATCAAAACTTCCTGCAATGTAGATATTGATGGCTTCTTCAATAACTAACCTTTTAAGGAAAACCTTTCAAATAAATAAATATACGAAATCAATTACCTAGGGAAGTTTTTGATAACTTTATAATAATTTTATCTTGGTAAAATCTCAACAAAATTTATGGTTAGTTGAGGTTAATTATCTTTACCAGCTGTGATTTACAAACTGGTTGTCTAATGCTTGATAAAACAGGCCCTGATCCTTCCACAGTTCTTTGATATAGAGTGCAAGAAATCTAACCACTTACCAGAGACATCCTTTAATAATATCTTGTTTACTGTTTGAGATTCTGTAGATGTGGTGTATGTAAAGGGTACTTCCCACCTGTAACTATAATAAGGTACTCTATAAGTCTATAAATATTTCCCAAAATCTGAATGTACTATAGGATTGCAAATTCTAAATATACAAATAATGTTCTGTTGAATTGTGAGCAAATAAAGCCAAAGTAAGAACATATAAAATTGAATAATGTTTGATTGAAAACATCATGTCAATAGAAAAAGTTATTGCAACACATCAACTTTTGACACTACCTTTTCTGCAATGTACCACAGTATCTTAAAATCTGTGATATTTAAGAAAATAGCTCCTACAATATCATACTGTCAAGACAACAAATGAATTGTTGCATCCCTTGTTAACTCCAAACTTCAATATTTTGGAACCACAGACAAGCTTTACAACCCTCATTGCTAAATCTTATACATTATGTATATATAAACAAAGATGGGAGGGATTTTTCTTCAAAAGAATCTATGCAATGTATTTACGTAAACAATGTCACTGAATAGAGTTTAAAGAGACTATGTCACCATTTCTATTATAAAGTTCTTGAAACCTACAAGAGGACCACAATGGTCCTGTATTGCTAATCTGATCACGGGAGCTCTAGGTTTTACTGTGACCATTTTACAGAATTATGAAAGACAACCATAAGAACATGCAAAACTTTGTGCAAAATTTTAAAGCTCTAGGCCGATCAGTGGCTTGGGTGAAGGAGACATTTAAAGATTTTCTATATCTTTATTTATAATCATTGAGTAATTATTATATGCATTTACTGACATGTTGATTCTCATTGCAAAATTTTGAAAGCTCTATGCCTTTTTATTAAGAAGAGAGAAGAACTTACAAGATTTTTTTCTAGATCTTTATGTAAAATTCACAAATCAACAATATAGGGCTTATGTTGATACAATAGTTATAATATGAAGCTTTTGGTAAGGTTATTCTTCATGCAATTCAATCAACTCCAAAACTATCTGTATATAAAAACTGGAACCCACAACAAAGTTAGTTTTGGTCCGAAAGATAATCTTAAGTACTCGAGTAGAGTACCATAAGGCAAACTTTTATAAAAATTGTGAAAGGTGAAGTCTTTTGTTTGGGAGAACATGTAAGACTTGTTGGACATGGGATTTTTTTATGTTTTATTGCTTGAATGGGGTTTAACGTCACACAGAAAGTAAGGTCTTATTTGTCCGAGGACATTTCCACACCACTTTGCATGCAACATTCGAAGGCCCTACGCCTTTTGTTACAGGAAGAATATTTTTTTCCATCACTAGGAATGGCAATGAGAATTCTTCATGAATTCCAATTCTTACAAGTATTTCATCCCTGCCATGATGAATAAATAGCTTTCTCAGAATTGAATCAAAATAAAAGGACTGAAAGCACTGGGTTACTTGATTGTGTGTCTAAATTTCTTTTTGAAAATAATTTCTACAGACAATTATGGCTTCATGGGGAAAGACAGGTGGTGTAGACTAATATCAGACTGCATATGTGCAAGTTGATCTTTGACTATACCTCCTGTCAAAGTAGGAATATCCCAGGTTCAGGTGAGCAAGAAATAAATTCATTGAGACAAAAGAGAATTAACATGAGTCAAAGTCTAGAGTTAGTATAAGGTGACCAAGTTGTCTGCTATCTTGTAAATGCCTTGTCATAGAAAGCCAAAAATGATTCTCATTTGAGATAATGTTTAGAGAAATGCATCTACAAATATGAATTAAATGAGAAATAAAGAAGTTATCATGTCCAGAATATATATAGTAGCTGCCATTTTGTTGGCCAACTTGGAAGTGGCTTGTCAGCAAATGTCCAGCTTTGAACTCATTTGATATTAAATCATGAGAGGAATATACTTGTAAAAATTTATCTGTTTTAGACATAATGAAGTCAGCTAAAACTAGAAATTGTTGCAAAGCGGACTAATACCCCCCAACAGCGCTTATCCATGTACAAGTGCTATCTCCCAAAGGGCCATAAGAAAAAACGGACTGTTAAATTAAAGGGCCATAACAGAGTCAAAAATCAATGAACCATAACCAAAATAGGATATGCACATGTCTGACTTATACCGAGTCTTTCTATGAAATTTGAATCAAATCCCTCCAATGGTTACTGAGAAATTTAGCGGATACAATTTTTCACCAAAGGGCCATAACTCTGTCAAAAATCAATGGACCGTCACCAAAATGGAATATGCACATCGCTGCTTGATACTAATTATATCAGTGAAGTTTGAATGAAGTCCGTCCAATGGTTGCCGAGAAATTGAGGGGACACGAAAAAGCTACAGACAGACGGACTGACCGACTGAGGGTATAAAAATCCCAGTGAACAGACAGATGGACAGACAGACAGAGCAACTCTTGTGGACAGGAACCTAGTTAGTGTAGCAGATGTTTGTGTTTAAATAATACTCTATTGGAAGCCCTGATGCATGTTCGAATAATTCTCTGGCTTTGCCATCATACCTATCTCCTATAGGTTTGAACGACCAATCTGGTATTACAAAACCCTACAAAATTAATATTGTTTCTTACAAGAAGACATGAGATTTGAAAATACATCTTAATCTGAATCATATCTGAACTAGAATGGTTATATTAAGATAACAAACATAATAGCCTTGAGATTCACCTTACTTTTTCATACAGCACTTCATCTGATGATGTGAAACAAGTGTTTTACTTATAATAAATTCAATCAATAAATGTAAGAGTAAAAAAGTCTAGATAAAATTAGGTATTAAAGCTTTTTGTAAGACATTGAGACCTATTGTTTACTTTGGTGTATGATCCATCTTTCATAAAGTGAACAATGAAAGCTACATTTTCAGCTGGAGTTTAAGTTATTAAGTAAAAGAAAACATTTTATTATTGAGGAAAATAGATATAGTGGACAATCAACAGGTTGTTTTGGATATGAAAATTTATAAAATAAGAGGCGCTTGGGCGCCTGATTCACTCCTTGAAAACTTATAATCATTTGTAATCTGAGAAGAATTTAGGTTTCACTATTTACCATATATGGAAATAAGCCCAATCCATTAAAAGCAATGTTTTCTGTCCTATCAACATTCTTTGAAGGAATCTGATAAAGGGTCACTAAAGGATCATTCCCGTGAAATTTGGTTGAAATCCGTTGTTTCTGAGAAGAAGATTTTCAAAGCTTTCACCATGTATAGAAATTAGCCAAACCCATTTAAGCCATGTTTTTCATCTGATATAAATTCTTTGAAGGAATATGATAAAGGGTCACCCGACGAGCATACCTGTAAAATTTGGTTGAAATCCATCCATTGGTTTCTGAGAAGAAGATTTTTAAAGGTTTTGCCTTATATGGAAATTAGCAAAGCCCATTTAAGCCATGTTTTTCAGTCCAACAAAATTCTTTGAAGGAAATTGATAAAGTATCACCCAAGGATTATTTCTGTGAAATTCGGTTGATTTCTGTTCAGTACTTTCTGAGGAGAAGATTTTTTAAAGTAAATGTTTACTGACGCACACAAGCACGACGGGCACAACGTCATCACATAAGTTCGCTAGCTTTCAGCCAGTGGAGTTAAATAATGAATCCAAAGGACATGTTTGCTAACACAAAGCACACATTTTTCATTATTACCTATTTGTTTCAGTAATATTCATCTTCTTTGGCCGATTAATACCAACAAATTCTGTTTTCAATAATTCCTTTTTGCCATCTTTGATTGCTTTTTTTAAATTGGGCAAAGGTGTAAAAGGTGTAAAAGGGGGTGGAGTTTTCTTATTTAAGACTATTAAAGATTTGTAAAGTCAGGAAAGGAAACAAATTGGATGAAACAAATACTGTATCCAATGACCACAACCCTATCATTGATCTGAAGACACTGAGATAATTTGTCTATCAATTCATCATTCAAGACTTGGAACTGAAGTTCTGACTACCCTACAAAGAAAAGCATGCAAACATAGTGAGAAAATGAAGAACTTTTACATTCTATTTTTGCGACACTGATCCATTCGCCAGACATAGACTACAGAATATTTTTGTTTTTGTACCTGCTTCTTATTCATATACTATCCGGTGATTATCATTCTTAGGTCCCATACAAAAGGTTAATTTAAAACCGTACTTTTAGAAGCTTGTGAATCATCAGTACTCATTGAAGCATAACTTTAATGTGGGAGCTGGAGATTCTATAAATAGCATCAATTATTTGTTGGGTAGATATAAATAGCTTCACAAGATAGGAATTGGGGTTTTTCTCAGCAGCCTCTAAAAAGATTTACAATATACCCAACACTGATTTGAAAATGCACAATCCTGTTAAAATATGCGTGACATGTGGCGTACAGCCTTTGGATTTTTGCAGCCTACAATATTTTAAGGGGTGAAAATCACAATCCTGCGCCCAAGATTCAGTAGTATTTCTAAAATTGAGCCTTTTGCTATATTTCTAATTAGTCTAGATTGGAGTTGAATGCATTAGATCAGTCAAACTACTCACTCAAATGGAGATGTCACTTCCTGTGTCTGGTTCTTAGACTGGAACAGCACAAATCTAGACTGTGTCCAAGTTACTTTATTTCCTCTTCTAGATAGAGTAATTACTGGATAACCCATCTGCTCTGTCCATGTTTTCATCATGCTGTTCACCTCTGTTCCCAGATTTCTTTTGCTATTTACAACCTCCTGTTAAGAGTGAAGTGTTAGTGTCTAATGTTTTAAGTTGATTATATATTATACCTCGTATCTCAAAATGATGCCATATCTTCCAAAATTTAGAGGATCGTCTACAGTGAAAGACTTTCAGCACATTGTCAAATGATTGTATCGATTAAGTTTACGATGAAATTTTAAATGTTTGGTAGGATTGTATTGACGGATCAATACAAAAAGCGTGAGCTTAATTAGTGTCCATGATGAAAAATCATTGCAGATTAAAGAAATCATGCATTTCATAAGTTGCTTATATACATAATAGTGCCAATTCATAGAGCTGAACAATATCATAGGCACATTTTAATGCTTGAATTTTCCTTAGCCAACCTTCATAACCCTACTTTTTGTGTTTTCAAAGTAAGAAATATAGGATAAAACATTGCTTTACACAAACAATCATTACTTTTTCACTAATATTTTCAAATTGCATTCACTTTACATTGTTGGAATTTTTACTTGACTTAAATCCATTGTCTATGAGGAGTTATGATTGGAATTTATTAACCTCTTATGTACTTTGTTTCTTTTACATGTAATCAATACAATTAACCTGGTGACAGTAAACAAGTTATGAACAGATTTTGCAGTCAATCTAAACTATATCACTCAGCTAAGGTATTCTATATGTCCTATATTCAGTCATAATGAGCAGCTGTATATGAGGAGTACAAACCTGTTGTAAAGAGGACCACAAATCTTCTGTCTCTGCATTAGAGTATTTATATCTGTTAAGATACGATGTTAAACCTTTATTGAACAAATCTTCACCCATAAAATTTCTCAGCATTCTTATAATGGATGCACCCTAGAAAACATAAAACACACACACATTTATTTACGCTCCTAGACTTTGAATAAGTCTATATCAGAAAAAAATTATGGAAAAGAAAAACCAAAAGTACTTGAGTGCTGTTTCACTAAACTTGCCTTGACCCATTCCAAGAGTGACGCTTTCTGGTGCCCCTCATAAAACACCATAAGATAAACATTGTGGAAAATAAAGGAATTGCTTGTAACAAGCAATTTCTTCATTTTACACAATTTTTTCCACCAAGAAAATTGAAAAAACCTAACATTTCATGAACTTTAATTTGTTGTTTGCAACTCCTTTCAATTTGGACTGGTCTACAATTTCAGTGAGTGGTAATGGGTTAATCTAAAGATATTTTTTTCATAAAGTAAGGAAGCTAGTCATTTGTAAAATAGGAGGTATTTGAGTGCCTGAATCACTCTATTGGCCTGAAAATACTTATCACATAGATGATGAAGTTTTATTTCACAAACAATTGACAACTTTTTTTTTTTTTTTTCAAATCACTTTTACAGTGGCACATTTCATTTATGTAGCAATAATTCTCAGAAAAGCAGTTTTAGATAATTTCCCTTTCAACACAATGTGATCTTAACCCATTCCAACTCAATCCCTCCTTTTTACGCCCCTCAACGAAAAAGCTTTGGAAAACATTGTGGAAAATGAAGAAATTGCTTGTATTAAGCAATTTCTTCATTATCCACAATGTTTTCTATCCAAAAAGACAAAAAAATTAAAAATTCCATCAACTTGAAATTGTCGTCTGCAGCTTCTTTCAATTTGGACCAGTCTAAAATTTTGCTGTGTTGGAATGGGTTAACCTAAAGTTAGGCCAAGCCTCCAAACACGTATTACTAAACTTATAAAAAAATTCTTCAAACAAGAGCCGTCAGAAACTGATTATGCTCCCCAAATAAGGCTTTTGTCACAAAACTATATGCCATTATTGGACAAAAATCTTCTTATTGAATGCAACTATAGTTTGAGAGGTCAGTTCACAAGAAATTTGAAAGTTTGACAAACATTGAAGGTATCTGTTTGGCTTCACAGGCCTGATTCTAGTAAAATTCAATATCATTATATGGTAAAGGGTTAAATATTTTACCTTGACTATCAAAGTTATTGATGAAAAGTGTCTCCATACTAAAAAAGAAGACTCTATTTGAGCAGTCTTGCAGAAACAATAGACTGATTTATTTTAGAGTAGGAAATATACAAAATGTAAAGATACATGGCATTAAGCCCCCTTTTAGCATGGTAAGGTTCATTGGGCCAAGAATTGAAATAAACATTACCTAGGCACTTGATAAATAACATTCATGTAAAGTAAAAGAAATTTTGGCAATTTGTAAAGATGGTATATTTGAAAATTATTGACCTTGACAATTTGACCTTGACCAATGACCTTGAACTTAGTACCAACAGAAAGTCCATGTACATATAAATATGAAAGCTATATCACTTACCATTGTATACTTATGGGCAATGTTAAAGTTGAAATTTTCGAAATTTTGACCTTGACCTTGACAGATGACCTTGAACCTAATACCAACAGAAAGGTCATGTCATATGCAATCCACATGTGAAATACGAAGGCTTTATAACTTACCATTGTAAATTTATGGACAATGCTAAAGTTAAGATTTTCGAAAGTTTGACCTTAAGAAATGACCTTGATTTTGACATATGACCTTGAACTTAGTACCAACAAAAATTCATGTCATAAGCAATGCACATGTGAAATATGAAGGTTATATCACTTAACATTGTAAACTTATGGACAATTTAAAAGTTTTAAAAAATTAAATTTTGACCTTGAGAAATGACCTTGACCTTAACAAATGATCCTGAACTTAATACAAACAGATAGGTTTTGTCATAAGCAATGCACATATGAAATATGAAGGCTGTATCACCTACCATTGGAAACTTATAGACAAAGTTAAAGTTAAGATATTTGAAATTCTGACCTTGACACATGACCTTGACCTTGACTGATGACCTTGAACTTAGTGTAAAAAATAGGGTTTGTCACAAGCAATGCACATGTGAAATATGAAGACTGTAAGCAATCAAAAGTAATGACCAATATAAGTTTTTGCAGGACAAAAAGAGAGCTTAAGTAAATCTAATACCATTAAATTTTGATAGTTTAAGGTAAGAGGATCTGATTTGCTACTCACATATGAAATTTCATAAAATTCTGACTATTAACCTGGGAGAAATAAGCAAAAAACTATCTTTTTTTACATTAAGGCCCCTTTTTCCATGACGCAGCCTTGAATTGAGAAAATTCATAAAAGGTCTCTTGGAAATTTCCTAGGAAGATTACGTATGAAGTTTCATCCAATTAGGCCCAGGGGTTCCTGAGATATGACGTTGGACGGAAGGACGGATGGACGCGCGAACAATTCAGCGACTATATGCTCCCCCAAAATTTTTTCAGGGACCATAAATCAAGGGTCACTAAAAGATTTTTCTATGAAGTCTAGTTGAAATGTTTCCTCTGGCTTCTGAGAAGAAAATTTTCAAAGATTTCATTATGTATGGAAATAAGCCCTGCCCCCATTAAAGCCATTTATTTCATCTGATAAAAATTCTTTGAAGGAATCTAATAAATTTCACCCTAGGATTATTCCTGTGACATTTGGTTTCAATCCATTTACTGGTTCTGAAAAGAAGGATTTCAAAGTTTTAACCATAACAGGAGATTAGCCCAATCTAAAAAACTCAATTTTTTCATCAGATCAAAATTCTTTGAAAGGAATCTGATATATGGTCAGCAAATGTTATCTGTAATTTGACTGTAACTATTTATCGAAACAAATCAAGCACATAAAAGCCTAATTTTTCAACCAGTCAAATTTCTTGAGAAATCTAATAAAGGTTCACCCAAGAATTATTTTTGTGAAGTTTGGTTCATGCTTTTTCATGCCTTCTCCTAGAACAAACAATTGAAAAAACATTGTGGAAAATGAAGAAATTGCTTGAAACAAGTAATTTCTTTATTTTCCACAATGTTTTCTACCCAGAGAGTTGAACAATGACACCTTTTCATGCCCCTCAGATAAACGATTGGGAAAAGATTGTGACAAGTGATGAAATTACTTGCAACAAGCAATTTCTTTACTTTCCACAATGTTTTCTACCCAGAAAGTAGAAAAAATCTAATAAACTTTAAATTGTCGTCTGCAACTCCTTTCAATTTGGACCAGTCTAAATTTTTGTCGTGTGGTAATGAAATAAAGCTAATTACTGATTCCTGAGTATTCTCTTTTATTCTGAGGTCACAATTGCAAATTACCTTATCGTAAGTGATGGAGTCAAACAACTCATTAATCTGGTTGGGATTCTTCACCTCCTGGTTGATGGGGTGAGAGTTGGTCAGGCTATCCAGTCTAAGTCCAGGTATTATTGTTTCATAAACAAATTGGTCTTGCTGAAATACAATACAGTATGGTACTGTTATGTTGAATCAAACAATTTGTTTATTTCAATGGGGTTTAACATCACTTTATACAATTTTTCAGTCATATTGCGATGACTGGAGCACCTAACAAAAGATTCCTGGTATTTCTTGCACCAGTACCACCATTACATCTTTTTCTTACGATCAGATGCTATCCAAATTAGGTTTACATTTATCAACCATTTTTGAGAGACAAAATGTCTAAAAGAATATGTGCTGCTGCTGAATCAAACAACTTCAACATTTCTGACCTTTGGCTTATAGTACATGTATAAGATTTGCATATTTGATGCAAAAAGAATTACATGAGATCTGTTTGTAACTGCCAGGTTGTAGCAGAAAGTGGTACAGGTGATTACTGACTCAAACTACCATTTTGAAGTTGTGTTTAGTAAATTTCTGGAAAGGTCAAGACATATAGCATTCAACAGTTGCCCTTCCTTGTGATCCTTGGTAAATTCTGTATCCGACGAGGTTCAATATTGACTTTCAATTTGATTATATCAAAAAGTTGAAATATAAACTGTGCCTTTGACCTTCTATGGATCTAAAAAACTATAGGGATTATGCCTACTCCTAAAAACTATCTGTATGAAATTTTGGGCAATGTGGACCAATTTTGTGTCACACTGTCATCATGACAAAGTTTTATAAGCAACACCTATATAACAGAGTTCAAGATCATCCTGTGAGCTTGACCCAAAATGGATAAATCTGAAAATCAAAAGAGATCATCTACAGCCAAAGATAGATATCTTTGCCATTTTTGGTGTCCTAGCTCTATTCTACATTAAGTTGTCAATTGGACAATGTTTGGTCTACCAAAAGGACAATATAAACCAGTTGAAGGTTACCCTGTGACCATGACCTTCAGTGGCTTGACCTTAAAAGCAATAAGAGCCATCTACCCCCATATATCCCCAGATAAATGTCTAAACCAAAAATGGTGACCCTAGCTGTGTAAAGTTGCCATCTGGACAATGTTTGGTCAACCAAAGACCTAGTTCAAGGTCACTTGTGTGACCTAGACCATGAAGAGACTGATCTGAAAAGTAATAGGGCATACCTACACTGAGATGATCCTAGCTCTATTCTATTTCATGTTATCATCCAGACAAGGTTAGGTCTACCCTCTGAAAATCCCACTGACATGACATCTTAAAACTATAACAATCAGTCTAGTGGTGTGGACATGCAGATTTTCTCCACTTATTCCCGGACAAAAAAGACAAAAGTTTTCAATTCCAAAGCAAATATACGACCAATATTCAAAAGTGAAACTTGATATCCCATGTCTTTGAATTAGTTTGATTGTTCTGACAATCCTCACATTATGAGAAATAGATTACACAGGGAAAACAGGTCAAGCAGGCTGATTTGTATAGATAATGTGGAGCACAGAATTTTTTTTTTTAAACATTAACCTTGACCTTGTACGTATCACAACAAATATTTAACATGACACTAGGAAAGTTATTTCAAATCCATACATGAATGTAGAAGTCATGCATGGACAAGGTAGTTTCACCTTGACCTTGACCTTGACCTTGCATGAATCAAATCACTAGCACTCATCAAGAAGAACAACTTTGCCACATTATTTTCAAATCCCTCCTTAAATGTAGAAGTTACACTGTGGACAAGGTCAATTTTGTCATTTTACCTTCAGCTAAGATGTTTGAATGTCAATCCATGTGACATTTGTTTAAGGCATCATTCAATTCAATATATTTCAAACTTGAAATAACAATAAAGCATGTCAAGGGTAAGTTGTCTACCTTTCGATATTACAGACCCAAATTTAAATAGTTTCTTGGAAGAATTTTTTGGGTTATTTATTTTCCATAGACTAGAGGGTAAGTGAATTCTTGACTCACTGATTACGCAAGGTTCTGTCAGATTTCTGCTGAATTTTCGTAAATATTGTTGTTGTGTTTTTCTTATATCCCTATTTTTATTCCCGTTAAAATGTTGGGCTA
Organism: Fragum fragum; assembly: GCA_946902895.1. Taxonomy (NCBI): domain Eukaryota; kingdom Metazoa; phylum Mollusca; class Bivalvia; order Cardiida; family Cardiidae; genus Fragum; species Fragum fragum. The sequence goes on along the minus strand of OX336383.1, from coordinate 18,819,469 downwards.
ATCTAACTTAATACATTTCGGTCAATTTGGGGTGTTATCCTGATTTACCAGTGTCTGGATCAGCTCAACCTGTCTAATTGTTAGTCACTGCAGGGTAGTGGTGGTAGGGGGTTAAAGCCTATACAAGAGGGCCGTTGGCCCTGGGGCGCTCATCTGAGATAAAATTTGGTTAAAATTGGCCCTGTGAATTGGGAGGAGATGTCATTTAAAAAATTGTTCTTTATTTCTTTATAAACCCGTCCCCTTGGGCTCTGCCCCTGGGGACCCGAGGATCATGATTTTAGCTATTTTGAAAGAGGTCCATAAACTGATGCTTCATGCAAAATATCAAGGCTCTACGCCTTATGGGTCAGGAGTAGAAGATTCTTAAAGATTATTTCAAATTTTCACTTTTGTTGCCATGGCAACCAGAGTTTTTAATGGATTTCAATTCTTTCTGCCAAATTTAGTTCAAATCCGCCCAGTGGTTTGAGAGGAGATGTCATTTAAAAAATCGTTCTTTATTTCTTTATAAACCCCACCCCCTGGGGCTCTGCCCCTGGGGACCCGAGGATCATGATTTTAGCTATTTTGAAAGAGGTCCATATACTAATGCTTCATGCAAAATATCAAGGCTCTACGCCTTCTGGGTCAGGAGGAGAAGATTTTTAAAGATTATTTTTTAAATTTCACTTTTGTTCAACCAGAGTTTTTAACAGATTTCAATTCTTTTAGCTATTTTTGAAGGGGACCACCCAAGCAACATTTCAGCCAAATTTGGTTCAAATTGGCCCAGTGGTTAAGGAGGAGATGTCGTTTAAAGAAATTGTTGATAGACGATGGACGACTCACGACGGAGGGACGCCGTACAAAAGGGGATCACAATAGCTCACTTGAGCACTACGTGCTCAGGTGAGCTAAAAAGCATATAAACCCCAATTCATCAGCTGTTTCATTTTTTGGTCCACACCTGGTCCTACTGCAGTATATTATTTCATTATCTCTCAATGTCGTGTATAGTAACATTTTATTGACCTGACGGACTGTGACCTCTCTTTGAATAATTACACACTCTTCGGTATTACTGGTTTTATTGTGCAAGCCGAAAATAACATTTAAGTATTTGTTTATTGCACAAATTCATAAAACCAAAATGTCTACAAATGCGATAGAGTGGTGACCCACTGCACTTAAGATCGGGGGTTCGAGGTAAAAGCGATCTTTTTATGTTTGATTGTATTTGTTTCCTTTTAATCATTTTATGCCACCCGACCATTTGTCTGTTGAGGAACTAGGTTGGTATACAAACATTAGATTTTTAAAATGTACATTGAATTTCTCCGGGTACTGAAAAAAATTCGTAAACACACGATTTTTGTCTACATCGAATTTATTCATAGCTATTTTATTAATTTACATGAAGGTCAAGTCATGTCAATAATTTCAATAATTTTAAGCTATAAGCCAAGCCATACCAGGCCTATATTTCTACACAAAAAAAGATTTCACTAACAAGCTTTAAAAAGGGTCATCCAACGATAATTCCTACAGATTTAAATCAACAAGAGGGCCATTAGCCAAAAGTTCTCAAACAGAGTCACCAGTTGATATGCCATAGGTTATATGAAGCCTTTAGGCTTAGTTACTTGTTGTAAGAAAATTCTTGATAACATTTTCTTCTTTGCTTCTATATCAGGTAAGGTATGCTCTGGGCAAGCCAAAAAATAAACAAGAGGACCATGATGGTCCAAGACTGCTCACAAGAATTGTCTACTACTATAAAAATACAAGTAGATACAAATAACTATAACCAGTTTCATGAAGATTGAGCAAAAACTGTGACTTCTATATTGTAAACAAATGAAATGTAATTATGGTCCCTTTTCCTGTGTTTTCCTATAGAACCTAATCTATTAGGTTCATCTTTATGACCTAGCAATCATCATGACCAAGTTTCGTGACCATTGAGCCAAAATTATGGCCCCCAGAGTGATAACAAAGAAATTGTCATTAAGATACCTTTTCCTGTGTTCTCCAAAAGAACCTTCCTATAAATAAAAGGGTTCATCCTTATGACCTGATAATTATTCAGGCAAATTTTCATGAAGATTGAGCCTAAATTGTGGCCTCTAGAAAGTAAACAAAGTAATTGTCATTAAGGCCCCTTTTCCTGTGTTTTCCAATAGAACCCTCCAATAATCAATAGGGTTCATTCTCATGACTAAACACTTATTCTGACCAAGTTTCATGAAGATTAAGCCAAAATTGTGGCCTCTAGAAAGTAAACAAAGTAATTCTCATTAAGGCCCTTTTTCGTTTTCGGAAAGATCCTTCCAAAAAATCAAAAGGGTTCATCTTTATGACCTGTTAAACATTCTGGCAAAGTTTCATGAAGATTTAGCCAAATTTGGGCCTCTAGAGTGTAAACAAAGAAATTGTCATTAAGGCCCCTTTTCCTGTGTTTTCAAATAGAACCCTCCCATAATCAACAGGGTTCATCCTCATGACCTAACTATTATTCTGACCAAGTTTCATGAAGATTGGATCAAAACTGTGGCCTCTAGTGTGTAAACACTTCAATTGTTGACGCCGCACGACGGATGACGGACAACAGACATTCAACGGTCACAAAAGCTCACCATGCGCACTTTGTGCTCAGGTGAGCTAAAAATTCAACAATTTCCTCTTATGATTTTTAAGATTTTTTACTACTATAGAACTATGTTTCTGTTTCAAAATATCATATTGTGCTGGGGCAACCCAAATATGATCTAAGAATCATAAACAACCTTATAGAGGTTCATCACATGGTTCTACATACCAAACATCAAAGTTCTAGGCTTTCTTACTAAGAAGGGTTTTTTTTAAGTTTTCCTTCCTTGTTTGTATGTTAACATATGAAGTTCCCCGGCGGGGTCCAAATATCACCAAATGGGCATCACATGAACAAACTCTGTACAGGCTCACTTGGAGATTCTACATACATGATGCTCTAGCCTTTCTGGTTTAAGAGAAGATTTTATGAGTTGTTTCATTCTTTGAATCAACGTTGAAATAGGATGCACTCGGGTGGAACCAGAATATGACCCTAAGGGCATCATATGAACAAACTCAATATAGGCCCTATACTAAATGCTGCTAATAAACATCAAAGGCTGTCTGGTTTCAGACAGATATATTTTGTTTCTATGTAAAATGGGCTGCACCCGGGCAGGCCCAAATATGACTCAAGAGGCATAATTTAAACAACTTTATAGATGTCCACTAGGAGCTGATGCATACAAAATGTCAAACATCTTGGTCTTCTGGTTTCAGAAAAGAAGATTTTGAAGATTTCATTAATTTCATCCATTTTGTTGCCATGCCAACTACAGTGGATTTCAATATTTGAACAATTTCTATACAGCTTCGCCCATGGAACATTCCTGCCAATGTAAGTCAAAATGAGACGTGGTTTTAGATGAAGAAGATTGCTCAAACTCTGGTATGTCTGCCCTGCAACATCCCCTCTTACCATGATTCAAAATTCCGTTAACACGTTTTGAAAAAGAACATTCTTGATAATCTTGGTACATACTTCCCCAGCAGAGTAAGAGGATAATATTTTTAAAGAATCATTCCACCATTTCTCTAAGGTAACCTTATCCCTGCCACACCCCAACTTTTTAGTGAGTCACCATTAGAGCTGACCTTGTGGCCCTAAGTGTCCAAATTTCAAGATCTCATCAAGACAACATTCTGACTAATTTTCAGATTGGAACAAGCCAAAAATAAGGACTCTTGAGTGACTACAAGGGTGATCCAAGCTAAGACATTCAATGTTTTCCTAAGAATTGACTTATTGACATAGCGTCCCAACTTCCTGCCTGTCTGAGATTTTATCAAGACAAATATTCTTACATACAGCTAAAGATAAGACCTCTAGAGGGCTTAAATCTTTATTCTTAGATTTTAACCCTAATTGACCTAATTTCTAACTTATCACAGATTTCATCTGACTATTTTACAAGTTGATTGAGCCAAAAATAAGACCTCCTTCTGTTATCAAGATCTTTCTAAGAATTAACTTTTTGATCTAGTTTTTGATCCCGGGTATGTGACCGATTTTCAAAATTTCAAACTGCGATCTTTTGTTATAATATGGTTTCCTTTGCACCTCAACTCAATTACTTGGTTTCCAGTCCCAATCCTTACATTATCATTCCCTATAGTCTATATATACTCACCATTTTCCAACTCTCATCTGCTACAGTAGATCCAATATATTCAACATAGCTCGCAAATCCTTCATTCAACCATAAGTCATTCCACCATTTCATGGTAACAAGATTACCAAACCACTGAAAAACAATCAAAGGACTAAAGGTCCTGAAAATTGCCACATTTTGATCATTTAGACCATATATTACTTGTAAATTCAGTCCTGAATAACATCTATCTTAAACCCCATTAACAGACTGAAAATTTAAGACTGGTCCAAAACTGAAAGAAATCAAGAAAACAATTCTACTTATTTTGGGAAAATAAGTGTCATATAGGGTAGAAAACACTGTGAGAAAAGAATAAATTGCTAGTAACAAGTAATTTCTCACAATGTTTTCCGTAGGTATTCTTCTTCAAGGAGTAAAATAGCGGCATTTTGTGGGAATAGGTTAAATGTTGAGTCATTTCAGTTGCTTAACCCTTTCCTGTTTTACAAAATTTTAGACTGGTCCAAACTCAAAGGCTTGGCAGACAACAATTTAAGGTTGATTTTATTTGAAAAATAATAATTCGGTAGGGTAGAAAATATTGTGGGAAAAGTAGAAATTGCTTGTTACAAGCAATTTCTTCTTTTTCCACAATATTTTCCCAAATATAAAAGCACAGGGACATGAAAACCAGTGATCGTACAGGAAAGGGTTAACATATGAAAGTACCATCAATAGCATTTATAACTTATTTTGCAGCTAGAGTTTTGTATGCACTGAAACTTCAAATGAAAAAGTCACAAAATTTCAATGAAAATGAACTAAGAGTTACCATTCTTGATTTTAGAGTTTATACTTCTATTTTAAACATATCACCAGACAGCCAAATTTTAAACTGGTCCAAATTGAAAGGAGTTTCAGATGACAATTTAAAGTTTATTTTTTCAAATTCCTGGTTGAAAAAACATTGTATAAATGAAGAAATTGCTTTTTTTCAAAACTGTTTCCCATATTGTTTTTCTGAAGGTGCATCAAAAAGTGTCATTGTCTGGGAAAGGGCTACGGTATAAGCTTAAAGATCCCATTTGTTACAATGATGGGTTCAATTGACAGTTTAACGAACTTGAAAGAAAGTAAGTCAAATTTAGAACAAGCATTTTCATTTTCATTTAACCCATTTGCACTCAATCCCGCTTTTTAAGCATCTCAATAAAAAAGCTTTAGGAACCAATGTTGACAATGAACAATTTGCTTGCAACAGCACTTTCTTCAATGTCCATAATGTTTTCTGTCATACAAGGCAAAGATTTTTCAAATTCCATTAACTTGAAATTGTAGTCTGCAACTTCTTTCAATTAGAATCAGTCTAAGATTTTGTCTAGTTGTAATAGGTTAAAACATCAATTTAAACTTGATACAAGTAATTTCTTTATTGTCAACAATGATTTTCATCCTAAAAGGCAAAGACTTTCTAAATTACACCAACTTGAGATTGTCATCTGAAACTGCTTAAAATTTGAACCAGTCTAAAAATTGTGTCTGGTAATGGGTTAACTATATGATCCAGATTTCCCCTTGATAATTATGTCAACATGATGGTCCTTAATCGCTCCCCTGAGTATGATGGTTCATGGCTTTATGATATATACAAAATAGCAAAGCCCTCTGTCTAATTATGTTGGAGAAGATGTTTAAGGAGTTTTGCTTTTTCCCAGGTATATTGATGATCCCGCCATATAGCTCTAATTGCCTGAATACAGTATTTTTTTACCTATTTTCTTAAAGGGTCAATAGACATCTATACACAGCACATATCAAAGCTCTAGGCCTAATAGTTTAGGAAAACAAGATTTTCAAAGATTTCCCTCTTTATTCCTTTGTAAAATCCAGGATCGCACAGAAAAGGGCTAATTTTCAGAATATGGTTATTCTTGAAGTATTTTGGTAGAGGGTCAATAGGTGATGATACACATCAAATATTAAAGCTTCTAGGCCTTATGGTTTGGTGGAAGATTACCTTTGTAAAATCAGGGATTGCACAGGAAAGGGCTAAGTTTTAGAAGACAGTAATTCTTTGAGGTATTTTGGTAGTGGGTCAATAGGTGATGAAACATACCAAATATAAAGGCTCTAGGTCTTACAGTTTAGGAGAAGATTTACAAAGATTTCCATCTATATTCCTTTATAAAATCATAGGGATTATTTTCAATATATGGTAATTCTTTGAATTATTTTGGTAGAGGGTCAATAGCTAATGAAACATACCAAATATAAAAGCTCTAGGTCTAATGGTTTGGGAGATGAAGATTTTCAAAGATTTCCTTCTTTTTCCTTTGTAAAATCAGGGATCACACAGAAAAAGGCTTATTTTCAGAGAACAGAAATTCTTTGAAATATTTTGGTAGAGGGTCATTAGCTTATCATATGCACCAAATATAAAAGCTCTAGGCCATATGTTTTAGAAGGAGAAGATTTTCAAAGAATTCCTTTGTAAATTCAGGGATTGCACAGAAAAGGGCTAATTTCTAGAAAACAGTAATTCTTTGAGGTATTTTGGTAAAGGTTAATAGCTGATAACACATACCAAATATTAAAGCTCTAGGCCTTGAAGTTAAGGAGAAGTTTTTCAAAGATTTCCCTCTTTATTCCTTTGTCAAATCAGAGATTGCACAGAAAAGGGATTATTTCAACATATGGTAATTCTTTGAAGTAATTTGGTAGAGGGTCAATAGCTAATGATACATACCAAACATAAAAGCTGTAGGTCCAATGGTTTGGTAGAAGAAGATTTTCAAAGATTTCCTTCGTAAAATCAGGGATTGCAGGAAAGGCTGATTTTCAGAGTACAGTAATTCTTTTAATTAATTTGATAAAAGGGTCATTAGCTAATCATATGCACCAAATATAAAAGCTCTAGGCTTTATGGTTTAGGAGATGATTTTCAAAGAATTCCCTTGTAAAATCAGGGATTGCACAAAAGTGCTACTTTTCAGAGTACAGTTATTTTCTAAGTATTTTGGTAGAGGGCCAATAAGCGATTATACATACCAAATATCATAGCTCTAGGCCTTATGGTTTAAGTGGAGAAGATTTTTTCATAATTGTTTACAGACAGACAGGTGGACACCGGACATTTACTGATCAAAATAGCTCACTTTTATCAGGTTGTGCTCAGGTGAGCTAGAAACCCTACTTTCTACCACTTTCTTAAATATTTGCATCTCCTTGATCTATTTTTAGAACTGCAAGAGGAATACATTTTCCAAGTGTATGAAGACATAAAATATGCACTTTCAGTCTACTATAAATAACTAAATGGTGTAATCTGAGTTACAACAGTACTCTTTGGAAATTGGGTGTAAATCGGTCCATACATGTATACATACGCAAAAAACCTTGAAGTCTCAGAAGCTCACTGTAAACTTTAAAAACTTTAACACACTTCACCCTACTAAGGCGATAGTAAAAAATCTACCATTCAGGAGTGGTGATTTAAAAATGCAGGGCTAATATAAATCACATCATCATAACCTCAAGTATTTGGTTGATGACAATGAAGCAATAATTCTTGCATACTTGAAAGCTGAAGAGCTTACAGTTTCAGAGAATTTTTCTTAAAATTCATTAGAAATTGCCTTTGGTTACTATAGCAACCAGTTACTCATGGGATTACTATTCTCCTAACAGTTCCCACACGACAAAATTTTTTACTTGTTCAAATTAAAAGGAGTTGCAGATGATAATTTAAAATTTATGAAATTTTAGATTTAGACAATTTCTTCATTTTACACAATGTTTTCCAAATTGTTTTTCCTGAGGGGCATTTAAAAGCGTCACTGTGTTGGAATGGGTAAAGAAAGACCATGATCCAAGGATCATTTCTGTAAAGTTCTATTGACATCAGATAGTTAACTAAGAGAGAGATTATTTTCTAAGAATTTGTAAATTCCTAGTATCCACAACACAGGGCTTAAATAAATCACCTCACAATAATATGAAGTATTTTGGAATAGGACCATGAGACAAGGCTACATTAAAAATTTGAAAACTCTAGGCCTTATGCTTTTGAGCTGAGAAGATTCTTAAGGGATTTGTTAGAAATTCCTTCCGGTTGCCATAGCAACCAGAGTTATCAACCAATTACGATTCCTTGATGTAATTTGGATGGCTATCACCCAAGAATCAATTCTGTGAAATTGCATTAAAATCTGAAGGGTACTTCAGGAGGAGATGACTTTTAAAGAATGTGTTCTTTATTTCTTTGTAAACCTCAAGTACCCACAATATTGGGCTAATATAAATCACAATACCATAAACTGAAGTTTTTTGGGAGAGGACAATCAATAATATATACAAAATTTGAAATCTGAAATCTCTAAGCCTTACAATATAGGAGGAGAAGATTTTCAAGGAATTCCTTAGAATTTCCTATTGGTTACCATGGCAGCTGGAGTTATCAACAATTCCTTGAAGTATTTTGGAAGATCATCGAACAAGGACCATTTCTTTTTTAAAATCTCATGGAAATCTGATGGCTAGTTTAGGAGGAGAAGATTTTTAAATAATTGTTACAGACGGATGACAAACAACCAATGATTACAATAGCTCCAATACGAGCTCAGGTGAGCTAAAAACAACTATATTTGTTACAAAACTGACTTCAAAGTTATACCCCTAACTAGCTATTTGTCATTTCAGTAGTACACTTGAACTTTGAGCTATGACATACCCAAAGCCACAGGGGCACCTCTTTTGGTCACAGATAATAGTTGTAAAAAGTTTCAAGGTCCTGGGTCATACAGCTTATGTCTTATAGCACAGAAAACGGTTTAAAATCATAGCTTAACTGTGACATTAATATTTGACCAATATGGCCCCCCAAACTATAGGGCACTTCCTTGGATCTATGGCAACAATTGTATGTAGTATCATAGTTGTTGCTTAATTGGTTCTAGAGTAAGAGCCTTGGATCTATGGCAACAATTGTATGTAGTATCATAGTTGTTGCTTAATTGGTTCTAGAGTAAGAGCCTTGGATCTATGGCAACAATTGTATGTAGTATCATAGTTGTTGCTTAATTGGTTCTAGAGTAAGAGCCTTGGATCTATGGCAACAATTGTATGTAGTATCATTGTTGTTGGTTAATTGGTTCTAGAGTAATAGCAAGGTAACAAACTAATGGACCATGGGGAAATCAATATAACCCCCCCCCCCTCTATTTCATAGGTAGAATATACAATAAAATTTTATGACATTGGAATTGTTATACAAATCATCTTTATAGTTTAAAGTTTGGTCTGTAGTAATGGGTTAAGAATTGTCTTTCCATTTTGTTGCAATGGAAAAAATGATTTTCTTTAAGTATTAAATTCTTTTAGTAATTCTATAAAAGTGACCACCTATGGAACATTTCAATCTAGATTGGCTAAAATAAGCAAAGCTGATTGGGACAAAAAGTATTTTAAAAGAATCTTCATCCATTCATCCATTGGTTTTTTAGAAGAAGATTTTTGAAGATTTTACCTCATATGGAAATAAGCCCCGCCCATTAACACCATGTTTTACTTCCAATCTAAATTCTTTGAAGGAATCTAATAAAAGGTCACCTAAAGATCATTCCTGTAAAATTTGATTGAAATGCATCAATTCGTTTCTGAGAAGAAGATTTTTGAAGGTTTCACCATAGATGGAAATAAGCCCCGACCATTAACGCCATGTTTTCTTCCAATCAAAATTCTTTAAAGGAATCTGCTAAAGGGTCGCAAATGATCATTCCTGTAACATTTGGTTGAAATCCATCCATTGTTTCTGAGAAAAAGATTTTTGAAGCTTTCACCATATATGAAAATTGGCCCTGCCCATTAAAGCCATGTATTTCATCCAATCAAAATTCTTTGAAGGAATCTGATAAAGGGTCACCAAAGGATCACTTCTGTGAAATTTGGTTGAAATCTGTTAGGTACTTTCTGAGGAGAAGATTTTTAAAGTAAAAGTTTACGAACGGACGGACGCACACATGGACAGACGCAGGACGGACACCATGCCATGACAATAGCTCACTAGCTTTCAGCCAGTGGAGCTAATAAAGGTATGTTCTGATGAACCATCAAAGCTATACAGTATAGAAGTATAGGATTTTTAAACCCTTGCATCACTTTTCTTAAATTAAATTCTTTAAGTAACTTTAAAGGGGAATTTTTAACCCTTTACCATACAATCCTGCTAATTTATGCCCCCAGGATAACAGCTTTGGAAAACATTGTGGAAAATAAAGCAATTTCTTTTTTAAAGTGCATCAACTTAAATCTGTCACTTGCAACTTCTTTGAATTTGGAACAGTCTAAAATTTTTATGTGTTGGACTGATTTAAGGTATGTATCTGCCAAATTCCATTGAAATTGGTCAAGGTGTTTAGAAGATGATGTTATTTTTGCAAAACATGTGACAGACAAGAGCCTATACATATACCGTACATATACCTTACAAGGTTTTCTACAGCTATATTTTTCCTTTTTCCATTTATGTTTGAAAGGAAATACATACAGAACCAAATTTCGGATGAAACTAGCTAATAAGTTTGGTGGATATATTTCTATAGAGAGTCTAAATGTTGAATTGTAGGGTCTATAGAATGAAAAATCACCTGATGTGCTAATTCATGGGCAATAACCACTGCAACCCATTGCTGGTTTCGAGCTGATGAAACATTGGGGTCAAAAAGAACAGCTGTCATTCTGTATGTAATCAAACCCCAGTTCTCCATGGCCCCTGCTGAAAAATCAGGAATGGCAACTAGATCTGAAAAAAAAACACAAAGGAACTATGTTGTTCTGAAATGATCACCTATTGACTTCAAGCCTTTAATTTGTCTATGGTCTGACAGGAAACCATACATCAATAGAATGCAAATTTGTCTATGGTCTGACAGGAAACCATACATCAATAGAATGCAAATTTGTATCTCTTTTAACTCATTACCAGACTGAAAAATCAAAGTACTGAAAGAACTGAAAGCCAGTAAGCATGACTTTATCTCTCTGAGATTTTTGTTTCCAAACAGTTCATCACTTCAATGGAGTGCTGTCAAAGTAACATTTACAGGTTGTAAATATTCCAAATCTTATAAATCTCTAATGCTTCCAATCCATGCATATCCTCTTTTAATTTTTGTTAAGAGGATTATTTTTGATTCTCTTTATTTGATACTCTCAACATGTTTCCTCATGTTGATAGCTACTATAGTTAACATACTCCTTTGTAAAAGAAGGGCAACCAGATTGATGGGCAGACAAACACAGACAATTATAACTTCCAACCAAAGCTTTCAACAGTGGAGGTGAATTTTAAACTGTAAGACATACAGACAAGAAAATTTTGACTAAATTATTCCTGCTTTTTTTAAGCCCCTCATGAAACTAGAGGCACTTGAGCACCTGTATCGCTCCACAGGCATGAATGTACTGACTAAGCAAATTTTTCGATTAATTCTGAAACAAACTGAATATAATGAAGATAAATCTAAAACATTGTAATCTTTAAAATAGTTCTAGAGAACTATTTCAAACTTTTCATTGTTTTTACTAAAGTCAAGTTATGTAAAATTCATTATGTAAAATTTTCACTGAAAGGAATCTGACAGTAATCTGGTTATCATTCCCGTGTAATTTGGCTGAAATCAATCAACAGGTTTCTGTGAAATTTACAAAGTTTTCAGTATATACCATATATTGAAACAAGCTCTGCCAATTAAAGCCATATTTTTCATCCAATCAAAATTCTTTTTTATAATCTGATACAAGGTCACCAAAGGATCAATCCAGTCAAATTTGGTTGAAATCCATCCTCTGGTTTCTCAATAGAAGGTTTACCATATATGGAATTTAGCCTTGCCCATTAAAGCCATGTTTTCATCTGATCACAATTCTTTGAAGGAATCTGATAAAGGGTCATCAAAAGATCATTTCTGTAAAATTTTATTGAAATCCATCCACTGGTTTCTGAAAAGAACTTCAAAGCTTTTACCATATATGGAAATTAGCCCTGCTTATTAAAGCAATATTTTTCATCTGATCAAAATTTTTTGAAGGAATCTGATAAGAGTCTCCCAAAGATCATTTCTGTAAAATTTGGATGAAATCAGGTAAGTACTTTCTGAGGAGAAGATTTTTAAAGGTTTTACCATATATGGAAATAAGCCGGCCCATAAAAGCCATGTTTTTCATCCAATTAAAATTATTTCAAGGAATCTGATACAGGTTCACCTAAGGATCATTTCTGTGAAATTTGATTGAAATCCATCTACTGGTTTATGCCAAGAAGATTTTCAAAGCTTTTACCATATACGGAAATTAGTCCTGCCCATTAAAGCAATGTTTTTCATCTAATCAAAATTCTTTGAAGGAATCTGATAGAGAGTCACCCAAAGATCATTTCTGTGAAATTTGGTTGAAATCAGTTCAGTTTACTTTATTAGGAGAAGATTTTCAAAGGAAACGTTCGGACGGACACTGTAAACGCCATGACAATAGCTCTCTGGCTTTCAGGCAGTGGAGCTAACAAAAGCTTATACCAATTACCAGAAAATTATAAGACTGGTCCAATTCCAAAGAGTTTGAAGTCAACAATTTTTAGTTGATTAAATTTTTTAATTTTGAATATTTTAGTCACAGTTTTAAGCTCATGTGCATATTTCAAACATTTCGTCTACTGCTTTCCAAATATATTGTAGGGTAGCTTTCCAATTATATTGTGGGGTAGCTTTCTAAATATATTGTAGGGTAGCTTTCTAAGTATATTGTAGGGTAGCTTTTCAAGTAAATTGTAGGGTAGCTTGGGTAGCTTTCTAAATATATTGTAGGGTAGCTTTCTAAGTATATTGTAGGGTAGCTTTTCAAGTAAATTGTAGGGTAGCTTGGGTAGCTTTCTAAATATATTGTAGGGTAGCTTTCTAAATATATTGTGGGGTAGCTTTCTAAATATATTGTAAGGTATCTTTTTAAATTCATTGTAGGGTAGCTTTCTAAATATATTGTAGGGTAGCTTTCCAAATATATTGTAGGGTAGCTTTCTAAATATATTGTGGGGGTAGCTTTCTAAATATATTGTGGGGTAGCTTTCTAATATATTGTAGGGTAGCTTTCTAAATATATTGTGGGGTAGCTTTCTTAATATATTGTGGGTAGCTTTCTAAATATATTGTGGGTAGCTTTCTAAATATATTGTAGGGTATCTTTTTAAATTCATTGTAGGGTATCTTTTTAAATTCATTGTAGGGTATCTTTTTAAATTCATTGTAGGGTAGCTTTTCAAAACTATGGAAGCCTGAGCATAGTTTTGGTAAACACTTTAAATAAACAGAGAATAAGGTAGGTTCAAAAATCCAATATCTTCAAATTAAATATCTTTAACCCATCACAACTAAATCCTTTTTTAATGCTCATCAGGAATAACATTAACAAAAATATTTTTCTATTTAAACTCACCTTAAAAATACACATTAACTTACATTAACTAATATTCAATAGCTAAAAGGTCACCCAGGAACAACATATTGATTGAACCAAATTTTTGAGCTGTGACCTTGGCCTTTGTTGTCTATTACATGATAATAATTCTTATCCTAAATGTAGGTACAATATTTCAGTTGCCAACAATAATTGCCTTATTGTATTGTCTTCAGGGACCAGCAAACTAGTGCTGTCTAGTATCCCCTGTCAGAGTGCTATGTGAACTGGGATAACTAGGGACAAAAATGTATCTTGTTTTGGTAGAGGATACTGTCTAGTATCCCCTGTCAGAGTGCTATATGAACTGGGGTAACTGGGGATAATAGTGTGTTGGTAGAGGATAAAGTCTAGTATCCCCTGACAGAGTGCTATATGAACAGGGGTTACTAGGGATAATAATGTATCTTGTTTTGGTAGAGGATACTGTCTAGTATCCCCTGTCAGAGTGCTATTTGAACTTGGGTAACTAGGGACAATAATGTATATTGTTTTGGCAGAAGATACTGTCTTGTATCCTCTTTCAGAGTGCTAAATGAACTGGGGTAACTAGGGATAATAAAGTATATTGTTTTGGTAGAGGATACTGTCTAGTATCCCATGTCACAGTGCTATATTAACTTGGGTAACTAGGGATAATAATGTATCTTGTTTTGGTCTAGTATCCCCTGTCAGAGTGCTATATGAACTGGGGTTACTAGGGATAATAATGTATCTTGTTTTGGTAAAGGATACTGTCTAGTATCCCCTGTCAGAGTGCTATATGAACTTGGGTAAACTAGGGACAATAATGTACCTTGTTTCGGTAGAGGATACTTCACTTTGAAGAATTCTTCATAATAGTCTAACACTTTTACAGCTGTTGAGAGGGCAAAGTCCACACTGTCAATGAAATCTGCTGGGGCATATACACTCACCTATAAATATAAACAAGATTTGTTGTGTAACACAATCAATATACCCAAGTACGAAAAAATTGTCAGTTATTTTCTATTTGACTACGGTCTTTTCTATTTGACTACGATCTTTTCTATTTGACTACGGTCTTTTCTATTTGACTACAGTCTTTTCTATTTGACTACGGTCTTTTCTATTTGACTACAGTCTTTTCTATTTGACTACGGTCTTTTCTATTTGACTACAGTCTTTTCTATTTGACTACGGTCTTTTCTATTTGACTACAGTCTTTTCTATTTGACTACGGTCTTTTCTATTTGACTAGTCTTTTCTATTTGACTTTGCTCTTATCAGATGACCTTAACCCATTCCAACACAACAAAATTTTAGACCAGTCCAAATTGAAAGAAGCTGCAGACGACAATTTCAAGTTGATGGAATTTTGATTTTTTTTGTCGTTTGGATAGAAAACATTGTGGATAATGAAGAAATTGCTTGATACAAGCAATTTCTTCATTTTCCACAATGTTTTCCAAAGCTTTTTTGTTGAGGGGCGTAAAAAGGAGGGATTGAGTTGGAATGGGTTAACCCTTCACCTGATGATACAATTACAGACTGGTCTCACTTGAAAGGAGTTGAAGACAACATATTTAAATAACTTGAAATTGAACAAGAGGACTATTAAGTCCTGAAGTGCTTACTTGAGAATGGGACCTAGTCACTTTAGGACTTTTTTTAGGCAAAAGGAAGTTGTCCATATAATACAGAGTAATCCTTTAAATTGCAACTTCAATTTGTCAACATTTAGTTGCTATTAATAGAAAGTTCCAATTGAAAGGAGCTGTTGGTTTATTAAATCTGATATCTAACATGTAACAATAAAGCAGTAAATTGCTTTTATTAGTGTGTTAATTAACAGATCCACTGTACTTCTAATAAACATTGAAATTATCCTACCATAACCTCTATAATGTGAGTTTTATTTCTACTTTACTATAAAACAAACCCTGTACAATATAATCATGCAGTCAACTTTCTTTCTATAGTGTGTGTTAGTGTCTGTGTGGCCCTCTTTACTGCATGTACAGTAGTCTTTACTTTATTGTAAACCAAAAGAGAACAATAGCTGTCAGTGGACAGTAAGGCTAGTCTATTCTTAGTGTTGGATAGTAACAGCTATTCAATGTCACCATTGGGCATAATTACAGGACATGAACATCAGAATAATGAGTAATAACCAAGATTCTGTATAAAGTATTAAACCATTACTATAGTAGTAGCAGAGACAGAAAATCTTGCACTATAACCCATTCCAACACAATCACACTTTTTTATGCACCTTGAGAAGAAAACTTTGGAAAACATTATGTGCACTGAAGATATTGCAATGCAATAAGCAATTTCTTCAATGTCCACAATAACTTCTACCCCCAAAAGATGAAAAAAATTTAGAATTTCATGAAACTAAAACTGTTATCTGCATTTCCTTTCAATTTCAACCTGTCTAAAATTTTGTCGAGCTTGAATAGGTTAAAGTAAAACAAGAGGCCCATAGGGCCCTATCAGTCATCAGAGTCCAAAGAGCACAAAAACAGATAAAAGTCCACCAGATAATTCTTCATACCAAATATTAAAACTCTAGGTCCTCTTGTTTGAGTGAAGACAAGTTTTGAAATTTTCACTATATAATCCCTATGTAAAAAATTGTGATGTCTGGGAATGGGCTTATTATGACCCTTGGGCCATAATTCATGAAATATTGATAGAGATCTACCAGATGATGCTACATACCAAACATCAAAGTTCAAGGCCTATCTGTTTTAGAGGAGAAGATTTTTAAAGTTTTCACTAAATAAGCCTATGTTAAACTTAAGACATCCGGGAATTGGGTAATTTTAATCCTCGGGCAATAATTTGTACAATCTTGATAGATGTCCACCAGAAAATGTTATATACCAAATATCAAAGTTCTAGGCCCTCCTGTTTCAGAGATGAAGATTTTTAAAAATTTCACTATATAAGCCCTTTGTAAAACTTGCGATGTCCAAGAATGGGCATATTCTGACTCTTGGGCCATGATTTATACAATCTTGATAGAAATCCATGAGATGATGCTACATAATATCAAAGCTCTAGGCACTCTCGTTTGGGAGAAGGAGATTTTTATAATTTTCACTATATAAGCCTTTGTTAAACTTGTGATATCTGGGAATGGGATAATTCTGTCTCTGGGGCCATGATTTATACAACCTTGATAGAAATCCATCAGATGATGCTACATAATATCAAAGCTCTAGGCACTCTCGTTTGGGAGAAGGATATTTTTATAATTTTCACTATATAAGCCTATGTTAAACTTGTGATATCAAGGAATGGGATAACTCTGTCTCTGGGGCCATGATTTATATAACCTTGATAGAAAGCCACCAGATGATGCTACATACCAAATATCAAAGCTCTAAGCTCTCTAGTTTGGGAGAATAAGATTTTTGAAATTTTCACTATACTAGCCCTATGTAAAATTCGTGACGTCCGGATATGGGCTAATTATGACCCTAATGCCATTATTCATACAATATTGATAAAGATCCACAAGATGATGCTACATACCAAATATCAGAGACGTAGGTCTTTGGGTTTGGTAGAAAAAGATTTTCAAAGTTGTCACTATGTAAGATTATGTACCCCACCCTACTGCCCCAGTAGCTTGGCCATTTCTTGATGTTATTTTTTTTTCTTGTACAAACTTGATAGTCCTTGCCCTATGGACTCTAAATACCCAGTGTGAATCCAATCTGACAGCCGGTTCATGACAAAAAGATTTTTAAAGATGTACCCTTTTTTTGCCCTTTATGGGGCCCCAAGGGGAGATAATTCCATGACATGTACAAATCTGAAGCGCCTTCCCATAAGGATATTTCCTGCCAAGTTTGGTCAAAAAGGGTCAAATACAGAGTAATGAATATTCATTAAGGGGTTAATTGTTTAAGAATAGCAATAGGTTAAAAATCAACAAACAAACAAATAACAGAGTAATGAATATTGACTAAAGGGTTGATCTAATGTTGACAAAGGTATGTACCTTGTTTCATAATAATTGCAATAGGTCAAAATTCGACAGAAATAACTGGATAATGAATATTTCCTACAGGGATGGGGTTGATTTAATGGTAACTAAAGTATGTGCCTTGTTTCAGATATAGCAATAGGTCAAAATTCAACAGAAATAACTGAATAATGAGTATTTACTACAGTGATGGGGTTGATTTAATTGTGACAAAAGTATGTGCCTTGTTTCAGATATAGCAATAGGTCAAAATTCAACTTAAATAAATAACAGAGTAATGAATATTCTATTAAAGGGTTGATTTAATGGTAATAAAGGTATGTGCCTTGTTTCAGATATAGCAATAGGTCAATATTCAACTAAAATAAATAACAGAGTAATGAATATTCTATTAAAGGGTTGATTTAATGGTAATAAAGGTATGTGCCTTGTTTCAGATATAGCAATAGGTCAATATTCAACTAAAATAAATAACAGAGTAATGAATATTCTATTAAAGGGTTGATTTAATGGTAATAAAGGTATGTGCCTTGTTTCAGATATAGCAATAGGTCAATATTCAACTAAAATAAATAACAGAGTAATGAATATTCTATTAAAGGGTTGATTTAATGGTAATAAAGGTATGTGCCTTGTTTCAGATATAGCAATAGGTCAATATTCAACTAAAATAAATAACAGAGTAATGAATATTCTATTAAAGGGTTGATTTAATGGTAATAAAGGTATGTGCCTTGTTTCAGATATAGCAATAGGTCAATATTCAACTAAAATAAATAACAGAGTAATGAATATTCTATTAAAGGGTTGATTTAATGGTAATAAAGGTATGTGCCTTGTTTCAGATATAGCAATAGGTCAATATTCAACTAAAATAAATAACAGAGTAATGAATATTTTATTAAGGGGTTGATTTAATGGTAACTAAAGTATGTGCCTTGTTTCCAAATAGCAAAAAGGTCAATATTCAGCTAAAATAAATGAATAAATGCAAGATAAATCAATCTTATCCTTTGGGATGGTATTACATACAACAAGAGCACCTGAGGACTCTAGACCTTATGGTTTTGGAGAAGAAGAATTCCTTCTTTAATCCTATATAATTCTGAGATTGCAAAACATAGGGACAATTTTCAGGGTAAGCCATTCTTTAAGATAATTTTGTAGAAGGTTATTAGGTGATGATATATAACATCTAGGCCTTACAGTTTTGGAGAACAAGATTTTCAAAAATTTCCTTCATTATTCCTGTGTTAAAATAGGAATTTCACATAAAAGGGCTTTTTTCATTGTATGGTAGTTCTTTAAACTTTTTGGTAGAGGGTCAATAGGAATTAAATAGCATTGTAATGTAGTTTAAACTTTGCTAAAAAAGTTTTCAGGGATAAGAAATTTAAAGGTTTGGCTATATATATATTGATGACCCTCGTTAGGTATTCAATGAACATGTCTATAATTATGTTAACCAATATCATGCTGAATAAGATTCTTTTCAGAATTGTATAAAAATAAAAGGGATGAAAGCACTGGTATTACTTGTTGCCAATACTTCTTTAGAAAATTAATTTCATAAATAACTCTGGCTTCAAAAGGACAGACAGAAGGTATAGACAAAGATCAGTCTGATCTTTGTCTATATCTCCTGCTAAAACCGGATTATTCAGGGCTCAGCATGACAAGGGTTAATAGGGCGACTCTTTAATCATATCTGTAAAACTATGAGTAAAAGTTTCAGAAATATTTCAAGTTCAAAGGTTTTTGGACTGGCTTGTTTGTATAACCGTGCAGAATAGTTTAGAAAAAGTTAATTGATGTGCTTACAGTTATATTAGACTTGGTAACAGCCGTTTTACTTTTATAATCACACACAATAAAAGCCACAAGATATGTGCTCATTTTCACCGATGTTTGGAATGTATCCTGCTTCAGGCCACTGGCATAATCAGAGGTGGAATGTAGAGGCATGTTGAACAGCGTTATATCGTCAGCGTCTCGTATCATTGTTAGTTGGAATGTTGCTTTTAATTCTGGCTCATCAAAACAGGGGAATGCTGCTCTGGCGTCTGTGGCTTCAAACTGGGTCGTGGCAATATTCCTTAATAGAAATATGAACAATTTTACATATAATTACTTGATTCACATCCTATACATTTCCTATGAAGGAAGACATTGCAGGAAAAGAAGAAATTGTAGAAGTACAAAAGAACAACAAGAGGACCATGATGGTCCTAAATCACTCCCCTGAGTATGATGGTTCATGGCTTTATGATATAAACAAAATAGCTATAGCCCTCTGTCAATTTTGGAGAAAATGTTTAAGGATTTCTCTTTTAATCCAAGGTATATTGATGATCCCACCATATAGCACTAATTTCCTGAATATGGAAATGCTTTGAAGTATAGACATCAAAACATACCAAGTATAAAAGCTCTAGGCCTAATGGTTTAGGAGAAGAAGATATCATTATTTATTCCTAACTAAAATTAGGGATTGCACAGAAAAGGGCTAATTTTCAGAATACAGAATTCTTTGAAGTAATTTGGTAAAGGATCAATAGTTGATGATATGTACCAAATATTAAGGCCCTAGGCCTAAACCTTTGGGAGAAGACTTTAGAAGATTTCCTTCTTTATTCCTTTGTAAAATCAGGGATCCCACAGCTAATTTTCAGAGTACAGTTATTCTTTGAAGTATTTTGGTCGAGGGTCAATAGCTGATGATATATACCAAATATAAAAGATTTAGGCCTTAACGTTTGGAAGAAGAAGATTTTCAAAGATTTCCTAATTTATTCCATTGTAAAATCAGGAATCGCACAGAAAAAGGCTAATTTTCAGAATACAGTTATTCTTTGAAATATTTTGGTAGAGGGTCAATGAAGGTGATGACACATACCAAAAATAAAAGCTCTAGCCCTTATAGTTTGAGAGAAGAAGATTTTCAAATATTTCCTTCTTTATTCCTTTATAAAATCAGAGATTGCACAGAAAAGGGCTAATTTTCAGACGGACGGACAGATGGACGGACGGACAGATGGACGGACGGATGTACAGACGGACGCCTGACTATTACCGATCACAATAGCTGACCTTGAGCATGTTGTGCTCAGGTGAGCTAAAAATGAATAAAGAATATATGACAACCTCTTGTTACTTTGTTTTACTATGAAATACAATTGAAGCTAAGTCCAGCTCTACACTAATTAACCATTTCACACTCAATCCCACTTTTTTATGCCCATAAAGAAAAGGGCTTTAGAAAACATTTTGGAAAATGAAGAAATTGCTTGCAACAAGCAATTTCTTCATTTTTGACAATGTTTACTATCCAGAATGTTGAAAAAATCTAAAATTTCATAAACTTTCAATTATCATCTGTAACTCCTTTCAATTCAGACCAGTCTAAAATTTTGTTGTCTGGTAATTGGTTAAACAGTCAGGTGTTGAAGTTTATCTGAATCAAGAGGATTACTTGCCCGATTTCTATCAACCTCTCTAGTCCTTAAAGATCCATTTCTTTGTAATTAGCTCAAGGAAAAAGTACTAAACCCAAGGGCCTTACTGGATCTGAGAAGTTTTTTCAAGATTTCCTGTCTGCTTTGTTATGCATTCTGAGCAATATGGCAATGGGTGGGTAAAATTTGTGGCCATTAGATAAGGTTGGGTTTTTAGAGATATGTCAACTTATGACCAAGTTAACCAAAAGTACCAAACCTATATCCATAGATGATATAAATCTTTACAGATGTTCAGAACAATTTTGAGAATGACAAAGATTCTGTTCAGGCACAGTAGGTAACTATGTGGATTTTATAAAAACTGACTTGGTAAACTACATTTGGACCTATCTGACCAATTTTCGAAATTGATCTAGATATCACTAAGATAAACTTTCCCACTAAATTGACAATGAAAGAGCATGAATTATGATCTCAAAAACATAAATCACATTTTGTTCTAATATCAAACCTAGTGACTTTCTTTTGACCCAGCCTGACTTGTTTTCATTTGACCATGATTTCCTCAAAGTTATTCAGGGTGTACTATGGGCCACAGGGTGTACTATGGGCCAAAATTTCTTTCAGCCAAAGTTAGAACCAATTTGAAAAATACTTTAGCAAATTTTGGCTTTACTCTTGCCAGCTTTGTACCCATTGCAAAAATATTAACAAGTTTTTCCACAGACAACACAGCTCACCTTTTCAATTGCTATTTTAAAGGTTATATGTTTAGGTTCAAGGTCATCCCCTTATGAATGAATGTGTTAAATACGAGCACCCTATGATGACAAGAGGGCCAAGATGACCCTAGATTGCTCACCTGAGTTCAGCAGATCTTATTTGTGAAGAGAAAAGCATTACACAAGGCTTTTCAAATTTGTTAATATTGATCCAGTTGTCAATGAGGCCTTTTTCCCATGCTTTTGGATGTAACCAACTCAGCATCAAAAGGGTTCATTCAAATTATGACCTAATAATAATTCTGAATAAGTTTCAGCAAGATTTGGCAAAATTTGTGGCCCCTAGAGAGTAAACATAATTGAAATCTTCGAAATAGTTCTAGAGAACCATTTCAAACTTTTCATTATTTTTACAAAAGTCAAGTCAAGTTATGTAAAATTCTTTGTGTACAATTTTAACTGTTTACTATATATGGACATAACCCACCACCAATATAGCCATGTTTTTCAATCAAAATTATATGAAAGAATCTGACAAACAGTCATTTGGGTATCATTCCCGTGAAATTTGGTTGAAATCCATCAACAGGTTTCTGACAAATTAACAAAGTTTTCAGTATATACCATATATGGAAACTAGCCCTGCCCATTAAAGCCATATTTTTCATCCGATCAATTTTTCTTTTTCATCTAATAGGGAGTCACCCAAAAGATTGATCAGATAAAATTTTGTTGAAATCCATCCATTGATTTCTGAGAAGAGGAATTTCAAAGCTTTATGAAATTCAAACTTTTTTCAACTTTCTGAGTAGAAAACATTGTGGAAAATGAAGTAATTACTTGTAACAAGCAATTTCTTCATTTTCGATAATGTTTTCTTAATTGTTTTTGTAGAAGGGCGTCAAAAGGTGTCACTGTGTGAGAAATTCTTTGAAGGAATCTAATACATATTGACTCAAGAATCATTTCTATGAAATTTGGTTGAAATCAATTAACTGGTTTTCTGAGAAAAAGTTATTTAAAGGTTTTACCATATATGGTAATAAGTACTGCCCATTATGGCAATCATTTTCATCCGATCAAAATTATTTGATAGAATCTGATTAAGGTTCACACAAGGATCATTTCTGTGAAATTTGGTTGAAATCCATCCATTGGTTTCTGAGAAGAAGATTTTCAAAGCTTTCACCATATATGGCAATAAGCCCTGCCAATTAAAGCCATGTTTTTCATCTGACCAAAATTCTTTGATGGAATCTGATTAAGGTTCACACAAGGATCATTTCTGAAATTTGTTTGAAATCCATCCACCAGTGGCCGAGAAGAAAATTTTCAAAGCTTTCACCATATATGGAATAAGCCCCGCCCATCAAAGCAATGTTTTTCATATGATTTGAAGGATTCCGATAGAGGGTCACCCAAGGATCATGTCTTTGAAATTTGGTTGACATCTGTTCAGTACTTTCTGAGGAGAAGATTTTTAAAGTAAAAGTTTACGGACAGATGGATGACCGGACAGATACACACACACATGACAGACACAACACCATGACAATAGCTCTCTGGCTTTCAGCCGGTGGAGCTAAAAATGGGCCAAAACTTTGAAGTGTTAACAAAGAAACTGTCATAGAGGCCCCAATTCCTGTGTTTTCCAACAGAAACTACCCAATTTCAATAGGGTTCATTCTTATGACCTAGCACTCATCCTGACAAAGATTCAAAAAGATTCAGCCAGAATTTAAGTCCAAAGTAATTGTCATTTAGGCTTTTATTTCTGTGTTTTCTTATAAAACCTTTCCATTTTCAACAGGATTCATTCTTATGACCTGACAATTATTCTGGCCATGTTTCATCAAGATTGAGCAATAATTGTGGCCCTCAGAGTGTAAACAAAGAAATTGCCATTAAGCTCCTTTCAAATCCATATGACCTTACAGTTATTCTGGCCAAGTTTCATCTTTATTTAGATAAAACTGTGGCCTCTAGGTTGTAAACACAAAACTTGTTGACCCCAGAAGCTGAATAACATACGACAAACATCAAACATTCAACTATCATATAGACATTGTCGCAAAGTGGACTAATACCCCCAACCGCGCTTGTCCATATACAAGAGCTATGCTCCAAAGGGCCATAACTCAGTCAAAAATCAATGGACCATACCCAAAATAAGATATGCACACGTCTGACTTATTCCGAGTCTTTCTGTGAAATTTGAATCAAATCCGTCAAATGGTTGCCGAGAAATTGAGCGGACACAATTTTTCACCAAAGGGCCATAACTCCATCAAAAATCAATGGATTGTAACCAAAATGGAGTATGCACATCTCTGCTTGATACTGATTATATCAGTGAAGTTTGAATCAAATCGATCCTATGGTTGCAGAGAAATTGAGCAGAAACGAAAAAGCTACAGACAGACGGACCGACCAACGGAGAGACATGCTGACTCCTATATACCCCCTTAACATAGTTTTAGGGGGAATAATAACAGATAACGAACATCAAACATTCAAATATCACATATAATTAAAGGGGAGCTAATTTCCACATATGTTAAATTGATTGATAACAGTATTTCAGTGATATTATGGCGGCTGGAGCACCTATCCATGGTTTCCTAGTATTTCTCACACTTGTTCTACTACTACACCCTGAACCCCACTAAGAGTACTTATATGTGATACCACTGTGCTATGGCTGTGGCCCTATACATGTTAATTTCTAAAAACCTTTAAAATCTTCTCATAGACCAGTTAATATCTTTCAACCAAATTTCACATAAAAGATCCTTGGGTGACTCTTAATTGTCAAATCCTTCATATTTGGCTAGGATAAAAGACATGGCTTTTAGGGTTGGATCTTACATCTGTATATGGTGATAATTTGGAAAATCTTGCATTCAGAAACTGGAAGATGGGTTTCAACCAAATTTTTCATGAATGATCTTTTAGCAAACAATAAAGCTTAAGAGGATTTGCTAAATTTCAGGTTGAGATCCCATTGTGATTTAAGGGAAATAATTGATACTGCTTTACTAAGAATTTTGTTGCATTAAATAAGTAGCTTCCCATAAAGAATTCTAAAAAGAAGTAATACTTTTTTTTAATGATATGCTTTTTATGTGAAAGAAAACTAAATTTGCTTAATGGTAGGTAAATTCAGGCTGGTGGAGCAAATCAGGCTCTCATGTGCCTCTAGTTATAAAGGGTTAAGGTCACATGGTCAAGGTCATCATCTCAAAAGAAAGCCTTTCTCCTGAAAAAAAGGAAGAAGGAATATGAGCACGCTACAATGAAAAATGTTCAAGAAAGAAAAAGTCAAATTTTGGGTTAAATTGTTTAAAATGAGTTAATGGTCAAAGTCAAAAGGTCACAGATTCAAGGTCATTGTCTTAAATGAAAACCTGTTTCCTGATCAGTGCATGTGTGATCTATGAGCCCCATAGGTCAAAACATAACCAAGATATAGAAAAAGATTTTGGTTTAGCCAATTCCAACACAAGGACACTTTTAGATGCCACAAGGAAAAAAACTTTGAAGACATTGTGGGAAATGAAGAAATTGCGATTTCTTCATTTTCTTCAATGTTTTCTACACAGGAAGTCGAAAAAATCTAAAATTTCATAAACTTTAATAGTCATCTGCAACTCTTTTCCATTTTGATCAGTCTAATGTTTGACATATGGTAATGGGTTAAGCTTTTGGTTAAAGCTTTTTATCACTGGTTAAAGGTCAAGGTCACGAGATCACAGACTCATGCTCATTGTATCAAATGAAAGCCTATCTCCTGATCAGTGCTTGTGCTTCCTTGGTTGAATCAAAGGACTGAAGGTCCTGAAAATCACCATATCTTAATGTTTAAACCGCACAATACTTGTTAATTCTCAGACCTGTATAACATCTATCTTAAAACCCATTAACAGACAAAACAAGATGGCCATAGTGGCCCAAAATTGCTCACCTGAGTTGATGGTCTAAATATTTTCAATAAATTTCATTGATGTTAATTGAATGGACAAAGAACTTGGCCTCCAGAGTGCATACAAGGTTTTTCTAAGATTTGACCCTGTGACTTAGTTTTTGACCTTAGTTGACCCAGTTTCAAACTCGCACAAGATTTCATCAAGACTATCATTCTGACCCAATTTCAGGTTGATCGGCAAAAATGTGGCCTCTAGATACAATACAATACAAAATCCTTTATTCACTCTTGGTACATTATTGTACAACATGAGGATAAAATGCCTACATAAGTTTTAACAATAGTCCATTTCTAATAATACATATTTTAGGACACATGATTAGTCAGCTTTATAAAGAAGGAAAAATATAAACATTTCATTAAGTAGGGTCATGAAGTTGACAGTGGTTGTTTATGACAGATTTCATTTTTTTTGGAAAATCCAATGCCCCAGTTGGGAATTCAGACAGTGCACTGGCAGGTGCTCTGTCCCGAATCCCCATCCGATCATTATGCAGTCCTCAGTCTAAGCCGAACAAAGCAATTAATTCCACATTCCGAATTTGTACCACTGTAAGAGATGGAAAATTCAGTTTTAAATAGCTCTAGTATAGATGAGTTACAGGACGTGTGGATGCAGGCTACTCTCTGCATTCCGATATTTTAGGAACTGAAATAAAAATGATGAGAGAGATAATTTGATAGTAATTTACTCGCCATCAGATAACTATGTATCGATCTATTGAACGGAAAGATAATATGAGCATGTTACACGATCAATATACAAAAAGATAATAATGAACCTCGTATTAAGTAACAAAACATTTAAACTTATAAATACACACTGATAGAGATGTATATAGCTATCTACCAGGGGGAATGAAAGAATAACAAACAAAACAGAGAAAAGATTACATCTTAGAATAGCTGTGGAAAATGGCAGCTCATCGGTGACTTTTTGTAGGCTTCCTGACTCTGACGTATTGGGATTTACCTTGCACGTGGATATTTAGACGATTGCGGGAGGATCACTGTTTTCCATGAATGGAATTCCGTAAGTTTTATTGTTTTGTTTACTAAATTTGTACTAGTATTGTAAATGAGTAGCTCTGTTGTTGTAACTAACCCTTTATCAGATCAATGGCTTGTTATAAATTAGCAAGACCAGCAGTGCATACAAGGTTTTCTAAGATTTGACCAAGTGATCTAGTTTTTGACCCCAGTTGACCAAGTTAAGAACCCACACTAGATTTCATCAAGACAATCATTCTGCCCAATTTCAGATTAATTGGGCAAAAAATGTGGCCTCTAGAGTTATCACATTCTCATTCTTATCAAATTTCAGGTTGATCAGACAAAAATGTGGCCTCTACAGTGCATACAAGGTTTTTCTAAGATTTGACCCTGTGACCTAGGTTTTGACCCAAGTGGATCCAGTTTCAAAAGGCACAAAATTTCATCAAGACAATCATTCCGACCCAATTTCGGGTTGATTGGGGGAAAATATGGCTTCTACAGTGCATACAAGGTTTTTCTAAGATTTGACCAAGTGACATAGTTTTTGACTCCAGTTGACCAAGTTTCAAACTTGTCCGAGATTTCATCAAGACAATCATTCTAATCAAATTTCAGGTCCATTGGGCTAAAAATGTGGCCTATAGGGTGCATGCAAGGTTTCTCTAAGATTTGACCCTGTGACCTTGTTTTTGATCCAAGTTGACTCAGTTTCAAACTCTCAAAAGATTTCATCAAAACAATCATTCTGACCACATTTTTGGTCGATTGGGCAAAAATTGTGGCCTCTACAGTGCATATAAGGTTTTTCTAACATTTGACTGTGTGACCTAGTCTATGACCTAGTTTATGACCCCAGTTTACCCAGTTTTGAACTTGTCTGAAATTTCATCAACACAATCATTCTGACCTAATTTCAGGTTGATCAGGCAAAAATTGTGGCCTCTAGATTGCATAAAAGGTTATTAAAAGTTTTGACCCCATGACCTAGTTTTTGACCCCAGTTGACCAAGTTTCAAACTCACACAAGATTTCATCAAGAAAATCTCTCTGATTAAATTTCAGAACGGTTGGGCAAAAAATGTGGCCTCTACAGTGCATACAAGGTTTTTCTAAGATTTGACCAAGTGACCTAGTTTTTGACCTCCCAGTCGACCTAATTTTGAACTTGTCAAAGATTTGATCAAGACAATCATGCTGACCAATTTTCAGGTTGATTGGGCAAAAAATGTAGCCTCTAAAGAGCATACAAGGTAAATGTTGACAAAGAACGACGCACAACACACTACATACATCCACCTAACCACAAAAGCTCGCTAAATATGTAGGACTGGTCGAAATTGAAAGAAGTCAAGACAACAATTTTATTTTTCAATGGGAAAATAAGTTTCAAATATGTTAGAAAACACTGTAAGAAAAGGATAAATTGCTTGTACTTGCTCATATCAGTAGTTTGAAATTCATATGTGAGAGTACTATAGCAATTACTATCAGTGGAGTTTTCTAATAACTTATTATGCAGCAAGAGTTTTGTATGCAAACCTCGGAAGAAAAAGTAATAAAATTCCAATCAAAATTAATTTAGTGCTACCATCTTGATTTTAGAGTTTATACTTCTATTTCAAATCTATTACCAGACGGGCAATTTTTCAAACTGGTCCAAATTGAAAGGGGGCCGCTGTCAAAGCGCAGTCGGTAGCGCATCAGACTCCTAATCTTCAATATTGGGATGTCATTGGTTTGATCAACGGTGGCAGCAGATATCCTTTCCGAAATTTGTCTCTCACCAATGGGTGGATAATGATAAACCTAAGTGAGATAGTAGCTGGAGGCTAGGAAAGGATGTGGTGGTAGTACTGGTGTGAGAAATACCAGGAATCCATTGTTAGGTGCTCAAGCCAGCCCGATATGACTGAAATACTGTGGCTTTAAACCCCATTCAATCAATCAATCAACCAAACTGAAAGGAGTGGCAGATGACAATTCAATGTCTATGTTTTCAATTTTCTTGGTAAAAAACATTGTTAACTAGAGGGGCTTGAGTTCTCCACAGACCTGATTGTACTGATTAAGGAATGGTCTTTTCAGAATCATATTCCCCATGTGTGGAAAATAAATATTGTAAATGAAGTCTTTTAATATTTCAAATATTGCATTGTTTTACAAAAGTCAATCCATTTCTTGAGGGAAATGAAAAAGGTATTAAAAAAAACTTTTAAAAAATTCATTTTATAATATATACTACCATAAGTCACGGTCAAAAAAGCCATTTTTCAACCAATCAAAATTGATGGAATCTGAAAAAGAGTCACCAGACGATCATTCTAGTGAAATTTGGTTGAAATCCAACCACCTGATTTCTGAAAAAAAGTTTTTTTAAGCTTTCACCATATATGGAAACTAGCCCCGCCCATTCAATCCATGTTCATCTGATCAAAATTCTTTGGAGGCATCTGATAAAGGTTTAAACTGAGGATCATTCTTGTGAAATTTGGTTGAAATCCATTTGCTGGTTTCTGCGCAGAAGAATTTCAAAGCTTTCTCCGTAATATTGAAATTAGTTGTGCCCATTAAAGCCATGTTAATGATTGTTCAATATTCTTTGAGGGAATCTGAAAAAGGGTCACACAAGGATCATTTCTGTATAATTTGGTTGAAATCCATCCACCAATTTATGAGAAAGATTTTTTAAGGTTTCATCATATTTGTAAATTAGCCCAATCCATTTTAGCCATGTTTATCATCCAATCAAAATTCTTTGAAGGAATCTGATAAAGGGTCACCCAAGAAAATTCCTGTAAAATTTTATTGTTTCCCATATTGTTTTTCTGAGGGGGCATCAAAAAATGTCATGGTGTGGGAACAGGCTAAACTATAAGCTTAACAAGAGGCCCATGAGGGCCTGAGACGCTCTACTAGTTATCAAGTTTTCTGTTAAAGAAACATGATATTCAAGGAAGTTAATTGCTTAAAGAAGAATGAAAAAAAAGAACACATTTGTTTTTATCCCCTTTAATATTTTTAGCAACAAGCCTTAAGGCCCCTTATCCCATGTTTCATGACAGATCCACTTTATTTCCAAAAGGAAGTTTCCTTATGATCCTACAATAGTCCTCTGTGACATTTTAAAGACAATCTGATAATTGTGAACTTTATCACATAAACAAGAATGTTCTGAATGATAAACTCTAAGGCCCCTTTTCCTGTGTTTCCAATGCCACAACTATTCCTTGCATCTTTGAAGAGAGTCGGATTAGAACTGTGGACTGTATTGTGTTAACGCAGACATTTCAATCAAGTTCCCATAAAACCCCTTTTCCGTGATACTTTATTGTTGGTTTAATCATTCTATGAAGATTTAAAGTGAATCCGATGAATTATGAGGACTTCACTAAACTAAAATAATTAATAAAAATTCATATGGCCCCTTATTAGATGATACTTGACACTTTGTACCTAAATCTGAAAAAAAAATCCTTATGATTGTACAATCATTCTGTGAAATTTTGAAGTGAATCCGTGAAATCTTGGGAAATTATTATGTTAACAAGAACATTTAAGAAAGTTTTTCATAAGGCCCCTTTTCATGTGATACTTGCCATAATCAGATCCACTGTCAAAATCAACAATTGTACTGATGGTACAATCAATTTGTGCAAACTGTGGAATTTATTGTGTTAATGAGGATTTTATAAACCCAATTTGCAAAGGAACAGTCCAAATGATAGTACAATTATTCTATTAAATTTTGAAGAGAATCTGATGAAGACTGAGGACATTCTTGTGTTCATGAGGATTTTCATACAGCCCCTTTTTCCTGTGATACTAGACAGATCTAGCCTAATTTAGAAAGAAACAATCCTAATTATGGTACAAGTATTCTGTGAAAGTTTGAACAGAATCCTATGAAAACTGAGGACTTTATTGTGGTACAAGGTTTTTTAGATTAAATTTCATAATACTCCTTTTCCTGTGATACTTAACGGATCAGGTCTAATGTCAACATCAACAATAATAATTATTGTACAATCATTCTGTGAAAGTTTGAAGAAAATCCAATGAAAGCTCTGGACTTGGTAACAAGGATTATAGATGAAATTTTCAAATGGCCCCTTTTCCCATTATACTAGACAGATCAGGCCCAATTTTAAAAGAAACAATCCTAATGATGGTACAAACATTCTGTGAATGTTTGAACAGAATCCAATGAAAACTTCAGGCTTAATTGTGGTACAAGGATTTTGAGATTAAATTTTATATGGCTCCTTTTTCTGTGATACTTGACGGACCAGGTCTAATGTCAACATCATTATTATTGTACAAATTTTCTTTGAAAGTTGAAGAAAATCCCATGAAAGCTCTGGACTTGGTAACAAGGATTTCTAAATGAAATTTTCATAAGGCCCCTTTTCCTGTGTTTCTTGACAGTTCAAACCCTGTTTTGAAAAAGGTGATTGTTATGACCTTACAATCATTCTGTGAAAGTTTCAACAAAATCTGATCAAATCTGTGGAATTCATTGTGTTAACAGGGATTCTTTAATTAAATTTTCATATAGCCCCCTTTCCTATGATGGATCTGAACCAATTCCAAAGGGAACTAAACTAACAAAAGTATAATTATTCTGTTTGAGTATGAAGACAACCCAATGAAATCTGTAGACCTTAAAGCGTTAAGATTTTTAATTAAAATTTTCATAAGGCCCCTTTTCCTATGTTTCTCGATGGATCTAATTTGATCTAATTTGAAAGGAACAATCCTTATGATGGTACAATCATTCTGTGAAAATTTGAAGTCAATCAGGTGAAATCTGGAGCCATGATGTGTTAACTAAGATTTTTTTTATTAAATTTTCATAAGGCCCTGCCAGTCTTAACAATTTTTCAACTTAAACCCTTGTCATGCTGAACCCCGAATATTCCGATTTTAGCAGGAGGTATAGACCAAGATTAGACTGCACATAAGTGCAGTCTGATCATAGTCTACACATTCTGTCTTTCCTTTTGAAACCAGAGTTGTTTATGAAATTAATTTTAAACAAGAGGACCATGAAGGTCCTTAATCACTCACCTGAGGCATCTGCAAATTACGGTACTTTTCAGAATAAAAAAGACACAACTTGAGGAAAATAAATAAAACAAATATAAGATTTTGGGCTTTGTACAAAACAATC
Source organism: Fragum fragum (assembly GCA_946902895.1). Classification (NCBI taxonomy): domain Eukaryota; kingdom Metazoa; phylum Mollusca; class Bivalvia; order Cardiida; family Cardiidae; genus Fragum; species Fragum fragum. The sequence goes on along the minus strand of OX336383.1, from coordinate 18,787,501 downwards.
CAGTAATGCTTTACAATAAGAATGAATTCCTTTGGCTTTATAGTTTAATCCATTACCAAACTATCCAAGAATTTGTCACCCTCAGGTTTGAAAAAAAAATAGAAAGGGAGTGACAAGCAATTTATCCATTTCTCACAGTGTTTTCTACCCGAAATTCTTTGTATTTAGATGTTTTATCCTAGGGCTAAGATTTTAGCTAACATGGTAGAGAACCATCTGGATATGCTATATACAAAATATGAATGCCTTAGACTTTGTAGATTGGGAGGAAAAGACTATTGAACATGGTCTAATTGAGCATTTTTACAAACTTTGGACACCCAGGGAAGGGGTGTTTAATAACCTACAGGCATAATTTAATCAAAACTGATAGATAATAGCCAGGCTATGCTACACTCAAAATATATATGCCCTCCTCCTTAAAATGAATTTTTTTTTATGCATACTCAAATTTTGCGTTTATCCCAATTTTGGACCCCTAGTGCTGGGCCGTTTTTGACCCGAGGAAGCCAACCTTTGGTGATATAGTACAAAACTATCTAGTTATGCTACATACCAAATATGAATATCCTAGACCTTATTGTTTAAGAGGAGGAGTCTTTTGAAATTGCTCTAATTGATCATCTTTCCGAACTTCGGATCTCAAGGGCAGGGCCATTTTTGACCCCAGAGATAAAATATTTAAAAACTTGGTAGAGAACTATATGATTAAGTTCTATGTAAAATATAAATGCCTTGGCCTTGTAGTCTGTGAAAAAAAAGACAACAAAGATTTTCTAAAATTTCCCATTTTCATATGCCATGGTTACAAGAGTTGTTTCACGGAATTAAATTCTTTTAACAACTTTTGTTTAAGATTTACTTAAGATTCCCATTTCTAAATGCCACAGCAAACAGAGTTTTTGACGGAATTAAATTCTTTTAACAACTTTTGTAGAACTTCACCCAAGGAACATCCCTGCAAAGTTTCAGCTTGATTGGCCTACTGGTTTAGGAGAAGAAGATTTTTAAAGATTTTTTAAGATTTACTTAAGATTCCCATTTCTAAATGCCACAGCAAACAGAGTTTTTGACGGAATTAAATTCTTTTAACAACTTTTGTAGAACTTCACCCAAGGAACATCCCTGCAAAGTTTCAGAGTGATTGGCTTGGTGGTTTAGGAGAAGATCACAATAACTCACCTAACACTTTGTGCTCAGGTGCGCTAAAAAGAAGTATTGACAACTGAACAACAAGTGCTACCATTGCTTTCAGCCTTTTGATTTTTTATACCATTCTGAAAAGGATTTTATTCAGTATGACAAGGGTTAATCTAGATATTTTCAATATAAATAGCCAGAATTCTGACAATGATTCAAAATAATAATGAGACTCTGGGGCATAAATAAAATATTTCTTATACATATATAGTCATGTACTTGACATAGTGACATACTTTGTGACCTGGCATTACTAATTTCTAAATTGACCTAACTATCATCAAGATAAATATTCTGGGCAATTTGACAATGACTGAACAAGTTATAAGGCTTATCATCTGATAAAATGTTTTTTGTAAGATTCAATGTAAATAATATATAAGGATTTTGGAAGTTTAGTTGAAATCAAACTACTGTTTCAAAGAAAAATGTTTTAAAGTTTTCCCTATATACCATTTATGTAAATTAAAGCCATGTTTTTCATCCATCAGATACTCTTTGAAGGAATCTGATAAAGGGTCACAAAGGTCATTCCTGTAGATTTTGGTTGAAACCATCAAAATGTTTTTGCGAAGGAGATTTTCAAAGCTTTCATCATAAAGGAAAATCAGCCCTGCACATAAAAGTTGTGTTTTTCATCAGATCAAAATTCTTTGAAGAAATCTTAAAAAGAGTTACCAAAGAACCATTCCTCTGAAATTTGGTTGAAAGCTATCCACTTGTTTCTTTTACCATATATTGAAATCAACCTGCCCATAAAACAAATATTTATAATTATTGATCAAAATTGAATTGAATGAATCTGATAAAGGGTGACCTAGAGATCATTTTTGTAAAATTTGGTAAAATTCTATTCAACACTTTCTAAGGAGACTACCCCCTGGCTAGGGTTAGAGGCCTTTGGAAAACATTGTGGAAAATGAAGAAACTGCTTGTTACAAGCAATTTCATCATTTTCTAAACAGTTTTCAACCTAAAACAAGATGTGTTTGTGAAACACTATGCCCCCCCCCCAAACAGGAATTCTTTAGAAACGAGTGATTTTTATTGGGTTTTTTTTCTTTGTTTTAGGGAAAAGGGTTAAAATTTTGACCTTGACCTTGATGAAATGACCTTCCCCAGTTGCGCCTTGTTGACACCTATCTACATACCAAATATTAGCATTGTAACTTAATCAGGGTTGAAGCTATAGGAAAATGTTTAGTTGGCAGGTTAAGTTTTGCAGACAGACAGACGGACAGACAGACAGACACAGGTAAAACAATATGTCCCCGATCTTATCGAGGCATAAAAATGAAACAAGAGGACCATGATGGTCCCAAATTGCACCCCTGAGTATGATGGTTCATGGCCTTATGATATATTCAAAAAGCAAAGCCCTCTGTCTAATTATTTTGGGGAAGATGTTTAAGGATTTTTAATCCTATTGATGATCCCACTATTTAGCACTAATTTCCTGAATACTGTAATTCTTTGAAGTTTTTTGTTAGAGGATCAATAGACATCACTTCATATCAAATATCAAAGCTCTAGGCCTCATGCTTTAGGACAAGTAGATTTTCAAAGATTTCCTTATTTATTCCTTTGTGAAATCAGAGATCACACAGAAAAAGGGCTAATTTTCAGAATGCTGTAATTCTTTGCAGTATTTTGGTAGATGTCAATAGGTGATGATACATATCAAATATCAAAGCTCTGGGCCTTATGGCTTGGGACAAGAAGATTTTCAAAGATTTCCTTCTTTATTCCTCTGTAAAATCAGGGATCGCACAGAAAGGGGCTAATTTTCAGAATACTGTAATTCTTTGCAGTATTTTGGTAGAAGGTCAATAGGTGATGATACATATGAAATATCAAAGCTCTGGGCCTAATGGTATAGGAGGAGAAGATTTTTAAAGATTTCCTTTGTGAAATCAGGGATCACACAGAAAAGGGCTAATTTTCAGAGTACAGTAATTCTTTGAAGTATTTTGGTAGAGGGTAAATAGGTAATGATATGTACCAAAAATCTTAGGTCTAGGCCTTATGGTTTGGGAGAAGATTTTTTAATAATTGTTTACGGACAGACAGATGGACAGACAGATGCCGGACATTTACCTATCACAATAGCTCACCTTAAGAACTTTGTTCCCCAGTGAGCTAAAAATCCAAAATTTCATTAAATTTAAATTCATACATAGATAAATTAGTTTTCTGTAATGCATAAGAGACTCATACAGGTGAATTTGTTTTCTTTAAAACACAAGAGACTCATACAGGTGATTTTTTTTCTTCTTTAATTCTTTAGAGGCCTTTGGAAAACATTGTGGAAAATGAAGAAACTGCTTGTTACAAGCAATTTCATCATTTTCTAAACAGTTTTCAACCTAAAACAAGATGTGTTTGTGAAACACTATGCCCCCCCCCCCCAAACAGGAATTCTTTAGAAACGAGTGATTTTTATTGGGTTTTTTTTCTTTGTTTTAGGGAAAAGGGTTAAAATTTTGACCTTGACCTTGATGAAATGACCTTCCCCAGTTGCGCCTTGTTGACACCTATCTACATACCAAATATTAGCATTGTAACTTAATCAGGGTTGAAGCTATAGGAAAATGTTTAGTTGGCAGGTTAAGTTTTGCAGACAGACAGACGGACAGACAGACAGACACAGGTAAAACAATATGTCCCCGATCTTATCGAGGCATAAAAATGAAACAAGAGGACCATGATTTTCAAAGATTTCCTTCTTTATTCCTCTGTAAAATCAGGGATCGCACAGAAAGGGGCTAATTTTCAGAATACTGTAATTCTTTGCAGTATTTTGGTAGAAGGTCAATAGGTGATGATACATATGAAATATCAAAGCTCTGGGCCTAATGGTATAGGAGGAGAAGATTTTTAAAGATTTCCTTTGTGAAATCAGGGATCACACAGAAAAGGGCTAATTTTCAGAGTACAGTAATTCTTTGAAGTATTTTGGTAGAGGGTAAATAGGTAATGATATGTACCAAAAATCTTAGGTCTAGGCCTTATGGTTTGGGAGGAGAAGATTTTTTAATAATTGTTTACGGACAGACAGATGGACAGACAGATGCCGGACATTTACCTATCACAATAGCTCACCTTAAGAACTTTGTTCCCCAGTGAGCTAAAAATCCAAAATTTCATTAAATTTAAATTCATACATAGATAAATTAGTTTTCTGTAATGCATAAGAGACTCATACAGGTGAATTTGTTTTCTTTAAAACACAAGAGACTCATACAGGTGATTTTTTTTCTTCTTTAATACACAAGAGACTCATACAGGTGAATTTGTTTCTTTAAAACACAAGAGACTCATACAGGTGATTTTTTTTCTTCTTTAATACACAAGAGACTCATACAGGTGAATTTGTTTTCTTTAATACACAAGAGACTCATACAGGTGAATTTGTTTTCTTTAAAACACAAGAGACTCATACAGGTGATTTTTTTTCTTCTTTAATACACAAGAGACTCATGCAGGTGAATTTGTTTTCTTTAATACACAAGAGACTCATACAGGTGAATTTGTTTTCTTTAATACACAAGAGACTCATACAGGTCATTTTTTTCTTCTTTAATACACAAGAGACTCATACAGGTGAATTTGTTTTCTTTAAAACACAAGAGACTCATACAGGTGATTTTTTTTCTTCTTTAATACACAAGAGACTCATACAGGTGAATTTGTTTTCTTTAATACACAAGAGACTCATTTAATTAAATTAGTTTTTGGTAATGCAGAAAGGACTCATACAGATGAATTTGTTTTCTTTAATACACATCAGATTCACACAGGTAAATTATTTTTCTGTAATACACAGGGTACTCATACAGGTGAATTTGTTTCATTCATATAAAGGTGACTCAAACTGATCAATTAGTTTTTGTAACACACAGGAGACTCATACAGTTAAATTAGTTTTTGTTAATACACAGGAGACTCATATAGTTAAATAAGTTTTTGTTAATACACAGGAGACTCATATAGTTAAATAAGTTTTTGTTAATACACAGGAGACTCATATAGTTAAATAAGTTTTTGTTAATACACAGGAGACTCATATAGTTAAATAAGTTTTTGTTAATACACAGGAGACTCATATAGTTAAATAAGTTTTTGTTAATACACAGGAGACTCATATAGTTAAATAAGTTTTTGTAATACACAGGAGACTCATATAGTTAAATAAGTTTTTGTTAATACACAGGAGACTCATATAGTTAAATAAGTTTTTGTTAATACACAGGAGACTCATATAGTTAAATAAGTTTTTGTTAATACACAGGAGACTCATATAGTTAAATAAGTTTTTGTAATACACAGGAGACTCATATAGTTAAATAAGTTTTTGTTAATACACAGGAGACTCATATAGTTATATATATGTATTATTTTTCTGTAATACACAGGAAACTCAAACTGATCAATTAGTTTTTGTTTACACACAGGAGACTCATATATGTAAATAAGTTTTTGTTAATACATAGGAGACTCATATAGTTAAATTAGTTTTTGTTAATACACAGGACTCACATATTTAAATAAGTTTTTGTTAATACACAGGAGACTCATATAGTTATATATATGTATTATTTTTCTGTAATACACAGGAAACTCAAACTGATCAATTAGTTTTTGTTAACACACAGGAGACTCATATAGTTAAATAAGTTTTTGTTAATACACAGGAGACTCATATAGTTAAATTAGTTTTCGTTAATACACAGGAGACTCCTACAGGTGAATTTGTTTCATTCATATAAAGGTGACTTATACAGTCAAATTAGTTTTCTGGAATACACAAAAGACCCATACAGATGAATTTGTTTCATTTATATTAAGGGTACTCATAGAGATGAATTTGTTTCATTCATATAAAGGTGACTTATACAGTCAAATTAGTTTTCTGGAATACACAAAAGACCCATAAAGATGAATTTGTTTCATTTATATTAAGGGTACTCATACAGATGAATTTGTTTCATTCATATAAAGGTGACTTATACAGTCAAATTAGTTTTCTGGAATACACAAAAGACCCATACAGATGAATTTGTTTCATTTATATTAAGGGTACTCATACAGATGAATTTGTTTCATTCATATAAAGGTGACTCATAAAGATATATTTGTTTGATAACTCAGGAGAAGATTCATTTTAGAAAGAAATGTATTTACTGCAATTCACTTTATGGGGGACAACCTTCTGTTATACAACAATAACTCTAAATCATAGTACAATTTTTTTCTTTATATTTGAAATTTAACCCTGCAAGTAAATGCCAAAATTTAGAACCAATTACAATTCTTTGAAGAATCTGAAAGATCTGATCATTAAAGGATCATTCTTTTGAAATTTGTTGGTATCCATCAACTGGTTATACAAAGTTTTCAATATACACCATATATATGGAATTATCCAGTCCAAAAAAGCCATGTTTTCATCAAATTTAACCCATAACAAGACATCAAAATTTGCTTACCTAACTAATGTATGATGATAAAAAAAAACAACCTTGAAAGATCACAAGCATGTTTGACCATGAACTGTAACATTAAGGAGCATTTATGCCAAGTTAGGTTGAAATAGGCCAAATGGTTACTGAGGAGAAGATGTTTAAAGATTTCAAAGTCAAAAACTGCCCCAACCTGCCACGCCTACATTTGGGGGTCAATCAAATTTCGCAAACTACTTTTGAAAAGGGTCTCCCAAGGATCATTTCTGCAAAGTTTGGTTGAATTGGGCCAGGTAGCTATTAAGGAAAAGATATTTAAAGATTTCAGAGTCCAAAACAGCCAAGCCCTGCCTGGCCCATATTTGGGTGTCAATCAAATTTTCACGAACAACTTTCGGAAAGGGTTATCCAAGGAACATTCATGCAAAGCTTGGTTGAAATTGGCCGAATGGTTACTGAAGAGAATGTTCTACTGAAGAGATGTTTGAGATTTAAAAGTCCAAAAGAGCCCCAACCTGTCACGCCCATATTTGGATGTCAATCAAAATTTTGTGAACAACTTTTGAACAAGGTCTTCCAACCAACAAGCATGCCAAGTTTGGTTGAAATTGGCCCAATAGTTACAGAGGAGAAGATGTTTCAAGATTTCAAATTCAAATCATGAATTCAATATAAATTGCTATAAGGAAAATAAAAGTTAACTCCCTGAAATCTTTGAAATAGTTCTAAAGAAGCATTTCAACTTTTACATTGTGTTTACAAAAATCAAGTTATGTATAATTCATTTACTTGGTCAGATGAAAAGATATTAACAGAATTTAAAATTTTTCACTGTATACCATATATGGACATAAGCCACAACCATGATAGCCAAGGTTTTCAACAAACAAAATCATGTGAAGGAATCAGACAGACATCTGCGGATCATTCCTGTGAAATTTGGTTGAAAAACATCAACAGTCCATTTTCAGTATATACCATATATGTAATTAACCTTTCCCGTATAAGCCATATATTCTTTTTGAAAATCTGATAGAGTTATTAATGATCAATTTGGGAAAAATTTGGTTAAAATCCATCCAACTGGTTTCTGAGACCAAGATTTTCAAAGCTTTTACCATATATGGAAATAAGCCACACCCATTAAAACCTTGTTTTTCATTTTATCAGAATTCTTTGAAGAAATTCAATAAATGTTGACCAAAGAATCATTTCTGTGAAATTTGGTTGAAATCGATTAACTGGTTTTCCGAGCAGAAGATATTAAAAGGTTTTACCATATATGGTAATAAGTCCCCTATAAGCAATATTTTCATCCAATCAAAATTCTTTGAAGGAATCTGATAGAAGGGATACCCAAGGATCATTTCTGTGAAATTTGGTTGAAATCCATCAAATGGTTTCTGAGAATATTTTTAAAGATTTTACCATATATGCAAATAAACCACGCCCATAAAAGCCATATTTTTATCCTATCAATATTCTTTGAAAGAATCCAATAAATGTTGACCCAAGAATCATTTCTGTGATATTTGGTTGAAATTGATTAACTGGTTTCCGAGAAGAAGTTATTAAAAGGATTTACCATATATGGCAATTAGTACTGCCCATTAAAGCAATCTTTTTAATCCAATCAAAATTCTTTGAAGGAATCTGATAAAGGGTTACCCAAGAATAATTTATGTGAAATTCGGATGAAATCCATTTAATGGTTTCTGAGAAGATTTTTTGAGATTTTACCATGTATGCAAATAAGCCACATCTAAAAAAGCCATATTTTTCATCCTATCAAAAATCTTTGAAGGAATCCAATACATGTTGACCCGAGATCATTTCTGTGAAATTTGGTTGAAATCAATTAACTGGTTTTCTGATAAGAAATTATTAAAAGGTTTTACCATATATGGCAATTAGTACTGCCCATTAAAGCAATCTTTTTAATCCAATCAAAATTCTTTGAAGGAATCTGATAAAGGGTTGCCCAAGGATCATTTCTGTGAAATTTGGTTGAAATCCATTTAATGGTTTCTGAGAAGATTTTTAAAGATTTTACCATATATGCAAATAAGCCACGCCCATTAAAGCCATATTTTTATCCTATCAATATTCTTTGAAGGAATCTAATACAAGTTTGTTTGAATGGGGTTTTACGCCGCTTTTAACAATCTTCCAGTTATATCGCGGCCGCTGGAGCACCTAACAACGGAATCCTGGTATTTCTTACACCAGTACTACCATTACATCCTTTCCTAGCCTCCAGCTGCTATCCCACATAGGTCTACGATTATCGACCAATTGGTGAGAGACAAATAGTCGGAAAGGATGAGTGCCGCCGTCAGGAATCGAACTCAGGACCTCTGAATCTAATACATGTTGATCCAAGAATTATTTCTGTGATATTTGGTTGAAATTGATTAACTGGTTTCCGAGAAGAAGTTATTAAAAGGTTTTCTATGTATGGTAATAAGTACTGCCCATTAAAGCGATCGTTTTCATCCGATCAAAATTCTTTAAAGGAATCTTATAAAGGGTTACCCAAGGATCATTTCTGTGAAATTTGGTTGAAATCTATTAAATGGTTTCTGAGAATATTTTTAAAGATTTTACCATATATGCAAATAAACCACGCCCATAAAAGCCATATTTTTATCCTATCAATATTCTTTGAAAGAATCCAATAAATGTTGACCCAAGAATCATTTCTGTGATATTTGGTTGAAATTGATTAACTGGTTTCCGAGAAGAAGTTATTAAAAGGATTTACCATATATGGCAATTAGTACTGCCCATTAAAGCAATCTTTTTAATCCAATCAAAATTCTTTGAAGGAATCTGAAAAAAGGATACCCAATGATCATTTCTGTGAAATGTGGTTGAAATCAATTTAAAGGTTTCTGAGAAGATTTTTAAAGATTTTACCAGATATGGAAATTAGCCCCTCCATTAAAGCCATGTTTTTCATCCAATCAAAATTCAATGAAGGAATCTGATAAAGGGTCACCCAAGGATCATTTCTATCATGATAGGGATTCTGATGTGCTACCAAATATACTATGACAGCAGCAGCAGTACTTTCTGAAAATTAAAAAATTAAAGATGGACAGACTAGAGCATGCAGGTACAATAGATACATCGACATGCCGATAGCTTTCAGCCGGTGGAGCTACGAAATAAAACATTGACGCAACTAAAAAAGATATTACAGTTGCCAATTCTTTGAAATGTTTAAAGATTTCAAAGTAAATAACTTCCCTCACCTGCCATGTCCATATTTTGGTATATATCAAAATTTCGCAAACAACTTTTGAAAAGGGTTACTCAAGAAACATTCATGCCAAGTTTGGTTGAAATTGGCTCCATGGTTACTGATTAGAAGACAGTTTAAGATTTCAAAGTCAAAAACTGCCCCGCCCTGCCACGCCCATATTTAGGTATAAATCAAAATTTCGCAAAATTCTTTTGAAAAGGGTCACTCAAGGAACATTCATGCGAAGTTTGGTTAAAATTACCCCAACGGTTACTGAGATGAAGATGTTTCAAGATTTCAAAGTCAAAAACTGCCCCGCCCAGCCACGCCCATTTCTTGGAGTAAATCAAAATTTTGTGATCAACTTTTGAAGAGCGTCACTCAAGGAACATTCTTGTCAAGTTTGGTTGAAATTGGCCTCAAGGTTACTGAGGAGAAGATGTTTGAAGATTTCAAAGTCAAAAACTGCCCCGCCCTGCCACATCCATATTTGGGGGTCAATCAAAATTCCGCGAACAGCTTTTGAGGAGGGTTACCCAAGGAACATTCCTCCAAAGTTTGATTGAAATCTGCCAAGTCGTTACTGAGGAGAAGATGTTTAAAGAACTGTTGTTGCCTCCGGCACATGACATAACAAGAGGGCCAGAATGGCCCTAAAATCGCTCACCTGACTAATGTAAGATGATTCAAAATTGAAATTGGCCCAATGGTTACTGAGGAGAAGATGTTTAAAGATTTCAAAGTCAAAAACTGCCCTACCCTTCCAAGCCCTTATTTGGTCATCAATCAAAATTCTAGAACAACTTTTGAAAAGGGTCACTCAAGGAACATTCATACCAAATTTGGTTGAAATTGGCCCAATAGTTACTGAGGAGAAGATGTTTAAAGATTTCAAAGTCAAAAAAGTGCCTGACCCTGCCACGCCCATATTTGGGCATAAATCAAAATTCCAGGAACAACTTTTGAAAAGGGTCACCAAAGGAACATTTTTGCAAAGTTTGGTTGAAATTGACCCAACTGTTACTGAGGATAAGATGTTAAAAGATTTCAAAGTTAAAAAAACTGCCACGCCCATATTTGGGCATAAATCAAAATTCTGCGAACAACTTTTGAAAAGGGTCACCCAAGGAACATTCATACCAAATTTGGTTGTAATTGGCCAAATAGTTACTGAGGAGAAGATGTTTAAAGATTTCTAAGTCAAAAACTGCCATGCCCATATTTGGGCGTGAAACGAAATTCTGCCAAACAACTTTTGAAAAGGGTCACCCAAGGAACATTCATACCAAGTTTGGTTGAAATTGGCCCAATGGTTCCTGAGGTGTAGATGTTTAAAGATTTCAAAGTCAAAAACTGCCACGCCCGGCCACGCCCATATTTGGGCATAAATCAAAATTCTGCGAACAACTTTTAAAAAGGGTCATCCAAGGAACATTCATGCCAAGTTTGGATGAAATTGGCCCAATGGTTACTGAGGAGAAGATGTTTAAAGATTTCTAAGTCAAAAACTGCCACGCCCTGCCACGCCCATATTTGGGCATAAATCAAAATTCCATGAACAACTTTTGAAAAGGGTCACCCAAGGAACATTCATGCCAAGTTTGGTTGAAATTGGCCCAATGGTTTCTGAGGAGAAGATGTTTAAAGATTTCTAAGTCAAAAACTGCCACGCCCTGCCACGCCCATATTTGGGCGTAAATCAAAATTCCACGAACAACTTTTGAAAAGGGTCACCAAAGGAACATTCATGCCAAATTTGGTTGAAATTGGCCCAATGGTTACTGAGGAGAAGATGTTTAAAGATTCCTAAGTCAAAAACTGCCATGCCCATATTTGGGCATAAATCAAAAATCCGCGAACAACTTTTGAAAAGGGTGACCAAAGGAACATTCATACCAAATTTGGTTGAAATTGGCCCAATGGTTACTGAGGAGAAGATGTTTAAAGATTTCTAAGTTAAAAACTGCCACGCCCTGCCACGCCCATATTTGGGGGTCAATCAAAAATCTGCGAACAACTTTTGAGAAGGGTCACCCAAGGAACATTCCTACCAAGTTTGGTTGAATTCCCCCCAGTGGTTACTGAAAAGAAGATGTTTAAAGAATTGTTGACGACTTCCGACGGACAAAAGGTTATACCAAAAGCTCACCTTGAGCACGTTGTGCTCAGGTGAGCTAAAAAGGCCAAAATGTGATCACAAAAGCTCACCTTAAGCATGTGCTCAGGTGAGCTAAAAAGCCTTTCTTAAATCCAGAGACAGTCGCAAACATGTCTTTGTTAATTACTTCAATCCAAGAAAAATAAATAAAAGATACAACATAAATCACATCATCTTAACCTCAAGCATTTTGGTAGAGGTTACTTTATTCAAATTTGAAGCTATAGGCCTTACTTTTAACCATTTGATTTTCTAAGATTTCATAAGTAATTCTCCTTAGTTACCATGGAAACCAGAGTTATGAATGTATCCTTTTCTCTTACGTCCACCATCCAAGAACAGTTTCTGAAAGTTCAATTGAAATCTGGAGGCTAGTTTAGGAAGAGGTGATTTTTTAAGAATTTGTTCTGATGCCTATTCCAAGTACTGAAAACATAGGGCTTATATATAATAGTTTATCATAACCTGAAGTATTTTTGTAGAAAACCATGGGTTAAGGCTACATACAAATTCTCAAAGCTCTGGGTCTTACTGCTTAGGAGAAGATTTTTAAAAAAAAGAGCTGTCTGTGGGGTGAACGGAAAACTGTCGTAAATAACATTTTCTCAAAAATGTTTTTTTTGCTTTGCTGATATTCATTTACACATATACACGTGGTGAAAAAATTATATCATATTCCATCATTTAATGGCTTAAAATTTGTTTGTGCAAAAGTGTCGTAACTGAAGTCTAATGTTTTTGTATACGGAAAACTGTCTTCAATTGAGTTACATACAGTTTTCCGTTTACAAAATTCACATTTTGCACAGTAAATTGTGAATGGAAAAGTGTAGCTACTTGTTAATTATGAGGTCATTTCTTGGTATAAGTGATGTCATTTCAGTTATTATGATGTCATAAGCTTTTGTATCACCATCCTTGAAAGATCTTTACAATTAGGAGAAACTTTTATACAATTGAATTTGGTCAAATAGTTTAGAAATAATCAAGTCTTTTTAAGATTTGTTTATTTGTTTAATGGATTGCATATTAATTAGAAATGGTTTTAAGTCTTTTGAAACTTTGTTTCCACAATAATTATAAAAGAACATCTTTTTAGCTAAATTATTAGACAAATATTTGCCAAAACACGGCTTTTGAATTAATCCATCATCATCCACTGTCAGGAAGCATTCTTTTAAATTTCATAACCATACCAGACATAAAATGGAGGAAAAGGAATATTCTTGAAAATTCTCTTCTATAGTAATTTAATCTACAATACTCAAACTAGCGCCTCAGTCTTTAACTACAATAATTACTAGGCATATCTAAGACTGTTCTATAGTTCAGAAGACAAAGTCTCTACATTATGAAACCTGTTTAGAAACTTGTGGATCAATGCATTAACCCATTACATGACAAAATTTTAGACTAGTCTAAAAAGAAAGAAATTTTATGTTGGTGAAATTTTAAATTTTATGTAAACATGTTATCCAAGATAACATTTCAAGTTTCCATAGATCACACAAATATAGCAAGCTCAATATCACAGCTAGCAATCCTCATAATGACCAGAGGATACATGGAATTAATTTTTATTGACTCTTTTAAAACATGATCATTGAATTGTCATTGCAACAATGTCATGTGTTGGGCAAATTGGTGTAGGCATTATCATGGCATCTGTATTGATGAGGCTAATTTAATCTGAGTATCTCATTTATAAGTAAATTACAGTGTTTTTTCTGACCAAAATAAATGAATACTGGCCCCGTTGTTCCCTCCTTCCTAGAATTTATATTTCCCCCCTTTTGGTAGAAAATTTCTCATTCTTGGTCATATTTTCTCAAGTATCAAAATGTTCTTTGAAAAACTGCACTTATTAAAAAGAAATGGCTCAGTTTATAAAGAAATATACTATCTGATACCTTTGTTTAGAAGATATTCTTCCCCTTATTTTCCCCTTATTAAACTTTTCTCAATGATTTCCCCTGTAAGGGTTACTGACCCCCTTCCCTGAAATCAAGAAAAACATTGACATATACATTGATAGTCCAGACTTATAAATAAGCAATACTAGAAAAGCCCTCAAGCTCCTTGAAAATGGAGAGTTCAATTCAATTTTTACTGAAATTTCTGATTGACAATATTATAGATTAAAGTAATGATTAAGTTTTATTTACCAGTATATACTTTGCAATTAACTACTGAGAAATAAAATAGATTATATTAACTTTAGTATAAGTTCTTTGCAATGTTTGCTTAAGTTTTTAACCTTACATGTTAAGCAATTCCTTGATTCCTAGGCAACTGCAATAATTGGCCACTGGCAAAAGCTAGGTATTCAGTTCTATAGAATCTAAAGGCTGTATCATTTTTAGGACAAAAAGATGTTCAAAGTCTACTCTGCAGATAAGCTGTAAGATGTGATTCCTGGGACAAGATTATTTTTAACTAAGTCAACAGGGCAGCTTATTTAGTTGCCAATTGTTCCTGGATAGATATGAAACAGATCAAGACCCAGATGAGTTAACTTGTGAAGATATTTATGAAAGCATGCATATTCAGGACATTGAATGGAGAAAAATACATGTATTTTATTCAACACAATATGATAATCTTTGAATTAATACTAAACTTTTTTCATGATCTTTCTGATGTATTTAAGTTCTAACAGAATTAAGCATCAATGTCTAGTGAATATCAAGTTATTGTCCTCTGATTAAGACTTTGTCAACATATCTTCTGCAAGAGTAGACAAATCAAGATGAAACTTCAAATGCAGTTGAGGTTTTACAAAATTCATGAAAGTTTTCTTTTTTTCATTCAAAGCTTTAGATGCCACTGCATCAGACAGCAAGTATCAGCAAAGCTTGATGGCGTACTGAATGGGTGTAAAATGATAGGCTACAAGTTGCTTTATTTTGGATAAAAGTGTCCTTTGAAAAGAGAGGCTACAAGTTGCTTAATTTTGGATAATAGTATCCTTTGAAAGGAGACTGAACTTCTACCAAAGTTTGTTCAGAACTGCCTGAATGTATTGTCTTCAATAATTATCTTTATGACTAGAGGAAACCAAGATTGGCACACAAAAGCAGCCAGGGGTATTAACTACGCCCCTCACACATACAAAAATAAAGTCCGCCCTTCAAAACAAATCTGTGCAGGGACCCCAACACTGTGGTTATGTGGGTATGAGGCAGTGTATCAGTTTGCAATTGATAAGGCCCCTAAATGTCATCCTGCAACAGGACTGGTATTTACATCAGGAATCACTATGGAAAAAGATTAGTTTATGTTGTAATGTCTTATTTCCCATTTGATTTAAAATGTATACTTTGTTAGAAAAGGTGATGTTTATAAAATTGTTAAGTCTAGTCTATTTTGAAACTGTACTAAATTCCTTTAAATAATGTCCTTCAAGATAATTTTGTATATGCTGGAGGAGTTGCTTATAAGCTTAGGCTTATTGAAGCCTTCACTTGTAAATCAGGTCTGGAGAATATTTCTCATACATACAAAGGTATGTAATCATTTTTTTTTTTAGAATATAGCCTTATGTACGAGTCCACAAAATTATAAGCATAAGTCGTTGCAGAAGTCAAGATACCCATGAAATAAAAACTTTGGAATTCAAAGTATCTATATTTAAATGTATTCTTAGAGGATTGATTGAGCAAGAGATTCCCATGTTTTGAAAAATCTTTCAGTCACTTTCTTTAATTCTTTCTCTTGGATTGTCGGTCCGCCTCCCTAACTAAAGAAATATGCAAGGACACATTCTAAAATAAAGAAATGCTTGAATTTAAGTATAGTATTATAGCATAAAGCATTTTAGATTCTAGACTTGAAAAAAATATGAAAATGTGCATATTAAGGTCAAAATGGGCCATACATGAAGAATAAAAGTAACTGAAAAGGCAAATAGAGCATATCTATATGCCCAGGTGAGCAATATGGGACCCAAACAGTCCTCTTGTTTAAAAATCAAAGCAATAGATTGATATTAAAGCTTTACTTGTGATTAACCTTGTAGGTTATGAATTATATAGTGTAGCTAAGTGAATGGAATGTTTATGGAAAACTGTAGCTAAGTGCAGTTACGACAGCTTTCCATAAAATTAAGTAGCAGTATGATTATCATGATTTTCAGTTGCAAAACTGTCGTAAGTGAAATAAAGTTCAATATCAGGAAAAGTACATTTTTCTAACTAAAATTATTATTGTATTTGAAAAATGAATTTATTTCTGTTTTCTTTGCACTTTAAAAATGTTGTAAATATAAATAATAAAGAAGTTAAACAGTTTTTCCTTTCTCCTGTAAAATTTTGTAAAAGTCGCTCACTACAGTTTTCCGTTCACCCCTCCAGCAACGCTTGACTATTCTAAGTGCTGGATAGTATAGCATTTCAAAGTCGACATTAGGCATAATACCTGAGTAGCAATAGAGATAAAAAGTCTTTAAATTGAAATTTTAAGTCAAGCAAGCATTTCCAAGTCCATAAAGGGTTAAAATTCCAATAAAATGAATGTCTGAGTAATGAATCTTTGCAAAGAATTGTGAAAAGTTTCAAAGTAATAGCATTGGTGGAAAGGTATAATTTATGACAGTTGCATGTAAAGTTTTACCAAGAATTTGTAAGTCAAAAAATGGTTAAGATTACACTGATATGAATGGACAGGTAATGAATCTGTGTTAAGAGGTTGACACAAAAAACATGTGCAGAGTTTCAAAGCAATAGCATTGGTATAAAGAGTGTTATTTAAAACAAGAGGGCAAGAGGCCCTGGGGCTCACCTTAGATAAGGCTCTTTTTTTCTTCAAGGCCTAATACAAACTGGGTTGGGAGAAGACCTCCTTAAACATTTAACTAAAATCAACAAGCCCAATTTGGTTTAAATTGGCTAAATAGTTTTGAAAGGGTTGCCTTCTTTATTTCTAGTTAAGCCTAATTTTACTCTTAGCAACCAGAGATTTCAACTGATTAAATTCTTTGGTTGAAATCAGCCCAGTGGTTTGGGAGAAGAATCCTACTTTATTTCTATCTAAGCGCCACCCACCCCCTTGGGCTCCTCCCCTGGGGGCTCAAGGTTGGTGATTTGAGCTATTCTGAAATAGGTCAATGTACTAGTGCTTCATGCAAAATATCAAGACTCTTGGCCCTCTGGGTTTGGAAGAGATAATCTTAAAAGGTTTTGATAAAATTCCAGTTTTGTTGCCATGGCAACCAGAGTTTTTAAAGGATTTCAATTCTTTTAGCAATTTTTAAAGGGCATCACCAAAGGACATTCCCACCAAATTTGGTTGAAATCTGCACAGCAGTTTTGGAGGAGATGTCATTTTAAAAATCGTCTTCATTTCTATATTAGCCCCAGCCCACCTGGGGCTCTGCCCCTGGGTACCTGAGGGTGATGGTTAAAGCAATTCTGAAAGAGGTCATTTTACTGATACTTCATGACAAATATCAAGACTTTAAGCCTTCTGGGTCAGGAGGAGATAATTTTTAAAGTTTTCATTAAAATTTCAGTTTGTTGCCATGGCAACCAGAGTTTGAATGGATTTCATTTCTTTAAGCAATTTTTAAAGGGCACCATCTAAGGAACATTCCCACCAAATTTCGTTGAAATCCACCCAGGAGTTTGGGAGGAGATGTTGTTTTAAAAATCCTTCTTCGTTTTTTCAATATAAGTCCCATCCCCCCTTGGGCTCTGCCCCTGGGTACTCGAGAGTGATGATTTTAGCGATTCTGACAGAAGACATTGTACAAATGCTTCATGCCAAATATCAAGGCTCTATGCCTTCTGGGTCAGGAGGAGATAATTTTTAAAGTTTTCATTTAAATTTCAGTTTTGTTGCCATGTCAACCAGAGTTTTGAACGGATTTCAATTCTTTGAGCAATTATTATAGGGCACCACCCAAGAAACATTTCTGCCAAATTTGGTTTAAATCCACCCAGCTTGTTGGGAGGAGATGTCATTTTAGGATTGTTGACACATGAGGGACGACGCACTATGCACGACAGACGCCAGACAGAGGATGATCAAAATACCTCATAATGAGCACTTCGTGCTCAGGAGAGCTAAAAAGATATATGACACTTGCATGCATGGCTTAATCAAAAATTTCTCAGTCCAAAAAAAGTAAAAACTCTACTGTAATAAATGTAATTGTAATTAATCTCTGGCTTTGCATATGCAAAGTTTCAAAGCAATAGCATTAGTAGAGAGAGTTTTATTTACCCATTCCCCCACGACAAAATTTTAGACTGGTCCAAATTGAAGGAAGCTGCAGACAACAAATTGAAGTTGATGGAATTTTCAATTTTTTTGTCATTTTGGATAGAAAACATTGTGGAAAATGAAGAAATGGCTTGTAACAAGCGATTTCTTCATTTGCCACAATGTTTTATAAAGCCATTTTCTTAAGGGTCGTAAAAAGGAGGGATTGTGTGGGAATGGGTTAAAGATGCATTTGCACATAAGGTTTAACAACAAATTGCTAAGTTTAAAAAGGGTTAAAACTCCACTAAAATGAATGTCAGAGTATTGAATCTGAGTCTGGAGGCTGATATTATTGCCACAAAAGCATGTGCAAAGTTCTAGAGCAATTATCTTAGTAGAAACTGAGATGACACTTGCAGGTAAGGTTTAAGCATTACCCCAATGCCTACACCTGGGCGACTGGAACAGCCCCCCCTCCCCCTATTCTTCTATTTGTCAAGCTAAAAACTCCTTTTAGTTGCCATAGCAATTTCTTGAGGTAATCTGTAAGGCCACCACCCAAGGAAAATTTCATCCAATTATTATGATTAGTTTAGCAGAAGATGATTTTCAAAGAATTCACTCTTTATTTCTGATATTTCCAAGTTCCAACAACATAAAACATGAATCAACACATTATCATAACATGAAGTGTTTAAGTAGAGGATGTAACAAATTTATCAAGGGTTAACAGTTATTTTGGGGTGTGTACAACACTTTACCCTTGCCTTAACAATACTCATGATGTGTTGGGGATAAATGTGCTCATTTACAGTTAGCCTAGGGGAGTAAGTTTGAAGTGGTCTGAAGGTGAAGACCTTCTTTGTGAAGCTTTGTGGTCTATACCAGATCAGAGTGCTAATGGATTTAGAATGTGAAGTTTGGTGAGTGAAAATCTCTTTATTAGCTCTACTGGCAAAAAGCCAGAAGAGCTATAGCAATGGCATTTTCCAATCAAGTTTCTGTGCGTCTGTCTGTCAAGTCATCTGTCAACTAACTTTTACTTGTTAGAGTCCACAGTTTTCATGGGATTCTCTTCAAAATTTCCAAGACTGGTTGTACCATCATAAGGATTGTTCCTTTCATAATTGGTTCCGATCCATCAAGAAACACAAGAAAAGGGGACTAATTAAGATTAAATCAAAAAATCCTCATCACTCTAGAGTCCAAAATTTTCGTAGGATTCTCGTCAAATTTTCACATAATAAATTGTACTATTGTAAGGATAGTTCCTTTTCTCTTCATTGACTGATTTATTGAATGAGGTTTAATGCCACTTTTAACCCTTGTCATGCTGAACCCAGAATATTCCGGTTTTAGCAGGAGGTGTAGACTAAGATCAGACTGCACACTATGTGCAGGCTGCTCTTAGTCTACACCTCCTGCTTGTACTTTTCCTATCAAGGTTGGTTATGAAGTTGATTTCTTAAAGAAATTAAATTTTTGAACAACAAGTGCTATCAGTGCTTTCAGCCCTTTGATTTGGCAACAATCAGTAAGGTAATTTATACAGCATGACAAGGGTTAATAGTATTTCAGTCATATTGGTGCGGCTGGAGCACCTAACAATGAATTCCTTGTTTTTCTCACACCAGTGCTACCACTACATCCTTTCCTAGCCTCAAACTGCTATCCCATTAAGGTTTACGATTATCCACCCATTGGTTTGAGACAAATGTTTGAAAGAATATGTGCTGCCGCCAATTGGGTTCTATCCGTCAAGAAACACATGAAAAGGGATCTTATGAAAATTTGATAAAAAATTCTATAAAAATTCTTATCGACACTCTTTGAGTCCACAGTTTTTTTTCAAATCCTCTTCAAACTTTCACAGATTGATTGTACTATCATAAGGATCCTTATGGACCTAATCCGTTGAGAAACACAGGAAAAGGGCTTTATGAAATTTGATTTAAAATCCTCCTTAACACTCTACATAGGAAAAGGGCTTTATGAAAGTTTGATTTAAAATCCTCCTTAACACTCTAAAGTCCGCAGCTTTCATCAGATTCCTTTCAAACTTTCAGAGAATGTTTGTACCATAAGGACCATTACTATCAAAATTAAGTGCAATCCATCAAGAAACATTGGAAAAGGGGCCTTATGAAAATTTAATTTAAAATCTATTAAAATTCTCGATCAAATTCTAGAATCCACAGTTTTAATCAAATTCTCTTCAAAATTTCAAAGAAATGCAGGAAAAGGGACCTTATAAAAATTAAATTAAAAATCCTTGTTTACACTACAAAGTCCACAGTTAACATTGAATACACTTCAATCTTTCTGAGAATGATTGTACCATCATAAGAATTGTTCCTTTAGAAATCGGAACTGATATGTCAAGTATTACAGGAAAAGGGGCCTTATGAAAATTAAATAAAATCAAAGGACTGAAGGTCCTGAAAATAACCATATTTTTAACATTAAGCCTACACAAAAGGTCCTGAAGAAATATCCTCATACCTGGATAACATCTATCTTAAAACCTGTTAACAGACAGAAAATTTTAAGTCTGGTCCAAATTGAAAGCAGTCAAGGCAACAAATTTATCTTATCTGATGAGAAAATATGTGTCATAAAGGGTAGAAAACACTGTGAGAAAAGAATTATTTTCTTGTAACAAGTAATTTCTCCTTTTTTCACAATATTTTCCTTAAGTATTTTTCTTCAAGGTGTAAAAAGCGGAATTTTGTGAATTAAGATAAAAGAGTACTACAGTAATAACGGGGACTTGGCACAATAATTTTTGATGGACTCGGAAGGGGTCAAGGTTACAACAATGCGCAGTCTGTGTGTGGGTAATTTGCCTCCTGCAGTGCTGAAGCTATATGTCCTTTCAGAAAGGCCCTCTGCACTTTTAGTACGAAGCTCTGCCCTTTTTGCATTTGCCCCGTCAAAATCATAATCTCTTCACCCTTTCCTGTTTTTGAAATTTTAGACTGGTCCAAATGCAAAGGTTTTGCAGACAACAATAAAGATTGTAAAATTGTCTAAGAGTAACCTTATTTTGTTGACCAGTTAGGTATAGAATTTATAAGCCATCTTAAATTAGCAGTTCATAGCTTCTCTCATGATACTGTTACTAGAATGACCAAAGTGCAGATGTTACGAAGAAAACCTTATTTGTGTTAGCCGATGACAAGTGTTGTATTTGAAAAATAATCATTTAGTAGGGTAGAAAATATTATGGAAAAAGAAGAAATTGTTGGTAACAAGCAATTTCTTTTTTTTTTTTACAATATTTTCTCACATATCAAAACACAGAGACGTAAAAACCAGGGTTTAAACAGGAAAGGGTTAATTCTATCTATATTCTTAAAATTAGTGACTACCCTTTATTTCCATTGATAGCTCAAGTGCGACATGATTACCTGCGCGTAAATTCAACCAATTACAACCAGTAGAAGTGTAAAGCATCCCTTATATCAGCAAGTCAACCAATCACAATGGGCAATACATTATTGAGGGAGCACTTTCCAATAATCTGTTGACAATCAGCACATGCCCGTAAACCGATTTGATAGTTATAAACAAAACATGAATTACTAAATGCATGCATATGGCTACAAACAAGACAGTGTGGATGATGATAGAGCTTGACACCATTCCTCAAGAAATTTCAGAGTCGTTGGAGGACAGGAAAGAAAATACAGTAGTTTAAAGTTTAAGAATCCATCCGTCCACTCCCAATTTATCTTTTCCTTGCTGATCTTCGGAAATTTAGTCAATTCAACATCAATTGATTTTTGCTTTTATATATCTGTAGCAATCAATCTTCATAAATTTATATATAAAATTAATGGATGAAAGTTAACAGATTAAAAGTTTGTTTATTAAAATCAAGCTTCCTTACCAAACAACAACATTTTGGACTAGTAACAGAGGAGAATTAAAATTGCTTTGAGATTGTAAACTAAGGCCAAAATAGGGTAGAAAACATTGTTAAACAAGCAATTTTTCTTTTCTTACAATGTTTTCTTTAATGCAATTCTTCAGGGGCCTAAAAAAGCATGTATGTATGGGAATGAGTTAGCTTCTTATAGATCAAGGAAGCTTAAAATAAGAGGGTTGTTGGCCCTGGAGTGCTCACCTGAGATAAAGGTTTTTCCTTTAACCCTTTCCTGTACTAACCCGGGATTTTACGTTGCTGTGATTTCATAATTGAGAAAACATTGTTGAAAAAGAAGAAATTGCTTGTAACAAGCAATTTCTTCTTTTTCCACAATATTTTCTACCATATAGGATGGTATTATTTCAAATTGCATCCAGTTTTCACTGTCGTCTGCAACCTCTTTCAATTTGGACCAGTCTATAATTTTGAAAAACAGGAAAGGGTTAAACAGTCTAATTTATGTCAAGGTTAGGATGGGCCATACTTAATATATTTATAGACTATGTACCTGAGGATCAAAAAGTCTAAATTACAAATTGCGAGGCTTAAGGGCAAATTTGAAAGAAAGAGAAAAATTTTTCCACTCTCTGGATCCATGAGTTATAATTTAAGAATGAAGAAAGAAGTCAATTGAACTGATGCTTCATGGCTATAACCCCCTCCCTCCGGGGCTCCACCCCTGGGGACCCGAGGATTATGATTTTAGCTATTTTGAGGGAGGTGAATACACTGATGTTTCATGCAAAATATCAAGGCTCTATACTTTCTGGGTTTAGGAGGAGAAGATTCTTAAGATAACTTTAAATTTTCACTTTTGTTGCCATGGCAACCAGAGTTTTTAACGGATTTCAATTCTTTTAGCTATGTTTAAGGGGACCAGCTATGGAATATTTCTGCCAAATTTGGTTCAAATTGGCCGTAGTTTGGGAAGAGATGATGTTTAAAAATTACTCTTTATTTCTAAATAAACCTCACCCCCTGGGGCTCCACCCCTAGGGACCCAAGGATCTTGAATTTAGCTATGTGTGATCCAGGGGAGATAACTCCATGACATGTACAAAAATGAAGCTCCTTCCCATGAGGATGTTTCCTGCCAAGTTGGGTTGAAATCTGTCCAAGGGTTCTTAAGAAGAAGTCAAAAATGTTAAAATAGTTTAAAAGCGCAAAACACATGGCTTCCAGGGCACCAAGGACGACCATGGATGAAACACTATCGCAATAGGTCAACATGACCTGTGGTCAGGTGACCTATAAAAGCTTTGGAAAACATTACGGAAAATGAAGAAAATTTCTAGTTACAAGCAATTTTTTCAATGTCCATAATGTTTCCTACCTGATATGGCAAAGATTTTCTCTTGAAGTTGAAATTGTAGTCTGCAACCAATCTCATTCGTTGCTCTCACCAAACACCTCTGCAATGGGCTAAATGACGAGATCCTTGTCAAACCAAGTAATGGAAGATAAATTATTTTTCTTTTGATTCACGAGAAATAAAACGGTTTGGACAAAATAAATATGCTTCAAGATACATAATAAATGCATTTCAGCTTGATAATTACCTTTAACCAATTACCAGACGGCAAAATTTTAGACTGGCCAAAATTGAAAGAAATTGCAGACGACAATTGAAAGTTAATGAAATTTTTGATTTTTTCAAATTTCAGAGTAGAAAACAATGTGGAAAATTTAAAGCAATTACTTCATTTTCCACATTGTTTTCCAAAGCTTTTTTCCTTAAGGGCGTCTAAAGGCGTCACTGAGTGAGAATGGGTTAAACCAATGAACTCCTTTTGTTTTAAAATCGTTTGAAAAGCTTACAATTCATATTCATGCAACAGTTTTTAAACTGTAACCAGTTGAGATGTATCAAGAAAGGATGAAGTATTGGCAGACTATTTACTGAGCCAATTGCAGAAGTAAATGGGAATGAACCAAGTGCAAGAGATTGATCTGCAACATCTTTCCATTTAAACCAGTCTAATATTTGGTCTTGTTGTGATAGGTTAAATGGTATCCTTTAAACTTGTTATAAGCAATACAACAACTTGAGATTGTTACCTGCAATTGCTTTCAATTTGAACCAATCTAAAATTGTGTTGTCTGGTAATGGGTTGAAATATGTAATCTGGATTTTTCCTTGATAATAATAAGCTATTGAATTCCATATCCAAGAGCAGTAACCAATCAATAAGTTTTGCCACTTTCTAACATCCTTGCATCTCCTTGGTCTATTTTTAGAACTGTAAAGCACCCCCCCCGGTAATCTCGGGCTCCATCTCTTTTTGGAGAACAGTATAAAAAGGAGACAATGATACTTCCAATGAACTGAACAGAAAAGGTAAGAAAAACAGTGCACCTCGCGTACAATTTGATCTCCTATTAACCTATTATGCATTTTCCCAAAACGTCCAGAGTTTCATACCACATAGAAATGATTATATTATCCAATAGTGGTGATAGATTTCAAAAATAAATCAGTTTGTGAATAGAAACTTGAATCAAAAATTGGACATCAGACCCGATAAACCATGAAAATGCGTGTTGAAATCGTTCAAATCCATGTTATCAACAGCTCTGAAAGATTTAAGAGGCAATGACTGTGAAATGAATGATAACGTGTTGATATGAAATAATATTACCACAAAGAACTGCCTTTTCCTACTCCTTTTTACGAATTTTCCTAGATGAGAAGGAGGCCAGGATGCGGTGCAGGAGACAAGATTCAGAGGGAGAGGCGATGCATTTATAAATGTACTGTGAAACTTCTAGTAGAACCCCATACTCTTATGTTACCCCAGCCCCCTCTTCGGACGTCAAAACCATCCTTTTTTGTATGATTTTCAGAAAACTTATAGCCTGTATTATAAACCCAATCACCATCAAATCAATGCTACAATGAATTCGATATAACTGTTCTCAATCAATTGTTACGCTTTTGTGATTGTTCAATGCTTAGATAATTGATTTTCTTTAAGGATTTTTCTTTATATTTATGGGGCGCTGTATCCTAGATAATGTCAAAAGGTCAACAACTTCACTGCTATAGTTAATAACACTGTGAAATTGACAATTTTTGGATGATTTGGAAATGATTTCGGAATGAGATTGAATGAATGGGAGGAGCGAGTTTTGAATGAAATTAAAGGGATGTAATCCCAAGATCGATAATTTCTTCCAAATCGGAGGAAATTTGCGATATTTATTACCTTCCTATATTAAAATGTACGTGATATTCTGTTTATGTGTCTTCACGGACAAATCAGACGCTTTAAAACCCACAGCAGCAAATAAAAATTGTGGAAAATTGTGATCGATTTGAATGAAATGCTGCTCATTTTGGATGGTTTTTAAATGTTTTTGAACTATTTTGAGCGTTTTAATGGTTTGAATGGGTGTTTGGAATAAATGATTGGAGCGTTATGTGAGTGATTTTGAATGGTTTTGATCGATGTGATTGTCAATTTCACGATGTTACTAACTGTAGACTATGTATATTGTTAATTCATTCCTTTCTTATGAGATAAAATGAATGTCATTTGTTTTTGACATGACCCTGCAAATGATTGTCGTTATAAAAGAGCTAGATATACTGTTGGCCATATCTGTTATAAAGAGTTTTGAAATAATGTTCTTTGACTGACCAATTCACTTCATGTGTAATCTCAAAGTTAGCACAAGTCAGCAGAAAATAGACCAGTGTGTAGCAGAGTTGTGACTGAAAGTAATGAGCTCAAAGCGCGGGTACTGTATTAAATTATTTGTGAGTTGTGTAACTCGATTCTTGCGGCTTTGATATAAATATGGCTGTTCTAAAGAGTCTGAGAGACACATTTACTGTGTAAAAGGGAAAGAAAAAGTGTCCTGTTATATTCATAAAGTTACTGTGCTAAAAATTATTCACTGTATTCTTTTATATGCATTGCCTCTCCCTCTGAATCTTGTCTCCCGCACCGCATCCTGGTCTCCTTCTCATCTAAGAAAATCAATCAAAAGGGGTAGGAAAAGGCAGATCTTTGTTACATTATTTCATATCAACACGTTATCATTCATTTCACTGTCATTGCCACTTAAATCTTTCATAACTGTTGATTTAATGGATTTGAACAATTTAAACATGCACTTTCATGTTTGATCGGGTCCGATGTCCAAACTTTGATTCAAGTTTCTATTCACAAACAGAATTATTTTTGAAATCTATCACCGCCAACGGATAATATAATCCTTTCAATGTGGTATGAAACTCTGGACGTTTTGGGAAAATGCATAATAGGTTAATAGGAGATCAAATTGTACGCGAGGTGCACTGTTTTTTTTTACCTTTTCTGTTCAGTTCCAGTCCTTGGCTCCATATCGGAAGTATCATTGTCTCCTTTTTATACAGTTCTCCAAAAAGAGATGGAGCCCGAGATTACCGGGCGTGTAAAGAGGATGAAGACTTCCAGTTTACTGTAAATAGCTAACTACATGGTGTAATCTGAGTTACAACAGTATTCCTTGAAAATTAGGTGTTAATCAGTCAATCCATGCATACACATGCAATAACCTTGAAGTCTAAGAAACTCACTTATAAACTTTTTACCATTCAAGAATTAAAAATCCTTATTGACACAACAATGTTCCAAGATTTCACCAGATTCTCTTCAAGCTTTCAAAGAATGATTGTACCACAATAAGGATTATTCCTTTTGAAATTTGGTCTGATCTGTCAACAAACACAAACAAAAGGGCCGTTGGCCATTGGGCACTCACCTGAGGTGAAGGCTCTTTTTCTTTCAACAGTCTAATTTCATGTTAAGGTTAGGATTATGAACAAATGGGCCACACTTACATATAAAGACTATGAACCTGGGAATCCAAAAGTCTAAATTACAAATTCCAAGGCTTTAGTGCTGATTTGAATGAAGGAAAAAACTTTTTCCTCCCTCTGGATCCATGGGTTATAATTTCAGAAATAAGAAAGAAGTCTGTGAACTGATGCTTCATGCCTATACCCCCCCGGCTCCGCCCCTGGAGACCTGAGGGTCATAATTTTAACTATTTTGTAAGAGATCAATATACTGATACTTCATGCAAAATATTAAGGCTCTACACCTTCTGGGTCAGAAGAAGATTCTTAAAGATTATTTTGAAATTTCACTTTTGTTGCCATTGCAACCAGAATTTTTTAACAGATTTCAATTCTTTTAGCTATTTTTAAAGGGGACCATCTAAGGAACATTTCTGCCAAATTTGGTTCAAATTGGCCCAGTTGTTTGGGAGGAGATGTAATTTAAAAAATCGTTCTTTATTTCTATATAAACACCACCCCCTGGGGCTCCGCCCCTTGGGACCCGAGGATCATGATTTTAGCTATTTTGAAAGAGATCAATATACTGATGCTTCATGCAAAATATCAAAGCTCTACACCTTCTGGGTCAGGAGGAGAAGATTTCAAAGATTATTTTAAAATTTCACTTTTGTTGCCATGGCAACCAGAGTTTTTAATTGACCCAGTGGTTTGGGAGGAGATGTCGTTTAAAGAAATTTTTTAACGGATGATTACAATACAGATGATTGCAATAGCTCAATTGAGCACTTCGTGCTCAGGTGTGCTAAAAAGGGGTGGTATGAAAATTCGATTAAAATAATCTTAGTTAATGCAATAAGGTCCACAGATTTCACCGGATTGTGTTCAAACTCTCACAGAATGATTATACTATCATAAGGATCATTCCTTTCAAAATTGGGTCTGATCCATCAAAAACGGGGAAAATGGCCCTAGGAAAATTCAATTAAAAAATTTTCGTTATTGCAGTTAAGCCTGCAGCTTTGATGGGATTTTGTTTAAAATTTCACTGAGAGATTGTAAGGTCATGAGAATAATTCTTTTCAAAATCGGGTCAGAAAAGTCAAGAAACACTGGAAAAGGGACCTTGTAATATTTCATTTCAAAAACCTTGTTACCAAGTCCACAGCTTTCATTAGATTCTCTTCAAACTTTCACTGAATGATTGTACCATCATTGATGTTGACATCAGACCTGATCTATCAAGTATCAAAGGAAAAGGAGCCTTATGAAATTTTCATTTTAAAATCCTTATACCACAATAAAGTCAACAGTTTTCATCAGATTCTCTTCAATTGATCAAAGAATGTTTGTACCATTATTAGGATTCTTCCCTTACAAATTCTGTCTAATCCGTCAAGTATCAAGGCAAAAGGGGCATTACAACTATTCCATTACAAATATCCTTGTTAACATGATTCAGTCTACTGTTTTCATTGTATTCTCTTCAAACTTACACAGGATGATTGTAGCATCATAAGGATTGTTCCTTTAGAAATTTGGTTAGTTCCATCAAGTATCACGGAAAAGGGGTTTATGAAAATTTCATCAAGAAATTCTTGTTAACAAAATTAAATCCACAGTTTTCATTGGAATGTTTGTACCACCTTTAGTATTGTTCCTTTGTAAATTGGGTCCGATGTTGTGTTAAGTTTCAAGAGAAAATTTTATTACTAAACGTCCTTATCACAATAAACTCCTAATTCTTTTTCAAATTTCTCAAACTTTTAGAATGATTGAACTATCAATCGGATTGTTGTCTGATCAGTCAAGTATCACATGAAAAGGGGCCTAATGAAAAACTTATTCAAATATTCTAGTTAATACAATTACGTTCCTAGATTTCACTTGATTCACTTCAAACTTTTACAGAATGAATGTACAATCATAAGGCTGGTTCTTTACATAATTGGGTCTGATTTGTTAAGTTTCATGGGAATTTAAGGGGCCTTATGAAAATTTTATCACAAAAATTCTTAACACAATTCGGTCCACTGTTTTCACTGATTCTTTTTAAACTTTTACAGAATGATTAGAATTGTTCATTTTGAAATTTGGTTTGTTGTTTTAAGTATCAAGGGAAAAGGGCCCATATGAAAATATCACAAAAAAGTCCTCATTAACTTAATGAAGTCCACAGATTACTTAGATTGATTGTACCATCATTAAACTTGGTGGATTTGATCTTTAAAGTATTACACAAAAAAGGGGCCTTGTGAAAACTTGTTTAGATATTCTAGTTAACACAATAATGTCCCTAGATTTCACCAGATTCACTTCAAACTTTCACAGAATGATTGTACAATAATGACGCTGGTTCTTTTCAGAATTGGGTACAATCTCTTCAAAGATGCAAGGAATAACTGTGACATTGGAAACATAGGGAAGGGGGCCATGCAGGTTATCATTCAAAGCATTCTTGTTAATGTGATGAAGTCTACAGTCATTATCAGATTGTCCATAAAATTTCACAAGACTATAGTTGTATCGTAAGGAAAGTTCCTTTTGAAAATGAAGAGGATCCATCAGAAAACACATAGGGAAAGGGGCCTTATTGATTTTAACACATAGGGAAAGGGGCCTTATTGATTTTAACACATAGGGAAAGGGGCCTTATTGATTTTAACACATAGGGAAAGGGGCCTTATTGATTTTAACACATAGGGAAAGGGGCCTTATTGATTTTAACACATAGGGAAAGGGGCCTTATTGATTTTAACACATAGGGAAAGGGGCCTTATTGATTTTAACTCAAACAATTCTGCTTACCTGTAAAGCCTACAATTATTATCGGATTCTGTTGATAATTTCACAGGATGATTGTAGAGTCATAAGGAATCTTCCTTTTGGAAATGTAGTGGATAGTTCATGAAACACAGGAAAAGGAGCCTTAAGGATTGTTGCTCAAAATAATAAAGAAGATAAAGTCCAATTTGTTTTTGTTTTTTTCTTACTCATTCTTCTTTAACCCTTTCCTGTACAAACCCAGGATTTTATGCCACTATGATCTTAAACTAAGGAAAACATTGTGGCAAAGAAGAAATTGCTTGTAACAAGCAATTTCTCCTTTTCCTACAATATTTTCTACCACATAGAATGGTTGTGCAATTTTGATTGTAGTCTACAACCTCTTTCAATCTGGACCAGTCTATATTTTACAAAAACGGGAAAGGTTAAGCAATTAACATCCTTAGATATCAGATTACTTTACTGGACAACTTGATAGCTAGTAGAGTGTCTCAGGCCCTCATTTGATTTTTCTCTATTTTTTCTTCAATGTGTTCCGATTCATGTCTTTGTTATTTGTCTGTCTAAGAGTAACCTTATTTTGTTGATCAGTTGGGTATAGAATTTATAAGCCATCTCAAATTAGCAGTTCATAGCTTCTCTCATGATACTGTTACTAGAATGACCAAAGTGCAGATGTTACGAAGAAAACCTTATTTGTGTTAGCCGATGATAAATACTGTATAACCAGACTGTTGATTTAAATGCATGATTGTATTGATTGATTGAATTGGGTTTAACGCCACTTTTAAAAGTATTTAAGTCATATTGTAGTCGCTGGAGCACCTGACATTGGATTCTGGGAATTTCTCACACTACATCCTTTCCTAGCCTCCAGCTGCTATTCTACTTAGGTTTATGATTATCTACACATTGGTGAGAGACAAATCCCATAGGATTGAACCCGCATGATTGGAGGGAGACAAACTGTCCTACCTCACCTTTCAACTGGAGAGGTAAGTGTCTTATTTTATCAGCTCGACTATTCGAAGAATAGGGGGGCTATTCCAGTCACCCAGTTGACAGCTTAATGGTTTGTTAAACCTTAGGTGCATGTGTCATATCTCAGTTTCTACCAATGCTAATGCTCTGAAACTTTGCTCATGATTTTGTAACAAAAATATCACCCTCTAGACAAGGTTTCATTACTCTGACATTCATTTTAGTGGAATTTTAACCCTTTTCTGACTCGGAAATTCTTGGATAAACCTTAGGTGCAACTGTCATATGTCTTTAAAAATTCTCTTTCTACGAATGCTATTGCTTTGAAACTTGGCACATCCTTTTGTGACCACCAAATCATCTTCTACAATTACATTTATTACATTGGAGTTCTAACCCTTTTTGGACTTAAAAACTATTGGTTTAACCTTGTGTGCAACTATCATATATCTTTAATAACTCTCTTTCTACCAATTGCTTTGAAACTTTGCACATGTTTTTGTGACAATAATTTCAGCCTCTAGACATCTCATTACTCTGACATTCATTTTAGTGGAATTTTAACCCTTTTAGGGACTTAGAAATTCTTGGTTTAACCTTATATGCAATTATCATATATCTTTAATCACTCTCTTTCTACTAATGCTATTGCTTTGAAACTTTGCACTTCCTTTTGTGACTATCATATCAGTCTCTAGATACAGATTCATTACTCTGACATTCCTTTCAGTGGAAATTAAACAATTTTTGGACTTAAAATTCTTGGTTAAACCTTATTTGCAACTGACAAATACATTTAATAACTCATTCTACTAATGCTATTGCTTTGAAACTTTTCACATGCTTTTGAGATCGTCATATCCTATTCTTGTCAAAGATTCATTAAAATAACATTTATTATAGTGTTGTTTTAACACTTTTTGGACTTAAAAATGCATGGTTAAACCTTGTGTGCTACTGTTATATATCTTTAACAACTCTCTACTACCAATGCTATTGCTTTGAAACTTTGCACATGATTATGTGACAATAATATCAGCCTATAGACACAGTTTCATTATTCTGACATTCATTTTTACTGGAATTTTAACTCTTTTTGGACTTAGAAATTCTTGGTTAAAGTTTACGTCCATCTGACACATGTCTTTAATAACTCTCTTTCTACCAATCCTATTGCTTGAAAACTTTGCTCATCCTTTTGTGACCATCATATCATCTTCTGGGCAAAGATTCATAATTATAGTTATTACAGTTGAATTTTAACCCTTTTTGGACTAAAAAAAATTCTTGTTTCATATAAAATTTAATTTGAGATATTTTCATCTCTATTACTACTTAGGTATTACCGGTATGTCTTGCTATTGAATCAATTTACTGTATCTTGTCATACTGACCACAAAAAGAAAACTACAAACACCATAAATATTCAGCCAACTAAAACCCAATAACTTGAATGAACTTTTCATGTACGTCTTGGAGTTAAAAATTTACTGTAAAGTTGTGTTGTTTTGTATATATAGATGAATGTTATAGTCATATTGATGTACATAGCAATTTGTTTCTACTTCATCCTAGCTCTGTGTTTTCTCTCTTTCACTAGCTTCTATCTTCCTTAAAACTGATTCTTTGCTAAAATAAAAATAATCTTGAAAGCTCACACCTTATCTTTGATAGTCACAAATACAACCTATGTTTTTACAGAGGACCATATGATGATGCTTCTAACAAAATTCAAAAGCCTTTGACATCTGATGGTTAGTTAAGGAGGAGATGATTCTTATTTCTTTGTAAAATTCATGTACCTACAATATAGGGTTTATTTAAATCACAGAATCATAACCTGAAGCAGGATTAGTTCTGGCTTGAAAAAAGTTGTTGCCATCACTTTTGCCAAATTATAAAAGTTTGGGCTAAATGGAGGAGGGATGGGGACAAATAAAGAAGGAGTTGGTGCCAAAGTCGTACATTTCTTACCTGCACTGTTATTATCTTAACTTATATGTTTTGAATAAACAATATGCATACTAAACAGGTTGTAAACATGGCCATTCATTTGTTATTTTGTCTTGAATTAATGTAGCTAAGTCATACACCTACAATGAATTTACTCATCTTTAATCAGTGCTTTCAGTGCTTTGATTAAAAAATCCAGACTTTCATGAGAAAAACAGAGAAGGAAATAGTAATAAACCTTGTAAAATATTCTTGATTTTAATAGTAAAATAACATAGACATCTGAAAAAAACTGTTTAAGGTTCTAATTTCTTGGGTACACATGTACAAAAAAGAAATGGTTTGTTTGCTTTTAGGACGGTAGAACTTTTGATATTTCTTTCACATTTTGACAAACTACCACTGTTACTATCAACAGTTCATCAGAAAATCCTTCTTAATTACCATAAATGATGACTCAGTGTTTCAGCAAAGAATCCCAGTAGTGGTGCTGATATTAGAAACTGACTTAAACTGTCAGCAGAAATATATGTCCTAATTTGGCAATTATATCCATCAAGAAAAGGCAAATGGTGGCCAGTTTAGTTACACTTTTCTTAAAGATAGCCAATTTATGTGTGATAATTTAGGTCTACTGATCTATTAACGGATAGTCGTCATCTAGGAAGTTTCATCCCGTCATCCATAATACTAAGTTACAACACAAACTCAATATGACCAGCCAACCGACCGGCCAACCAATGAGTGCATTCATTCATCTGATTGACTGTCAATCAGAACTGTAATCAAATTTAGCAATGAGTTAGTCAGACTTGATGAAATAATTGACTCGATATACAAACCTTTGAGCAATTATACGCACTTGGCCATTGTATTTAATTTCAGGAGATTAGTCAAAGTAAATGTATGTATTAACAAAACTTTTCATTTTTTTGGTGCCACAAACTTTCACCAAGTAATTCCTTTTGATTGCAATATCAACCAGAGCTATCAACCGATTTTGATTCCTTAAAGTATTTTGGAAGGCCATCACCAAAGGATCACATCTGTATAGTCTCATTAAATCTGAAGATTTGCTTTATGGATAGACGAGGGATCACAATAGTTCCCCAGGGCACTTCATGCTCAGGTGAGCTAAACAAGAGGGCCATGATGGCCTTAAATTACTCAGTTGAGTTACTATACAAAAGCTCATTTTTTGGCAACATTTTAAACCTATTTTTTGCCATATTGTTTCTATTCATTCAGCTTGACTTCTTTCTTAAATCACATCATCCTTACCACAAGTATTTTAGTTGATGACTATGAGGCAATGCTACATATAAATTTGAAAGGTCTAGGCCTTACATTTTCAGAAAGTTTTTCTTATAATTCATACCAAATTCCTTTTGGTTACCATAGCAAACAGAGTTATTCATGGATTCCTATTCTCTTATCTATTTTGAAAGACCATCACCAAAGAATTATATCTGTAAGATTCCAATGAAATCAGATGCTTAGCTTAGAAAGAGATGATTTTCTAAAGATTTTTTTCCTATGTGATTTCCAAGTACCAACAACACAGAGCTTAAATGAATCACATAAGATATGCAGAGAATATTTTTTGTTTTCATGGAGGTATGAAACCAAAAACTGATCACAATGTATGAATATAAAGAGCAGATTCATACAGAAGTGTGATTAGGTTTTGCATTTCATACCTGCATGAAAACAAAAAATATCCTCTTCCTTTCTTATAATTTAATTGCATCAAGCAAAAAGAACAAATATATTACAAATTTTTATACATTTTTTATGAAACTATTTTGTGCGTAAGATTAAAAATAGCTGCATCCTCAAAACTTTGTTTGTGGACTTATAAAATAACTTTTTTCGGCCAATCAGAACACACATTTTTTTATGTAAAACTAAAAATCAAATCAAATCACCATTACCTGAATTATTTTGTTAGAGGACTATGAGAATATGCTACATACAAAATTTGAAAGCACTAAAGGCCTTACAGCCCAGGAGGACAAGATCTTTTATAGAATTCCTTAGAAATTCCTTTCGGTTGACTCGGCAACCAGAGTTATCAACCAATTTGATTCCTTAAAGCATTTCAGAAGGCAGTAACCCAAAGATTATTTCTGTAGAATTTTATTGAAACAAGCATTCTGAATCATTGCATGGCAATACCAAGTCCACTACCGGCTTCATAGATAAATCTCTCTAGAGATAAAGGAGGTCCTTCAAAGTCTTACTGTTGTATCTGACTTCAAGTGCAATTTTTTTAAAAAAACAAATAGGTATCTCTTATGAAATTTGACTTTATAAGTAAAGTGTGCGAAGATAAAAGAGTTGTGCATGACATTTCAAGGGTGAAGCCAATTTCAGAATTAAGAATTTATTATGAGGGAAGCTTGTTGTAATTTTCCAGTAATTTTTTTTTTAAGTACAGCATCTGCACCTCCCTAAAACAAGAGGCCCAGTGGGCCTTAACAGTCACCTGAGTAAAAGAGCATCAAGACAAGTGATTTTGTTTGAAAGAATTAGAAAAAGGTCCACCAAAGGAACATTCATGTGAAATTTGATTAGAAGATAGAATGCATGAAATTTAATTATCCTTCACCAGTGGCACCTACCCAGTACAGAGCCGACACCTGCGATAGAACAGTAAGGCAATGCCTTATATTGATTTGGAATTTCAAATTTCAAAAAGAATGTCATCAAGTGAAATTACTGTTGTTATTTTCTTGTTAGAAATCAAAATCTTTAAAATTTTGGGTACAGTAATTGAAATTATTGATTGTTCTACATCCATGTTTTGTCAGTAGATATGATAGTCACTCATTTCTGCCAGCCGCTGTCAGTTGGTAGCGCGTCGGACTTTCAATCTAGAGGTCCCGGGTTCGATTCCCGACGGCGGCACTCATTCTTTCCGACTATTTGTCTCTCACCAATGGGTCGATAATCGTAGACCTATATGGGATAGCAGCTGGAGGCTAGGAAAGGATGTAATGGTAGTACTGGTGTGAGAAATACCAGGATTCCATTGTTAGGTGCTCCAGCCGCCGCGATATAACTGAAAGATTGTTGAAAGCGGCGTAAAACCCCATTCAAACAAACAAACAAATCATTTCTGCCAGTTTATACTCTTCCTTCACCTAAAACAAAAGATATGCACCATTAACTGTTAATGATGGACTAAAAACTTTCATGTAATTAGTCAGGATGAAAAGAATTTGATGTTTTCCCAAGTAACAAAAATTAATCACATAAACATTATTAGACATTTAAAAGCAAAGCATACATAAAAAGCTGTGAACCTTTAAGATTTGACAAGAAAATCTTAAATTTCTCACCATATGACCCATGTAAAGCTTTTGCTCCTGAGATATGAGTATATTTGACTCATGGGCAATGAGTTGAAAAGTCTAGAAAGACATCCATGTGATGATACTACATACGAAATATCAAAGCTCCATCATCTTCAGAGTTAGTTTCAAATGATGGCATACTTTTGAGCCCTGTACCATAATTTAAAAAATCTTGCTAGAAGTCTTCCAGATGATGGTTGCTATGGACAAAATATAAAAACTCTAAGCCAAGCTGCCCAGTGGTTCTTGAGAAAACAATAAAAAATGTTTAAAAGTTAACAGACGACGGACAAACGATGATTGCAATAGGTCACCATGACCATTCCAAGGTGACCTAAAAATATGAATTTCTTAACATGATGAACTTTGAACCCTGGGCGTAGCCCGATACGTGACCCCAGGTACATAAATTTCACAAACTTTAGTATACCTGTCCTACCAGTCATGCACATAAAATATTTAAGCTCTTGTATTTAGGGTTTATTAGAAAAAGATTTTTTAAGAAGTACAAAAATTTACCCCTTTCTGCCCCCGACTGGGGCCCCTTTTACCCAAAGCCCCCCCCCCAACCTCTTTTCACAAACTGGAATTGGCATCCCCCAATGATGCTTCCGACCAAGTTTGGTTGAAATCCCCTCAGTAGTTCTTGAAAAGAATATGAAAATGTTTAAAAGTTACCAAAAATGACCCCCTTTTGGTCCCCATTTTAGGCCCCCCTGACCTCCAGCCTTTTAATTTTCACAAATCTGTATAATCAGTACCCAATGATGCTTTTCACCAGGTTTGTTTGAAATTGGCTTAGTACTTCATCAGAAGAAGATGAAAATGTGAATTTTTTAACATGATGAACTTTAACCTCTGGGTGTGGCCCCATACATGACCCCAGGGACATGAATTTCACAATTAATAATATACCTGTCCTATTTGTCATGCACACAGAATATTTAAGCTCTGGCATTAACGGTTTATTAGAAGAAGATTTTTAAAGAAGTACCAAAAATTACCCCTTTTTGCCCCCTATTTGGGCCCCTTTGACCCCCAGAACCCTTATTTTCACAAACTGGAATTGGCATCCCCCAATGATGCTTTCTACCAAGTTTGGTTGAAATCCCCTCAGTAGTTCTTGAAAAGAAGATGAAATATTTAAAAGTTACCAAAAATTACCCCCTTTTGGTCCCCATTTTAGGGCCCCCTGACCCCCCAGCCTTTTAATTTTCACAAATCCGAATAACCATTACCAAATGATGCTTTTCACCAAGTTTGTTTGAAATTGGCTTTGTACTTCATCAGAAGAAGATGAAAATGTGAATTTTTTAACATGATGAACTTTGACCTCTGGGTGTGGCCCCATACATGACCCTAGGGGCATGAATTTCACAATTTATAATATACCTGTCCTAGTTGTCATGCAAACAAAATATTTAAGCTCTGTCATTAACGGTTTATTAGAAGAAGATTTTTAAAGTAATACCCAAAATTACCCCTTTTTGCCCCCGATCGGGGCCCCTATGACCCCCAGAACCCCTATTTTCACAAACTTGAATTGGCATCTCCCAATGATGCTTTCTACCAAGTTTGGTTGAAATCCGCCCAGTAGTTCTTGAGAAGAAGATGAAAAGGTTTAAAAGTTAACGGACAACGGACGACGCACGACGACGGACAAAAGATGATTGCAATAGGTCACCATGACCATTCGGTCAGGTGAACTAAAATCTATGGACCAAAACGAAACTTGAACTTGTTCTGTAACTCTTCAATGTTGACTCACATACCAAAAATATCTGCCAGTGTTCAGAAAAAAAGTCCAGAAAACTGCTATTTCCAATTTCCCAAGTCTAGCATTCGTACCTTCCTCAAAATTCAAATGATCAGAATGAAACTTGAACTTGTTCTGCGAATCTCATTAATGCAGACTCACATACTGAAAATCAGCTCGATACATGAGCAAACTCACAAGAAGATTGGCTCTAGAGCCAGACTGCCTTTCATGAATTAGAATGTTCTCCTCTAAATATGCTTTAAAATTGTCACTTACATGCTGCTCAACAATCTTAATAACTTGGGTAAAATTGAACAAGAATGCTAACTGGTGGCCTAGATTGCTTGAGTTCTTTATTGAAAAAAGGAATCATGAAACTGAAACAGCAAATCAGATCTTATTTGTTTTGACACAAGCAGTACACACAATTCATTAAACCAATAATGATAAAAGATTTGGCCAACTATTTTTCATTTTCTTACTAAACGCTAATTTCTAAATGGGTTCATCCTTATGACTTGACAAATATACTGACAAAGATTAACAAAGACTAAGCCAAAATTGACTATCAACAGTGAAATTGTCATTAAGGCACCTTTTCCTATGTTTTACTGGTATGGTTATGTAAGATCGATGTCTAAAAATATTTGCAAAGTATTAATCAAAAATTTTGACTTTGCTTTCAGCACCATCAGATTAAAGCAATACCATTTTCATCGTAAAACAATATAACTGATTAGGGTTGGCATCATCTGACAAATCCTTAACCCTTTCCTACACCATAATACTTTTGGACACCTCTCAAGAACAAGAGGCAAAAGTGGCCCTAAATTGCTCACCTGAGTTGAATGTCTCGAATTTTTTTATTTAATTTCATTGATGACTATTGATTTGGTAAAAAATGTGGCCTCAAGAGTGCATACAAGGTTTTTCTAGAAAATTGACCCTGTGACCTAGATTTTGCCCCTTGTTGACCCAGATACGAATTCATACAATATTTTATCAAAACAATCATTCTGACCAATTTTCAGAAATGATGGGGTAAAAGATGTGGCCCATAGAGTGTATTGAAGGTTTTTCTAAGAATTGACCCTGTGAACTAGTCTTTTACCCCAGTTGACCAAATTACAAACTTGTCGAAGATTTCATCAAGACAATCATTCTGACCAAATGTCAGGTTGATCGGGCAGAAAATGTGGCCTCTAAGGTGCAGACAAGGTTTATTCTAAAATTTGACCAAGTGACCTACTTTTTGACCCCAGTTGACCAAGTTTCAAACCCAAACTAGATTTCATCAAGACAAAAGTTCTGATCATATTTCAGATCAATTGGGCAAAAAACATGGCCTCTAGAGTGCATACAAGTTTTTTCAAAGTTTTGATCCTGTGACCTAGTTTTTGACCCCAGATGACCTAGTTTCAACCTCACACTAGATTTCTTCAAGACAATCATTCTAACAAATATAAGGTCAATCAAGCAAAAATTTGTGGTCCGTAGAGTGCATACAAGGTTTTTCTAAATTTTTGAACTAGTTTTGATTAAAGTTGACCTAGTTTCAAGTTTGCAGAAGAATTTATCAGGAAAATCATTCTGACCCAATTTCAGGTTGTTTGGGCAAAATATGTGACCTCTAGAGTGCATACAAGGTTATCTAAGATTAGGTCTGATTATCTAGTTTTTGACCCCAGTCAACCCAGTTATGAACTTACCCATGGCTCAAGACAATCATCCTGATCAAATTTCAGGTTGATCAGACAAAACATGTGACCCCAAGAGTGGATACAAGGTTTTTCTTAGTCTTGACCTTGTTTTTGATCCAAGTTGACCCAATTTGGAATTTTTCGAGGCTTTTTCAAGACAATCATTCTGACCAATTTGCAGGTTGATTGGGGAAAATGTGGCCTTGAGAGTGTCTACAAGGTTTATTCTTAGATTTGACCCCAAGGCTTAGTTTTTGACCCAAGTTGACCCAACTTATCCAAGATTTCATCAAGACATAATTCTGAGAAAATGTCAGGTTGATCAGGCAAAAGATTTTGCCTCTAAGGGGCAGACAAGGTTTTTCTAAAATTTCACCCAGTGACCTAGTTTTCGAGAAAGTTGACCTAGCTTCAAATTTGCACAAGATTTTATCAAGACAAAAAATCTGACCCGATTTCAGGTCAATTGGGCGAAAAACATGGCCTCTAGAGTGCATACAAGGTTTTTCTAAGTTTTGACCCTGTGACCTAGTTTTTGACCCCAGTTGACCTAGTTTCAAACTCACACTAGATTCCATCAAGACAATCATTCTGAACAATTATTTGGTCAATTGGTCAAAAAATGAGGCCCGTCGAGTGCATACAAGGTTTTTCTTAATTTTTGACCATATGACCTAAGTTTTGATACCAGCTGCCCCATTTTTGAACTCAGACAAGATTTCATCAAGACAATCATTCTGACAAAATTTCAGGTTGATGGGGAAAAAATGTAGCCTCTAGAGTGCATACAATGTTTTCATAAGATTTCACCTGTGACCTGGTTTTTGACGAAAGTTGACCTAGCTTCAAATTTGCACAAGATTTTATCAAGACAAACATTCTCATCCAATTTCGGGTTGATTGGGCAAAACATGTGGCCTCTAGAGTGCATACAAGGTTTTTCTAAGATTTGATCAGATTATCTTGTTTTTGACCCCAGTTGACCCAGTTATGAACTTGCCTGAGACATCATCAAGACAATCATCCTGTTCAATTTTCAGGTTGATCCGACAAAACTTGTGGCCTCAAGAGTGGATACAAGTTTTTTCTAAGATTTGACCTTGTTTTTGATCCCAGTTGACCCAATTTGGAACTTGTTTGAGGGCTTTTTCAAGAAAATCATTCTGACCCAATTTCAGTTTAATTGGGAAAAAGTGTGGCCTCTAGAGTGCTTACAAGGTTTTTCTAAGATTTTAACCTTAGTTGACCTAGTTTCAAACTCACGCTTGATTCCATCAAGACAATCATTTGAACAAATATTAGGTCAATTGGGCAAAAAACATGGCCTCTAGAGTGCATACAAGGTTTTTCTAAGTTTTGACCCTGTGACCTAGTTTTTTACCCCAGTTGACCAATTTTCAAACTCACACTAGATTTTTTCAAGACAATCATTCTGACAAATATTAGGTCAATTGGGCAAAAAATGTGGCCTCTAGAGTGCTTACAAGGTTTTTCTAATATTTTTATCTTAGTTGATCTAGTTTCAAATTCACACTAGTTTCCATCAAGACAATCTTTCTGAACAAATAGTAGGTCAATTGGGCAAAAAACATGGCCTCAAGAGTCCTTACAAGGTTTTTCTAAGATTTTTACCTTAGTTGATCTAGTTTCAAACTCACACTAGATTCCATCAAGACAATCATTCTGAACAATTATTTGGTCAATTGGTCAAAAAATGAGGCCCGTCGAGTGCATACAAGGTTTTTCTTAATGACCTAAGTTTTGATACCAGCTGACCCAGTTTTGAACACAGACAAGATTTCATCAAGACAATCATTCTGACAAAATTTCAGGTTGATGGGCAAATGTGACCTCTAGAGTGCATACAAGGTTTTTCTAAGATTTGACCCAGTGGCCTAGTTTTTAAATTTGCACAAGATTTTATCAAGACAATCATTCTGATCAAATTTCAGGTTGATCAGGCAAAACATGTGGCCTCTAGACTACATACAAGGTTTTTCTTAGATTTGATCAGATTATCTAGTTTTTGACCCCAGTTGACCCTGTAATGAACTTGCCCTAGACAAGACAATCATCCTGGTCAAATTTCAGGTTGATCCGACAAAACTTGTTGCCTCAAGAGTGGATACAAGGTTTTTCTAAGATTTGACCTTATTTTTGATACCAGTTGACCAAATTTAGAACTTGTTTGAGGTTTTTTCAAGACAACCATTCTTACCAATTTTCAGGTTGATTGGAAAAAAATGTGGCCTCTAGAGTGCTTAAAAGGTTTTTACCCTTGTTGACCTAGTTTCAAACTCCCACAAGATTTCATTTAGACAATCATTCTGACCAAATTTCAGGTGTATTGGGCAAAAAATGTGGCCTCTAAAGTGCATACAAGTTTTTTTGTTTTTTTTTTTAAGATTTGACCCTATTTCCTAGTTTTTGACCCCAATTGACCTAGTTTTGAACTCATACATGATTTGACTAGGACAATTATCATGACCTAATTTCAGGTTGATCTGGCAAAAAATGTGGCCTCTTGAGTGCATACAAGGTTTTTCTAAGATGTGACCTAGTTTTGACCCCAGTTGACTAAATTTCGAACTTGTCCGAGATTTCACCAAGACAATCATTCTGACCAATTTTCAGGTTAATTGGGCAAAACATGTAGCCTCTAGAGTGCATACAAGGTAAATATTGACGACCACCTAACCTCAAAAGCTGACCTTGAGCACTTTGTGCTCAGGTGAGCTAAAAACAATTGGCAAAACATGGTGTAAAATGAAGAAACTGATTGAACCAAGATTTTTCTTCATTTTCCCCAATATTTTCAACTCAGAAAGTTGAAACAATCTTAACATTTCATAAACTTTTAAGTTGGTGTCTACAACTCTTTTCAATTGGGACCAGTCTAAATTTTTGCCGTCTGGTAATGGGTTAAGATGCTTCCATAATTTGCGTAGGTTTTCTTTATTTTCATTGATTATTCTGTAATGAAAAGACTATTTAGTTAGAAATAACAATATTTTGGGTTTTATTCTTCTGAAAACATGAGATCAAAATATTTCAGATTTCTGTTTTTGTGTAAAATGAATAGGTATGTGGTCATTTAATATAATGTGCCCCTACCTATATAAGGGTTTGTCGTAAAAAATGCCCTTTACTTCCTTTAATTAGACTCGATTCTTCTTTTGTTTTATACAAATTTAAAGCGTTGAAATCCTGAGATATATTCACGATATGTATAACCTGGACAGAAAAAGGTTGATGTTCAGATTATTGGAGGTGTCACTTTCTGCCCAGATCTACTGTTGATTACCAATTTTAGTGCTAATGGACACAACCTGCCCACAAAAAGTCACATTTTCTTCCCGCTTTGCAAGTATTGTAATGATAAATATATCTATTTTCTGTTTAGTACTTTCTGAAAAGAATTTTAAATTAAAAGTTTTGGAGACTGACAGACACACGGATGGACACACAATTGACACTGCATCGTGACAATTGCCCACTGGATTTCAGTCATTGGAGGTAAAGAGAGATAGAGAAATGTAGCCTGTAGCCAGGATTGAACTAGGAGGCTCTCATGAGCGAGACAAAAGTATTCTACCACACAGACCCATTTTGTTATGTAAATATACCCTTTATAGTCTCCAGATAAAGAGAGAGAGGGTGGCCAGTCATCCACCAGTTTACATTATAATTTGTACCTATCATACGTGACACCAGTGCTTGCATACAGACGGACGTATAATTAGTACAGGTACTCAGTCATCTAGTTCAATCCCATCTACTTTTGATGTGACATAAGCTTGTATCAATTGCGTTGTATGTTTTCACATTAAACTCTGTATGGTTTGGAATTTTACAGAGTTAACTTTAGCATCAGATTGCTTCCATAATCTCAGGCTAAAAAGGATTTAAAGGAAAATATTCACCTGCCACATTCTTCCATTTTTGTTTTACTCATGGCTTTCTTTAGCATAAAGTTTAAATCTATTATTTGTGCTCTTTATCTTTATCATACAATTACTTGTTTTTCTATTCCTCGGCTATCTTACTGTAACCATTATACTACTAGAGCAACATCAGGTATCATCGGCCGTTGGTAGTTATCGACAATTTTTCAACCAGTTCTTTGTTTCAAAGAAATACGAGTACATTCAATATATATGACATAAAACACAACGTTAGCTTTTTATCTGTCCCGATAGCATTTCAATATATGAAGTTTTAAATTCACAAGAAGAAACCACAAAATATCAAGTTCAAAATTTCGTCGCATAAATGTAAAGGATAAGAACAGTGG
Organism: Fragum fragum; assembly: GCA_946902895.1. NCBI lineage: Eukaryota > Metazoa > Mollusca > Bivalvia > Cardiida > Cardiidae > Fragum > Fragum fragum. The sequence goes on along the minus strand of OX336383.1, from coordinate 18,743,680 downwards.
CGTTTCTGAAGTGGAGTCACACAAGTTATATCATACTCAATTTGGCTTATTTTTAGTTATAAATACCTATAGAAATAGAACTCATAAATAGAATAATTTTCGTATTCCATATCGAGCATGTTTTGGACATCCCTATTAAGAATAATTAAGATGTCGGTAACGGCGGACACAATTTATCGGCGGAGGTATTTATCGACAGCCTCAGATATACATAAAAAGAACAAGTAATGAGATAATTCCTGCCATAAGATAGGAAAAGGGGGAAGATCATGATATTTTATTAATGCCATCACAGTGGATTTTTATCTAAATGACCATTTAGGATAGTTTACGTTAATTAGTGTGTTGCAGTGGTAAAACTGGTAGCTACCAAAACAGAGACACATTGTTAGATCAATCATTGGAACAGCAAATATGTGTTGGAATTGTATGCCATTTAAACAACAAATGCTCAAGATGACCGTGAATCGTATGATTTTCTCGTTTTTTTTTCAGAATAGTTTCGAACATTTTTACTAAGTCACCAGCAATCCCCCCTCCGATATCTCTCTCTCTCTCCCTCTTTCTTGTTTGCTTGCTTGCTCTCTCTCCATCGGACACGAGAGAGAAATATGAAATGCCTATTTATACTTCTACAGAAACAATCCAATTATGGCAAACTTGTACTGATTCACGTAGCAGATCCTAAAAACATGGTGGTCTTCTTACTATTGATTCATAGGCCTAACCATTTATTATTAGACTCAAGGACTTTACCAATGGTCAGCTTATAATGCAGAACGGACCAAATTTTGGAAAATCACATTGGCGTGACACAGAAATTATGTAGTTTTTGGCATGGTGATAAACTTGGCACATACATCGCACAGATGTTTCATTTCCGTAGGTGATTTTTTTTCAGTCCATAATTTAGTGGGCTGCAGAGTCCAGACTTTAAGTAGGTCCTGTGTGTTCCCACTATCTCAAGAAGATTTCTACAAAGATTTTAAGATGACCGTGTGGGACATAGTCAGAAAGCATCAGACTTATTATTAGCATGCCCTGAGATTGGAATTGTAGATGAAGTAAATTTGTAACTTACTAGTAAACCACGTGATTAAAATTAAAGCTTAGGAAGCTGTAGAAAGGATATAAGATATAGCAAAAGTTTACAGCCGAGATTTTCTGAATTCATGCCCCATTTTAAAGAGTCAAACACGTTGCAGAACGTAGTGAACGTAGTGAGGACTGAGTTTTTATTGGCTCTGTCCTAGTGTGATAAGGCCTTCTTAGGTTAAAAATTACCTTTACAGAGAACACGCTACAATCAGATCTCAAAACTTACAGGACAGAATTTAATCTCCCCATCGGCCGACTGAGAATGGTGTCTAATTGTTGAAACAGTTAATTTCGGTGATTGTTGCTATTGTTGCAATAATCGAGGTTGAATTTTTGAAAAAAAATATCAAACATTAGCTTAAATTTCATAGAAACCTCGATTCAACTGAAGGCCTAGCGCAATGGTTGTCCTAAGTTATCATTTTAAAAAAAAATTTTATTTCTAGAAGCAGAAATATGCTTCCGTAGCTTGACTGAATCGATTCAGCCATGAAATGGTCCAGATTAAGTCATACCACATTTTTATTGCATTGACGACAAAAATTATTGAACATGTCGATAAATGCCGAAATATGCCAATAACACCCTCCAGACACTTACATTGTAAGAGAGTTAGTATCTGTCATCTGATACGCGTGTCGTGTATTAGCATTCTATGACGTCATGCCAAGAGGGTTTCCTTGAAATAAGCCAGTTTTGACTTCCGTTTGCAATCATAGTGGGTATCGCCGACATAGTATGTACCAGACTGTTAAGTGGTTGATAATACCTGATGTTGCTCTAATAAAGACATAGTATGGAGAAAAATCTCCAAATGATTTCTGTTTTGTAAAAAGAGGTTTATTTTTCTATGATTCACAAAACTGTACGAGACAGACATCTGATCTTGATTCCAGTTTACACCCAAAACACATTTAATTTTGCAAACATTGAAATATTTTGTCAAGTAGGTGGAGCAACTTCTTACCTTATTTCACCCGATTTTGTTTTATAGGAACTCTTGTAAAATCCTGCCAATTTCCCTGTCAGCTGACCTTCAAATTCCACTGATATATTTATCTTCTTCCCTTTTGAAAATGGAGATTCAAGTTTTACATAAATCTGTTCATTGGTCTTATATTCAAGGAACTTATCAACTTTGTACACACCACTAGTGTCACTGTCAAATATATCAATCTTACTAATGTTTAACTCTTTAGAGTTGAAAACAATGAAGTCTGTGTTTATATCAATTACACAAGTTATGTTTACATGACCTCTAAAATGAGACTGAGAAATATTTGGATGTAGAAATATACTGTAATGTATTGGCTTTACACTGGGTGGCAATCGTAGAGATTCATAGGGGAACTTTTCACCATTCGTGGCAAAATAGTCTTGGTTTACATGTTTTTCAAATGGATTTCCATTGTTCATGGTATCCGAATTATCAGCTGCTGAGCATTTACATCGAGATAAGGTAGCTACAACTGCAATGATCAAAATAAGGATGCCTCCAACTACAGCCAGAATGGTTGCTCGTCCACGAGTACAAGCAAATCTCCTTATTGTCTGAAAACAATTTGGCTCATATTTGGACTTTCTGTGTAAACTTTCACCTGTCAATCAAAATAATAAAAACTATTATATTCGATCAGCTAATAAACAAGACTTATTTTTAAAACACAAGGACAGCTCCCAGCTAATTATCTGGAATATGACCTTAAGTTTATTCTTGACCTTTTTATAAAAATCAAATATATTTCCATGTCAACAACCTTCTTATCAAATATGTAGATTGCAACTGTATTAGCACATACTGCAAGCATTGTACTGTCGTATTTGTAAATTCAGTCAACCACCAATATTTCTGGGCATAACACATTGTTTTTGTAAATAACTTTTCAAAATTGAGAAAGATTAACATTGATGACAGATAATAGTTTTAACCCTTTACAAACCAGGGATTTTTTGTCACTGTGATTTATCTTTGCGAAAACATTGTGGAAAAGAAGAAATTACTTGTAATAAGCAATTTCTTCTTTTTTCTACAATATTCTACAATATTGAATGGTTTCATTTCAAATTACATCACATTTTCATAGTTGTCTTCAACCTCTTTTAATTTGGACCAGTCTAAAATTTCAAAAAACAGGAAGGGTTAATATTCTTTTTTAACATTCTTATGAAATATTATATTTGAACTTATACATGATCAGGTAACTCTGTAAGACATGCAAAGATAATGTTATCTTAAATGCTTTCCAGTAGAAACCAAGATTTTATTGTGGATTATCACTTGATAATTTCACTGAAAAAACAGTGAAATAGAATTATCATATGCTTTATTTTGTATGATGTATGTTTCATTTCTTGAGCAACAAAAGTTATATTTTCACTTGTGGTTAAGCCACTCATGAATGAATCCTGTAACATCCATTATAAAGACTCAAGTTAGCAAAGCTGTCAAATTTCAAACTTATTCTAAAGTACCATGTCCTTTGAAACAACTATGTACTTGAAAAACAATGAGCTCAAGTCATGTATGGTGATCTTGCACATCTAGTCATCTTAGACTTAAAAGAAAAATACATGTTCAGGAAGTTCTTCTGCTTGTATATAATCATTGGTCAACAAAGTTTGACTGATAAAAGGAATTAAGAATCTTCTCAAAGTAATTTAGGTAAAACATTTCACATAAGACTGCAAGTGTTTGTGTATATGTCAACTAATTAAGAATTCATAAAACTCTGACCACTGACCAACTTTCAGATAAAAACCAGCTGCTTTTCTTTGCCTTCTGATCGGTGACCAGTCAACTAGGCCCATTTTTAACTCGGCCCATTGTATAACTCGGCACGGTCAACTCGGCCCCAATATATGTTATATAGTCATATGTGTAAAATTTCATTATAGACTTTTTTTTAAAGAAAAATGAACTTTTATTTTAATTGTATCCTTATTTTATTTTAATACATTAATTGATAATTATAAAGTGAACAAATTTTGTCCATCAATCATTTGTTAAAAAAAGATATCTAGGGCGTTGTAGATTAAAATGTACATTGAAAAACATAACCATTTAAATGGATGCAATTCAAAAAAATATTTAGGTTTCTATACTACAGCAATAAAACAATAATGAAAAATAAGTTTTATAATATTAATTGTATAATGGTTTCAAATATATTACGCAATATACTTGCATTACTATATACTATATATTTGGGCCGAGTTGGCCGGGCCAAGTTAACCGTGCCAAGGTATCCAATGGGACGAGTTGACTGGTAACTTTCTGGTAACCTTCTGATCAAGGTAACACTTTTGGCCTAGTTACAAAGAGTCATCCATTAAATACTTAATTAAACAATTATTCAAAGTATAAAATAGACTTTTAACAGCCTTTCTCTGTCTTAATCTGTTTACCCTAAGATGACATTATGTTTTTCTGATTTCCGTTATTGTGTAGACTGGTACCACTAGTTGCTCCTAAATCAAACTGACAGGTACACACTGATCTACAAGTCAGGATGCAAAAATTCGTACTTCTATAGATTTTCAGTCTAAAATAGAAAACGAGGCTTCATACTAACACAGTAGTCACTGTTGACAAATGAGACATAGTTAGGGATTTTTCCTTCTTTTATTGCTGTAAATGTCCCTATCACACTTACCATTCCAACACAATCCTACAGTTTTGAGAAAAACACTTGTTTCAACCAATTCTTTATTATCCACAATGTTTTCTACTGTAACGGTTCCAGGGGAGGTAATTTGCAGTGGTTATGCAAATTAGGGAACAGTCAGAAAATCAAGTGACTATTTGGAGTTATGTATAGACAAGGTCGACCCATTTTGGGTTGAAGATCCTTTTCTCTGAATGGATAGGCTTTGTCTACGGGCTCGGAACGTTACATTGGTGGCAGAGGTGGGATAATGACAACTGCCAGACCGGAGTTGCCTTACCCACGGATCTCCCAGGCCAAGACTCGGGACGAGTCTTCTCGGAGGGGAGAGTAGTGTAACGGTTCCAGGGGAGGTAATTTGAAGTGGTTATGCAAATTAGGGAACCGTCAGAAAGTCAAGTGACTATTTGGAGTTATATATAGACAAGGTTGACCCATTTAGGGTTGAGGATCCTTTTCTCTGAATGGATAGGCTTTGTCTACGAGCTCGGAACGTTACACTACCCTAAAAAGACATAGGTCTTTGACCCTAGAAAATGTACATCCTAGTGAAGGTCGTTATTGTATCAATTCTACATTACAGATTTATGGTGACCAAACCCCCCCCCCCCCCCATCTCTTGATTTACATTCTGATGAGATACCGACTGCACTATGACCGTGCTAGTACTATACTAGGATCTCATTTCAAGAAAAATTACTTTTCATCTCAAACAATAGTGAAATCTGGATGAAGTAGAGAAACATAAGGTCAAAGCAGCCCATACAAGGAAAATATATATCAGTCCAATGACTGTGGACTTAGAACAACATATCAAGATGGCTAGATCACCAGAGACAGCATCGCAAATGTAATCATCATTCCATATAAATTTTCCTTCCAAAATATTACCTGGCAAAAAAGAAACATCTTCTATCTCGTTGTCAGACATATTCAATACGATTTTGCGATGACGTAACAGCTTGACGAAGTATTGTTTAGTCGAAATATTGTTTACTGTTTACATCTGTCTTCCTTATTGGTAGTCGCTAAACGCCGCTACTAAAGGTAATCGCTACATACCGGCTGAACAAGTTTTGTTTATACGCTAAGCTCCGCCCCAATTTTCCTTTGGTAAAAGACTGGGGGTCTTATTAGTTGAGAATCCATGGATCTTAATACTAACGTTATTTTTGTTCTATTTTCTATTAAAATATTGGATCAAAATATCATATAGTTCTTCTATATAAAACATTATGACCATAGTTACTTTTTTTAAAAGGGAGAGAGAGTGAGAGAAAGAGAATGGAAACAGATATTGAAAAATTTAAGGTAACTGGAACACGTAACAAAACAGTAAAATCGTTGGTTCATTGTTTCGTTGGTTGGTTGGCTGGCTGGTTTGTTGGCTGGTCGGTTGGTTGCAAGGTAGGCTAACTGCCTGGTTGGTCGGTTGGTTGGTTGGCTGACTGGTTGCTTTGTTGGTTAGAATCTAAACGGCGTAAATACAGCTTGAATAATTTAGTTCAAGTCGCCAAATCACCAGAAATATTTCACATTTAAAAGGCTGTTAATAAAACTTCACTCCGGGTCTAAATGACTGATTTGACTGAATCAGTGATTCTTTCATTGACTCCAGGACCTATCGATCAAAAACCGTCACGAGAATAGGACTGATTAGACAAGCGAAATGTATCGGTAATGATCGGAGTGGACGAATTGCGCGGCCCGGCTGACCAGGGTCAACACTTGTCACGGGATCTTTCGTTTCAGATTTTCTAAGTACAGAGAGACCATTCTGCTACTATCGTCGTGACATTCTTTTTTCAACCACCTCTTCTGGTTTCCGGACCTATGCTTGAATTAATCTATTCTTTCTAATATTTGTTTTTCAAATTCCTTACATAATTCCTATTTGCGTGTTTGATTATTTTTCTGCCCCCGGTTCCCTCCCTCCTTCCCTCTGTCCCTCCTTCCCTCTGTCTTCCCTTTTCTCTGTCTCTGTATCTGTCTCAGTCTCTGTCTTTCTCTCTCTCTCTCTCTCTCTCTCTCTCTCTCTCTCTCTCTCTCTCTCTCTCTCTCTCTCTCTCTCTCTCTCTCTCCCTCTCTCTCTCTCTCTCTCTCTCTCTCTCTCTCTCTCTCTCTGTCGATGTCAGGCGTGCATGCCTTCTTAACCTATTCTAAATTAAGCAATCCCATTCATAAATAAGATCAGAGCGCCAATTGCATGTGTATGATATATTCTATCGACTGATTTAATTGTTGGTCCGTAGAAGTAGGGTCTACTCGATCAAAGAATCATAACAACAGCTTGAAAAGGCTGTAGTTGTGATGTTTTGACTGCTCATGATCGAACGTATTGCATACACCAGATGGGCTAATAAAGTTGTAATTGTTTCTGAAATGGATCTACCAAGGAACGTAATCAATTAAGACTTATTCAGAACAAACAATCAGCTGTAACTTATTTTTCAATTTGAAACTAATGCTATGTAAATTATAATTTTTGTTATGTACATTTTTTGTATTATGGGCCGGAAACCTGATATACTAAAATCGAATAATATGTTCAAAATGTTCTCTCTCCCCTCTCTTCCCCCCTCTCTCTCTCTCTAGCCCCTCTCTCTCCTCCCCCCTCTCTCTCTCTCTCTCTATCTTTCTCTCACATACACCCTCTATTCAAAATACAGATTAGATTTTTTTCATATATTTCAATTGAAGCAATTTTACTGTTTCTCGATCGTTTTAGCACTAAAAATAATTACTTAGATTATAATGTTATTTAAATACACATATATGTAGTATCCATCTATTGTCATGGCGTTGTGTCCGTCGTGCACCCGTCCGTCCTGTCCGGTCGTCTGTCCCACCGTAAAATTTGCTTTAAAAATCTTCTCCTCGGGAACAGAATTCACCCAAGTTTCACAGAAATGATCCTTTGGCGAACCTTTATCAGATTCCTTCAAAGAATTTTATCCGATGAAAAACAAGGCTTTAATGGGCGGGGCTAATTTACGTATTTGGTGAAACCTTTATAAATCTTCTCAGAAATCAATGGACGGATTTCAACCAAATTTTACAGGAATGGTCATTAGATTATCTTTCATCAGATTCTTTCAACGAATTTTGAGACATTGCTTTAATTTGCGGGGCTAAAGTCCATATATGGTGAAACATTTAAAGATCTTCTTCTAAGAAACCAATCGATTGATTTCAATCAAATTTTACAGGAATGATCCTTAGATGAACCTTAATTAGATTCCCTCAAAGATTTAAGATTGGATTAAAAACATGGCTTTAATGTGCGGGTTCTAACTTCCACGATGAAAAATGTTAAAATCTTCTAAGAAACCAATCGATGGATTTTCAATCAAATTTCACTAGATTGATCCTTTATCAGATTCCTTCAAAGAATTATCATAAGACAGAAAACATAGCTTAAATGGGCGGGGCTAATTTCAATATAATTGAAAATCTTCTTCCCAGAAACCATTCGATAAATTTCAACCAAACTTCACTGGAATGGTCCTTTGTTGACCATTTATTAGATTGCTTAAAAAGAATTGATTGGCTTTAAAAATCGCTTTAATGGATTGGGCTAATTTCCAAATATGGTAAGCAGTGAAAACCTACAATCTTCTCAGATAACAAACGATTATAAGTTTTTAACAAAAAATCACAAAATGATCCTTTGGTGTCCTTCATAAAATATGGCCCAGATGAAAATTATGGCTTTTATCGTGGGGGGGGGGGGGGGGGGAGGGGGCTTGTGTTAATATATGGTATATAGGGAAATTTTGTTCTGAAAATCTTATTCTTGCAAACTGCTGGATGGTTTTCTACAAAATTTCTCAGAAATGATAAGTTAATACAAGCCGGTGGAGCAAATCAGGCGCTCAAGCCCCTCTAGTTGGTGGACTCCGTAGACGTTCATCATTGTTATCAAGTTTGGAAAATACAGTAGGGTATTACTAATTTACTACGTTAGATGCGAAGTAGAGCCCAGTAAAGTTCGATTTTTTATTTTTCAAAACCTATCTCCCTAAAACAACTGTACATTTTGAAATGGGGATTCTATATAATTCGTAGAACGCGTAAGGACTCTTCTTAGATCTGAAAACACTTACCAATAACCCGCTTGACATAGATGCAGTAATGGATTCAATAACGCGCAGTTTTTCAATTATAAAATGAGCGATTTTCCTTCTATCTTAAGAACTCAGCATACCAGCTGTATACCGCGGGACTGATACATATGTTCGAAGTTGTTTATTATTTTGAATTAGCTACTACCAAACGACAAACTTTCTTAAAATGATATCTTAATCATTTGTGGACTGTCACCAGAAAACGATGATCTCGGAAATGTAAAAAAAAAATATTAATTTTGAAAGCTAGTTAGACTGCGATCAATTGAATTTGGTTAAACACCAATTTCAGTATTATTTCAGTAAACCGCGGTTCGTAGGTGCACCAAACCATGGCTTCCTGTAAAAAAATCACACCACTGCAACAATAAATTTCGGCCTGTACATGTATAGCTGCTCAGCCAACTTTAAAGGCAAATTACTGATCATTTTTCAAAGTTGAAAGACAAATGACGTGTGTAACAATGGAAATTTTTCCGAACTTGTGATCATGCTCTGGACTCTACAATAGAAAACATCCTGTATCACCCATTATATAACCAGGCTAGGCAAAAAAAATGTGCCAAAATAATATTATCTATATGAAAAATGCCATTTTTTATACAAAATAGGCATATCACTCTACTATGCTAACCCGGACATCCATCATCATCACTTTCAATGCTTTGATGTACAATAGCCATATTCCTTGAGTTTTGAAACACTTACTATTATTGACTTCTCTCTCTCCGTGGGGTGTCCGTGGTCGAGAGTAGAGAGTTGGTCTCCCAATAAACAGGTCCCGAGTTCGATTCCCGGGACCGGCTATCGATCTTGGTTCTCTCAATGGCCCTCACTTTCGGCGCGAGTACTGGGTTATTTTCAAGGAAGCAGAAGCGAAAGGGATTGATCTGAGTTGTTTCCCGCTTTCTCCGTTTATCTCTCTCTCTCTCTCTCTCTCTCTCTCTCTCTCTCTCTCTCTCTCTCTCTCTCTCTCTCTCTCTCTCACTCACCCCCCCCTCTCTCTCACTCACCCCCCCTCTCTCTCACTCACTCACTCTCTCACTCACTCCCCCTCTCTCTCTTACTCCCTCCCCTCTCTCTCTTACTCCCTCCCCTCTGTCTCTCTCTCTTTCTCTTTCCCTGTCTTCCTCTTTCTCTGTCTCCCTCCAATTCGATATGGTTTCTCTCTACGCTATCACTTTTCCAGAATTATCGGATAGTCTTTTTAATACATATGAATGGAGTAAGTCATATTTCAAGTGTAGCAGTTTTCCTACCGATCGTTGATCGATTTATTGCTATAAAAGTGACTTCTAAATAAAAACAGGTCATAAGTTAAAACAGACACTCGTGTTGTATCCTATATAAATCGTTGATTGAATACCGAAGCAAAATAAGTTGTACTTACGATGTTTAGTTGGCCGAAGAGCATATTTGCTACCCGAAATCCTTCGTCGCCCTGTCATGTTTTAACTTTACACGAAACAAAAGGAAATATTTTGTACTATATTACTTAGTAACGACAAAGGGATGAAATTATCATTTTCTGTTGACCCTTCCTTACTTACGGTACCAGATTCTTGTTTTTCCATGAAAAGTTTGTGGAGGGCGAGGTAAAAAAAATCTCGTTAATATATTGTTAAACATGTGTTTCTATTAAATTGATCTTATAGTTTTAACATGTGAGATACGTACAGAGTAAATGGACCTTCCGGGAACATCGTAACTAGAGTATCGAAAACCCATCGAAATTAGACATATATTAGAAAATAGAATATACATGTTGTAAGATAGAATATCGATTCAAATTCAGAAATCTATCGAAAGCGGAAAGTTTTGACCCTGGTCAGTCTGCACTTACAGGTCCGTTTTCGGCTTGCTGGCCATTCTATATCGAACACTAACGTAGTAGTTCGTAAAGAGTGTTGTCTTCAACACAAATAGTGACGATGTTTATGTTGGAAGAACTTGTTTCAAATCGATTTGAAATAATTTGGTTCATACCCAAAATGCTTAACATAAATGTCGTTATCCAATTTTCTCTTACGGTATAAGAGAAAGATACACTAGTCAACCCTTTCTTGTTTGACAGCCGTAAAACATCAATTTATACACCTCTATATTCTAATGTCTAAGAATGACGGACAGATGAAGAAGTTAAGACTTTTAAAAGAAATGTTGACAATAGAGCCATATGTATACAGTAAGATACTTTAGTGCCTGAAAATATTCACTAGTGAATCGAGATAAAATCAGATCTGCTAATAAAGGTCATTTTGGCATTCTTGGAGAGTTTAACAGCATGGGGCCAATAAAACTATTCTGACCTATCATTATAGGCCGTTTACACTACATGTTTTAGCATATCTGAAAAAGCACATATGTTTTAAGCATATCTGCTTTTTGCGTTCACACTGTATGCTTTAGCATATCTGCTTCAGTTGACCTTAGTCAGTTATTTCTAAGGTCATGTAGTGTATTGCATTTCTGGAAGGTAGGGGAGAGATTTTATCATTTTGACTCATTCCTAAATTTGTTGAAAAACATAGTCCTCTACGTCTAACCAAGTCTCAAGTTTTCATTAACAACCTTTTTGTCACCTTTTCATGATTTAAGGCTAAAGGTATAAAAATAACAACCACAGGCGTGAAAAATAGATCAAGTGGTCGCTAGATTAACCTCGCTAGATCCACATGTAAAGTGGAAAGGGTAATTCTACTCTACCATATTTCAGTTTTGAAAGTCTAGCCCTGATTGACCTCCGCTGGATCAGTTCTTTTTTCCATACAAGTATGACACACAGACAGACAAACATACACGCAAATATTGTTTCAAAAATGTTAAACCTAGGTTGACATCATAATAGTAAAAAGCATTGTTTAAGGTGAAGAGCAACCACAATTTTATACAAAGAAAATGTGTGAGAAAAAAATAAAAACCTTTCGCCCCAGACCAGCCTGCAAAATGTGGACAGTCATAATTACAGTTCATACTTTTAGTACTCTGCACATGGTCACTACTAATGTCACAGGTCATAAATGTTAACATTGACAAAAAAAATCTAGCATTGGAATTGAAAAACAAAGACAAACAAACAAAGACAACAAAGACAACAATAATTCCAAATCATTTCAAAACTAACCGACCAATAGAAATCAAAGCTTTGCCAATAAGCAGACGAATTTTTTCGACTGGCCCCAATTTATAGGACATGCAGACGACAATTTTTTCAAGCATTTTGGAAATTGGAATAATTACTTGATGCAAGTTGCAAGCGATTTCTTCATTTTACCCAATGTTTGCCTAATTGTTTTCTTGATAGGCGTCAAAAAGCGTCATTATTTGGGAACGGGTTAAAATATGACCAAAAAATAGAAACTAATTTAATATCTAACACACGATTCTGTATTTGCGGCACTGAGGATGAATTGTCCTGAATAATCATTGATGAAAAGGGGAAATTTTCTTCTAAAAAGCAAACGTTGTCTACCTTTCGTGATACTTCTTAATCTTTTTTTTTTTTTCTAATTTTCATAAACTTTTAAATCCTAAACTGTATATTAGTCTAAATTTTTCCTGTAGGGTAATGAGCTTAAACGTCTCTTCATTTTCATGAAAAAAGAACAAAGCAGTATTGGAAAAATAACCAACAATATATTATATGGTAATGGGTTATTACAAATAAAATGTAAGAATTTTATTTCACAAAATATTGGTATTAAAGAGGCAAAATGAGAGTGCTGACCAGTAATTATTTTATCTTGTCAGCTTATCAGCAGGTGATCTGAGAATTGATAGGCTAATTCCGTCTGAAAAAGGAGATGGAAATAGAACATGTCCTATTCCGTATGTTTAGCAGATCTGCTAGCAGAAAGCCCATTATTTACTGGTTTACACTGTATGTTTTAGCAGATATGAAAAAGTAGATATGAAAAAACATGTAGTGTAAACCCCCATTAGATCAACAATCCTGATGACAAGAAGTCACACATTTGCTCTTATCAGTGTTACAATTCAACTTTATTCTGTTGATTTTACGTCTTTCTAAGCAGTCAGATTTTCCATTTCAACCTCATTTATACTGTGTCAAGTGATTTTGGACTACTGAATTTATATCTTTTAAAATGTTTCATTCTGATTTAATGATATATCATGTGAAATACAAAGGTGCATGTAAGGTACCTGCCGTGGTTTTAAGCCTAAATAGCCAGCCAATAATTCTCAATTATATGCTTTTCAAAAACTACTTTATTACACATGGTCATTCTACTTTACTGTACAATGTGTTTGTGCGTTTACATTGACTAAACTTAACAAGTAAAGACTTTCTTTGAGCCAACTGCTTGTTGTAATCCTAAGATAGTTCCTTTAAGTGTAATGGGTAACTGATATTAAATTGTTCGTATCTATGTTCAATTGTTGGGAAAATAGTAAGTACTTCACTTTGGCTCGTTACCAGACGGCAAAATCTTAGACCAGTCCAAATTAAAAGGAGTTGAAATTTAACGACAATTTTAGATTTATGAAATTCGAGTGTTATTTCATCTTTATGGGTACAAAATGGATAGAATGCTTACAACAAGCAATTTCTGCATTCTACACAATGTTTTCCAGATTGCTCCTCTTCATGTGCGTCAAAAAGCGTCATTATTTTAAACAATCATATATTTGGTATATCTCATTAAAAATTAAGTAAATCTCATTATGCAACATCTTATGGTAAAACATAGGTTTAATAAACCCTACTTTTCAGAAAATTTAGGACCTTCTTGCTAACAAGAGACCCATCAGGTCCTGAGACGCTCTACTGGCCATTAAGTTTTCCCTTACAGTAATCTAATATTCATGGAAGCTAATAGCTTAAAGAAGGATGAGCAAAATGAAAATATCAAATTGGAATTTATCCCTTTTATTATTTTGAGCAATAATCGATAAGGCCCCTTTTCCTGTGTTTTCTTATAGACCTATTTCATTTCAGAGAGGAACTTTCTTTATGACCCTACAACCGTCCTCTGAAATTTTAAACACAATCTGATGATAATTGTTTACTTCATCGCTTAAACGGGATTGTTTTGAATGATAATCTATAAGGCCCCTTTTTCCAGTGTTTCCAGTACCACAATTATTCCTTGCATCTTTGAAGAGAATCCAATAAAAAATGCGAACTTAATCATGTTAATGGGGATATTTCAATCACGTTCTCATGAGGCCCCTTTTCCCGTGATACTTTATTAACCTTACCCATTTTAAACTAGAGGCGCTTGAGCGCCTGTATCGCTCCACAAGCATGAATGTACTGATTAAGCAATTTCGTTCATTAATTCAATATAAACTGATATAAGGAAAAAAAACTAAGTCGCTGAAATCTTTGAAATAGTTCTAGAGAAGCGTTATGTATAATTCAGTCACTGGGGAAGATGAAAAGGTGTTACAAATTTTGTTAAAAAAATTTCCTTGTATATCATATATGAACATAAGCCACAACCATAATAGCCAAGATTTCAACCAAGCAAAATCATATGAAGGAATCAGACAAAGTCATCTGAGGATCACTCCCTGTGAAATTTGGTTGAAATTCATCAACAGTCCATTTTCAGTATATACCATATATGGAAATAAACCCTGCCCATTTAAGCCATATTTTTCTTACAATTAAAGTTCTTGTTGATGATCTGACCAAATTTCTAAAAGATCCCTCCTAATTATAGCAGAATCTTTCTGTGAAAGTTTAAAGTGAATCCGATGAAATATTGGGAATTCATTGGATTAGCTTGTTGACAAATCCTAAAACAGGAAGGTGATAATTTTCGGACCTAAATTCGGTAAGCGCAATTGAGATTTCCTAGATAAACCGCTCTATCAAGTCTCAAGTTAATGCTATTAACAGTTGCTTGACTTTATAATCCTCAACCCAACTACTTCAAACTTTGTATATTAGATGAAAATAGCTCTGTAGTATCATGAAAATATTCGTCTGAAGAAAGCAATATTGATATTTATCATGTATAGAAAAATCTGAAAGAAGATTGGTCTTACTGAAGAAAAAGGAGAAATGCAAGAATAAAAATTGAATTTATTTCTCCTTTGCTCGCAAAGTCATGATGTAAGAAACATAAATTGTATTCACTACTAGCGATACTTTAAACTGTTAGGAAAATGTTATATGGCAAGAGTTCGAAGATGGCCCTATGTCGCCGAACTTCGTTTTTGATTGAACAAAAAAAAGTCTACAAATTTAACATTGGTAATGTTTTTGAAGGAGCATGCGATATACAGGTATTATACAAACTTTTCTTTTACTATCTCTAAAAGAATCTACTATCCAACAATATGTACTTGTGATAATTTGGCTTAGTTCGGTAGTGAACTTAAAGGAAATGTTTCATGCAAATTTGGAAAGTTCTGTGCATTCTGTGGAGGAGAAGATTTTTTAATTATTGTGACCATGTTTTGTCCGCGTTAACTTTTTACATTTTCGACTTCTTCTTAAGAACCATGGGACGGATTGCAACCAAACTTGACAGGAAGCATCCTAATGGGAAAGAGCTTCAGATTTGTACACGTCATAGAGTTATCTACCCTTGGGGCCCCTTAAGGGGCCAAAAAGGGTACACCTTTAAAATCTTTTTGTCACGAACAGGCTGTCGGATTGGATTCAAATTTGATATTTAGAGTAAAGACTCTAAAGGCTAAGGACTATCAAGTTTATACAAGAAAAAAAATCTATCCAGAAATGGCCATGTTATGGGGGGTACATAAGCTTACATAGTAACAACTATGAAAATCTCTTTCTACCAAACCAATAGATCTAGAGCTCTGAAATTTGGTATGTGGTATCATCTAGTGGACCTATCAATATTGTAAAAATTATAACCCCAGGGTCAAGATTAATCCGTTCCCGGACGTCACAAGTTTAACATAGGCTTATAAAGTGAAAATTTCAAAAGTCTTCTTCTCCCAAACAGGAGGACCTGGAGCTTCGGTATTTGATATGTAGCATCATCTGGTGGATTTCTATCAAGATTGTATAAATCAATGGCCCCTGCGACAGAATAAGTCGAATTCCCGGGTGTCGCATGTTTAACATAGGCTTATATAGTGAACATTTTGAAAAAAAAATCATCTACCAAACGAGAGGGCCTAGAACTTTTATATTTGGTATATAGCATTATCTGGTGGATTTCTATCAAGATTGTATAAATTATGGCCCCAGTGTCATAATTATCCCAGACCCTGACATTACAAGTTTTACAAAGGCCTTATATAGTGAAAATTTTAAAAATCTTCCCCAAACAGGAGGGCCTATTTTTTTGATAACTGTCATGTAGCATAATCTGGTGGACCTCATTCAAGATTGTACAAAATTATAGCACCACGGTCATAATTAGCCCATTCCTTGACGTCACAAGTTTTACAAAGTGCTTATAAAGTGAACAATTTAAAGAATTTTTTTACTCCTAGAAGGCCTTAAACTTTGATATTTGGTATGCAGCGTCATCTGGTGGACTTCTATCAAGATTGTACAAATTATTGCCCCAGGATCAAAATTAACCCATTCCCGGACGTCAGAAGTTTAACATAAGCTTATATAGTGGTATGTATTGTAGCATCATCTGGTGGATCTCTATCAATATTATATATATCATGGCCTCAGGATCATAATTAGCCTATTCCCAGACTTCACAAATTTTACACAGGGCATATATACTAGTAGTGAAAATCTTAAAACTCTTCTCCCAAACAGGAGAGCCTAGAGCTTTGACACTTGGTATATAACAAGGACCTCTATCACGGCTGTATGAACTATAGCCCAAGTGTCAGAATTAGCCTGTTCCAAGATGTTACACGTTTAATAAAGGCGTGTTTATTGTAATTACCTTTCGCCCGGCGTCCGTCCGGCGTCCGTCGTGCGTCAACAATTTCTTTAAACGACATCTCCTCCAAAACTACATGGCCAATTTGAAGCAAATTTGACAGAAATGTTCATTGGGTGGTCCCTTTAAAAAAGGCAAAAAAATATGAAATCCGTTTAAAAAATCTCTTTTCCATGGCAACAAAAGTGAGTTTTTAAAATAATCTTTAAAAATCTTCTCCTCCTGACCCAGAAGGAGTAAAGCCTTGGTATTTTGCTTCAAGCATCAGTTTATTGACCTCATTAAAAATAGCTAAAATATTGAGCATCGGGTCCCCATGGGCGGAGCCCCAGGTGGTGGGGTTTATATAGAAATAAAGAATGGTTTATAAATGACATCTCTTTCTAAACCACTGGGCCATTTTGAACCAAATTTGACAGAAATGTTCCTTAGTTGATCCCCTTTGAAAATTACTAGAATAATTTGAATCCTTTAAAGGGCAAATTCAAGAAAAAAATTTTTTTGTCTTTTAATTCATTATTTTTTATGTATATGGTGTTATTTAAACACATGAACAATATTTTCGCGATTGCAGGCCGTGCACATGTACAAAAACCAATTCGAAATGTCAAGATTTAATACTGCTCAAAAACAGCGCATCGCTTACTTCCCCTGTACATTCCCCAAACCGCTTATCTCCTGCATTTGTGACGTCATAGTAGAAGGTGTGTCAAATGGATGCTGTAGTAAATACAGGCGATAATACATAAAAAAACAATTTTAAAACAGAATAATGACGATCTGTGATGCTTACGGTTGTAATGATGAATCGGGAACTCAGAGGACCTGCATTTTTACGTTTCCGATTGATTTTAAAAGAAAAAAGTTGTGGATTCATAAACTGAACCGAGCACCGACAAATTCTGAGCCATCGAGTTATGCTAAGCTTTGTGTGAGACACTTTAATTTTTTTATCAGCCCGAAACTAGTAAATGACGTTGGTTTTGAATACTTTCGACTCCGAATGAAACCTGACGCCGTGCCAACAATCTTTAACCCGGGGAACTGACGGGGAGAGGGACCGACATGCCGAACATCAGCTGAGGTTAGTTCATTATGGTGAATAAACTGATATCTCGGCCATTATATTATGGGATGGGGATTATATATATAAAAAAAGAAAATAATGAATCTCATCACCAATTTTCATAAGACAGCAGAAATGTAAGTGTTCCCTTTTTTCTGGGATATTGCCCTTTGAATTGACAAAAGGGGGCTTTCAATAGAGGAATATACTGACCAATCAAATAATTCATTCAGCCTGGACCTAAGCTTATCAAATCTAACATTGGTTGCCATTTTTCTTTACCTTTATTTTTGATTTGGCAGCTTAAACCTCGTAGCTACAGCCTTTTTAATCTGTAGCTACGACATTTAGGTCATTAACACACCAATTTACTGTTTGTTACCCGCTACTGGGCAAAAATTTTGCAAGAGAATGCTGTAAAAAATTAAAGCGGAACTTCCTGTCGGAGTCAATGGGCGGAGCTTTAGTAGTAATGGGCAGAGCCAGCAATTGGTCAATTTTGATATATTCACAAAAACTGTGTGGCAAAAGGAGAACTTAGTAATTATAAGTCATTTCCCTTTATTCTCACCAATTTCTACCCTAGCCAGACCTTCATTTTTCATTAATCCCATTCAAAAATGACATAATTCTAGACTAGTCCAAATTGAGTTTGTTTGTTTGAATGGGGTTTTACGCCGCTTTAAACAATCTTTCAGTTATATCGCGGCGGCTGGAGCACCTAACAATGGAATCCTGGTATTTCTCACACCAGTACTACCATTACATCCTTTCCTAGCCTCCAGCTGCTATCCCACATAGGTCTACGATTATCCAAATTGAGAAGAGGTGCTTTGAATTTAATTGCTCTTATAAACTACTTTAGAACTGTGTTAATTATTGATATGAACATAGTTCCCCCAGAAACATACTGTTTATCTAGAATTCCAACATAGTTTCAAAATGTTCCTTTTACACAGTTGTTAGAAGGTATTGTCTTTTTTTTTACCACCAACAAATCCATTCAGCCACAACAAGGGGTCGACACTAACAGTGTTCCGGGATCCCTTAAAATCGGAAGGGACCCCAGCAGTTTCTCCTTTTCCTGCAATATATGTCACAGCTATTTCCTACTGTGAGTACAATCTAGGACAGATGATTGAACAGAAAACAGTGGCTATCATTATGTTAAAATTTTTATAAGATCTCAATAGTCACTAGCGGATAGACAAGCTACTGATTGTTTGGTAAAGGGTAAACTAAGGTCATGTCATGTCTTAATGAGTGTTTTAAACAATATAGGAAATGATTACATAACAGATGCATATACCATCCTTTCATGTTAGACAAACTAGTGATGTATATGGCACCCTTAATTTTTACCCGTGATCTATGTTTCTTCCAAGGACTGTATAACTCCTTTGTTAAATCCCTTTATATTCTATTGCAACTTATTATGACTTTGGAAATAAGCAAAGATGATACTAGAAAAGGTCATGATTTATGTCATGTATGAATTAATCTTAATTTGTTTAATGAATGAGAATTCTATCTGTTATTTGAGTTTTGGAAAGTCTAGAACATAAATAGCAGGCAAAAAATCAGTATGTTAAAATTGAAAAGAATGTGTAAAATAGGTATGAAGTTTAGAGATAATGTCCTGAGCAATGGATACTTTTCTCTGTGTATTTTCTTCAGCGTTTTCTTCAGAGCATGAAAAAAAGGGATTGTATGAAATGAATTGAACACTTTTTCTCCATGGCAAATTAAGATAATAAAGTTAACTACTGGAGGTATTTGAATGCACTTTAGTCCTCTGATAGCAGTCACCACACATGGAGGAATCAATTTTTTCAATCCTTTCCCAAGCAGTCCATAAATCCATCTAATAAATCATCCGGGTTTCTGTATAGCCTAGAATAAAAAGAAAATTGTGAAAGAGATCTTGGCTTTTGCACCATGAATTTTTTGGTGACGTTTAACTTAATAATAGACAACAGAGTTTGGACTGATCCAAATTTAAAAAATTGCAGATGACAATATAAAGTTGATGAACTTTACTGGCTTTGTCTAAACAAGGCAGAATCAAGTAACAAGCATTTTCTTCTTTTTCTACAGTATTTCCAAGATGGTTGGCTGGTGATCTAAATCTTACCTAAAGATTGAATTAGCTGCAGTTACAATGTCAAGGTGAACATACCAAGAAAATGATAGATGGCCAAAATCGCAGTTCACTTTTGGAGGAAAAATTGCATGTTAACAGCATTTACTCCTTTTCCCACACAATTACTTGCAAACTATAATAGCTTCAGGATGTCAGAACATGGGATTATGTTGTAATTTGGGGCAGTTTCCTTGCCTTAACCATTTTCTGTTCAATCCCTGATTTGAAGGTCCTATAAATTTATGAATGAGAAACATTTTGGAAAAAAGAGAAGTTGCTTGTATCAAGCAATTTCTTTTTTTCCACAATATTTTCTACCCTACAGAATGGTTGTTTTCAACTAGAATCCGCTTTGAATTTTCGTCTTTAAGTCCTTTGAATTTGGACAGGACTAATTTTTTTTCAAAACAGGAAAGAACAATATAGGGTCATGATAACAAAACAAGAAAATATTTCACTTACTCATGATTTCTTTGATTTCCCTCAAGTGGGCCTGTCTAACACATGGTAATTAGGCAACTTCCAAAACATGAATGTTTAGAAAATTGGCCTGGAATCCAATGTGATCTGTCATGCACGTCAATCCTTCTGCTTCAACCCTCCCATCTATAATGTTTGTTGTCATGCAGCACTTGGATTCTGTCACAGATAGCATATTCACACCTGTTAAATTGAATTTTTTTCAAATTTGAGAATGATTTTACTGTCCATATTTACAGAGAGTAAACAAACAGTAATGTAACTTATCTGATGAGGGTAATAGAACCTATTCACCTGCCAGTAATACCCGAAAGGGGTGTTTGGCAGTATATATAGATAGCGTACAATTGTAAACCATATAACAACAATTGTTTTCAAACATTTGATAATGTAGTACTGGTTTCAAGGAACAAAAACCATTTAAGACAGTGTTTGACATTTGCATAAATGATCCTGTCTGATCAAGCTTCACTTTGTACCTAGTGGATAGCTCAGACTGAAAGTTTCTTATGACAGCCAGATAATCATCTAATGCACTGTTTGGGCAATTCGACTGGAAATGCCATGCACTTAATTTCTTATTCTCGTCTTAAATTCATAAACGAGATGTTTGATCGTAACGGCAAAAAAATTCGAGGGAGTATTTGTTTACTGTGTTAATAATCTCCGTGAAATTCAAAATGGGTCCCATTCGTAAACGTCACCTCATTGGGATCTCGATTTAAATTCGTTGTTCAAGTCAATACAGATATGTTTTATGTTCATACTAAGCATCATTTATGATTTAAACGTTTAAAAAGGGGATAATTTAAATTTATAACGTTTCAAATGTTTATAAGGGCAATATTCGCCGCAAATATTAATCACTCACCATGTTGACACCTCAGGGACATATCGTCAAAATCGTGACAAAAAGAAGACGAAGAACTATTGTCATCACCATCTCTCGATTCCGGAGCGATTGTCCTTCAAACTGGTTCGTAAATATATGGCCTTACAGTACCAGAAACATCAATTTCTTCATCGGGAATATCGCTCAAATCGCTTTCATACTCTACGTCCATTTTTAATAAACTTCTACTATGACGTCACAATTCAGGGGAGTTAAGCATGTGTAACCAATAGGTAAGGGACGTAAGCGAGGCCGTAAAAACGAAAAGGTAAAAATAAAAACTCCAATAAAGTGGTTTTGAAACGTTCTTAAGAAAATTCAATGAATATCAATAAACTCGTTTATTAAAAGAATTTTGAAAATTGAAATTATGTTACCCCTATGGATTTGCCCTTTAAAAGCTCTGGTTGCCATTTCAACAAAAGTGAAACTTTAAATAATCTCTAAAAATCTTTTCCCTCTTGACAACCTAGGCGTAGAGCCTTGATATTTTGCATGAAGCATCAGTACATTGACCTCTTTCAAAATGGCTAAAACCATGATCCTCTGATTAGGGGCTCCGCCCCTTTGGGATGCGGTTTATAAAGAAATAAAGAACGATTTTTAAATGACATCTCTTCCCGAACAACTCGGCCAATTTGAATCAAATTTGGCAGAAATGTTCCTTGGGTGGTCCCCTTTGAAAATTGCTAAAGCAATTGAATTCCGTTAAAAACTTTGGTTGCCATGGCAACAAAGGTGAACTTTAAAATAATCTTTAAAAATCTCCTCCTCCTGACCCAGAAGGTGCCTTGATATTTTGCATGAAACATAAGTATATTGACCTCTTTCAAAATAGCTAAAATATTGATCCTAAGGTACACAAGGGCGTAGCCCTGGGAGGGGTGTTATAGGCATTTGGCGTCAGTTCACAGAATTCTTTCTTTTTTCTAAAATTATATCCTATGGATCCAGAGGGATAAAAAAGTTAATCCATTCTTTCAAATTTGCCATAAAGCCTTGAAATTGGTGATTTAGACATTTGGATTCCCAGGTACATATTCTATATATGTAAGTATGGTCCGCTTGTATCATAATCCTAACCTTTACATGAAACTAGACTGTTGAAAGAAAAAGTGCCTTTATCTCAGGTGAGCGCCCTAGGGCCAACGGCACTCTTGTTTTTTAGTACTGATTCTCAAAACAATTCAACTAAGTGTTCAATGGTAGAATGACAGCTTGTAGTAATTTGGCAGGGGATCGTATGATATTGTTACTTAAAGATCTGAAAGCTCTAGATCTAATTTTTTAGAAGGTGAATACATGTATTTGTATATACAGTCCTACACTAAAGTGACTTCCAGCCAGAAATTTCCTGGAGAAAGTAACTGTAAATTAATTTTCAACGGTAGCAAACTGACCCTACATTCATTCCAGGATATCAGATTGTTTCTACTGATAAGCCCAGAATGTAATTTGAGTAACTTGACTGTAACCTTTGCAATGGCAATGAATCCAATTCTCGACTTTTGAATGAAATATTCACTCTATACATGTCAACAAATCCTTAGTAACCCATTATCATAAAATTTGCCCTTTGAAAAACTAAAGAATATGAGCTTTGAGAAGCAAAGTTGGGGAAGAATCAATGACTCATTTTCACACATAGTTTCTTACCTACATTTTTTCTATATCAATGCTTTTTCATTAGCTGTATCTGGTCTCTTTTAGTCTATACAAGATAAGCCTATCCTTATCGAGTTAACCCTTTCCTGTTTTTCAAAATTTAAGACCAGTCCAATTTGAAAGCAGTTGCAGACAACAATCAAAAGTGGGTGCAATTTGAAAAGTAACGTACCTATAGGTTAGAAAATATTGTGGAAAAAGAAGAAATTGCTTGTGACAAGCAATTTCTTCTTTTCCCACAATGTTTTCTCAAGTATAAATTTACAGGGACGTGAAAACAAGGGATTGTACAGGAAAGGGTTAAAGGGTCTCCGTTCGTTCTCAGCCCGCCGAGATAAATAGTGGTGAAAACCTTCATTTTGTAAATGAAGAAATTTTGTAACATACATTTTACCAAAGATACTTCACAGAATTTTAAGCTGATTTCCACACAATTAAGACACACTTTAGATTGCAATCAGCGTCTTTTTATCTCACATTATCTCACATTGTGCTCAGTTAAAGTATGTCTTTGTGATCATTAGATGTCTGTCGTCCGGCCTCCGTCAAGCGGCGTCATCAATTTCTTTTTAGCACTCTAGGGGCCACAGTTTGGCACAATCTTCATAACAAATGGTCAGAATGTTGTCTGGTCACAAGGATGAACTCAATGGAAAATGGGAATGTTCCGTCGGAAAACTCAGGAATAGGGTAATGACAATTTCTTTGTTAGCACTTTGTTAGCCACAATTTTGCCCCAATCTTCATGAAACATGGCCAGAAACATTGTCTGGTCACATGGATGAACTCTATTGAAAACGGGAAGGTTCTTTAGGAAAACACAGGAAAAGGGGCCATAATAACAATTCCCTCGGTTGCACTATAAGGGCCACATTTTAGCTCAATATTTTTTTAAACTTAGCCAATTTGCTTGGCAGTTCATAAGCGTGAATCCTATCGGAAATTGAAAGGATTCGATGGGAAACATGGGAAGATGAATCTTAAAGGGATTTGGGACAATTTCCTTATCACAGTTATGGTCAAATCTTTATCAAACATGGAAAGAATGTTAGTCTGAGCACAATGATGAGGCCTAATGATAACGATGGAACAAACAAGCTTTTTTTTTCTTTTTCCACAATATTTTCTACCATCCTTAATGATTATATATCCACTTTAAATGTTTGTCTACAATTCAATACAATACAACAAGTCTACAATTTTGCAAAACAGGAAAACTTCTGAAAACACCCTTAGCCTAATCAATACATTCAGGCCTGTGGAGCAATTCAGGCGCTCAAGCGCCTGTACTTTACATCGCTTTGTTGGTATTGTAATAAAACAAATATTACAAAAATACTATGAAAGTTAATGAAACATTTCATTTTGTCCACTACCAATCTAAGTTAAATTATCACCAGTACATAACAAGAGCCGTTATGCTCCCCGAATAGCCCTGTCACATAAAGTGTAAAATAAAAAGGGGAAATGGTACGGACGGACATGCTAAAATTTTACGCGCATCCTTGAGCTGTGACCTTGACCTTGTAGCTATCTGAAAGTTTTCTCAAAAAGCACATTTGCTCAGAATAGAAAACAATTGTGCAATGTTACTTCGAAATCAATCCATAATTTTAGGAGCTTGCTCCAGGCATGTACTCATGCAAGAGAATAATGGTGTATAGTTACTTTGAAGTCCTTCCATAATTGAAGGAGCTATGCTTTGAATAAGGTCAATTTGAATTTTGACCTTGATCTGTGATTTTGACCTTGGAGCGATCTGATTTATTTTTTTCCAAATTGTACAACTTTTCTTGAAACAGAACAATTGAGCCAGGTTATTTTAAAATCCATCAATAATTGAAGGAGCTATACTGTAAACAAGGCCAATTTGATCATATCCAAAAACCAAGAAAGGTACCTCGGTGCAAATTAGGAAATCGCATGTGAAGCCTCATCCAATTTAGCGATATGATTTGTCTTTTCATTCTTTTTACCCCAAAAACTTTTATTTGTGTATAGATTGGGGGCAGCTTATCGGTAGATTGGTTAGTCAGTCCGGTCCGTCTGTGAGTCTGAAGCTTTTTTTGCCAGCCATTTCCCCAAAACCACATGATGGATTTATATTCAAAACTGGATATAAAACAAGAATATGCATATTCTATTTTTGGTTAATTGTGGCCTTTTGTTGAAAAACCTGTTTTTTTATTTTATTTTTTAATTCAGTGACAAAATGTTTTTTCTGCGAATTGGAGTAGGGTGTTTTTTTTTTTTTTTTTTTTTTTTTTTGTTTTTGTTTTTGTTTGTTTTTTTTGGGGGGGGGGTCGGAGGGGTCTGTCTAGAATCGAATCAGATGAGATGAGAACTACGTTGTTTATGGTCGGTATCAAATAAAATCTGCTTGGTAGGGTAGAATCACCATTTGTTATATTGTAAATTAAAACTCTAGGAATTCATTACTGTGAACTCGAAAATGATATATATTTAGCTTCTTATTTGGCTTACGAATTTCATTCAATGATAATATCTGGCTATTGGTGAGAAGTAAAGAATTGTCAATTTATGAAACTAGTTTGATAGTTTTTATGGAGAGGATCTTTATCAGAAATGTTTATTGAAACCATGTTTTACGACAAGATGTTACTCGATTTTTAATGACATTAAGATATACAAAAGATTGTTTCACCAGCTCAAACCCTCACAATTATACTTTTTGACACCAATCAAGACAACAATTTGGTAAACGTTGTGTAAAATGCAAAAATTGCTTTTTGCAAGCCATTTCTTTATCTTTATACAATGTTTTCTACTCATTAAGTTGAAAAAACTAAAATTTCATTAATTTTAAATTATCGTCTGCAACTACTTTTAATTTGGACTGGTCTAAAATTTTGCCGTGTGGTAATAAGGTTAAAAAGAAGTACAATATTTTTATGAACACTTTTAATATGAGTGGGCTTTAAAGGAAACATCTTACAACAAGCAATTTGTTCAATAGAGTCTTTACTAGTCAAGTTTATCTAACTCATGCCCACACAGTGACTTGTTTACACCCCCTCCCCCCCGCCCTCCAAAAAAAAATTGAAACAGATTGTGTAAAATGAAGGGGTTTTTTTTTTCTTCATTTTCCGCAATATATCTATACAGAAAGTTGAAAAATCTGATATTTCATAAACTTAAAAATGCCGTCTTCAACTCCTTTCAATTTAGACCAGTGTAAAATTTTGCTAATTGGTAATGGGTTAAGCGTATACACAAACATATTGTACAATAAAGTAGAATGACTCGGTGTAATAAAGGAATCCACCTGAAGAAAAAATATTTCAACCAACCAACCATTATTTCAGCAGACATTATTATTCATTTTTCCAAAATGGTTTGCTACTCTTCATGAGATCGGCAAAAATTAAAAGTTCTTTTTAATGGCATATAAGTAAGAATTAAGGGCTGGCTATTTAGGCTTAAAACCATGACAGGTTCTTTTCATGTACCTCTGTATTCTACATGACATTTCATTAAACAATTCCAGCTCAACAAAATCTAAGACAGGTCCAAATTGGAAGAAGCGAAATACACCGATTTCAATTTCATATAATTACCATTTTTTCGTCATCATGGAAAGAAAACATTGTTGATAATGAAGAAATTGCTTGATATAAGTAATTTCTTCATTTTCTACAATGTTTTCATAAACTTTTTTTATTGAAGGTCGTAAAAGGAGGGATTGTGTGGAAATGGGTTAAATCAGGGTGTAAACTTTTAGCAAATATACATTTAGTAGTCCAAAATCACATGATACAGTATATTAATAAATTGGAAAATCCATCTCTGAATCTGCTATGAGAAACATAAATCAACAAAATAGATTGAATTGTAACATTGATAAGAGCAAATCTATGACTTCCTGTTACTTGATCTAATGGTTGGTGGGTTAGAATAGTTTTATTGTCCTGTCCCATGCTGTTAAAATCTCCAAAAATGCCAAAAATGACCTTTACAGTGATTGGGAGATCTGATTTTATTTGGATTCAGTAGTGAATATTTTTAGGCACTAAAGTATCTGACTGTATAATGATTTCAATCATTTTATGATTAAACCTAAATCCCTTAATAAAACGTATTTATAGTGATAATTACGTGTGTTCAGGAAAGGGATCATTAATCCAAATTCGAGTGAAAGATTTGAATGCTCTACGCAAAAAAAGTTTGGGATAAGATTTAAGGTCTTTAAAGGATTCCTTTTCATTATCTCCATGTTAAATTCTGGGTTCCAATAACATAGGGGTTTCATTTATCCAACACTTATTTTTAATAGTATTTTTTACTATAAGGTAATGCTGTCTGTAAAATTCGAAAGCTTTTGTCCTTCGTTTTAGGAGAATTTTTTTAATTCGAATCTCCCGGATAAAGAAATCTGGGATCTCGCAACAAATGATCTTGATCTAAGATTAATGTTGATCTAAGATTACTTATGTAATATATAGAAATGTTTCCTAGCCTCAAGCTGCTATCCCACTTAGCTTTACGATTATCCACCCGTTGCATGAAGAACTTTAGTTTCTATGCCAACCAAAAGGAACAATTTAGAATTTTTCTTCTTCCACACATTAGGCCTAGAGCTTTCAAATTTTGCTTGCAGCATTTTCTTGCAGTGCTAAAGCTACCAAAATAGTTCAATTCGATTGGCTGAGGTCATCACAAGCCCTTTGCTATGGGAACCCGAATTTTTATAGATAAAGGGGCAAATCTTAGTAAATATTCTCCATGCAGTCCAAATTTTGTAAGTAGCATAGTGTTGTAGTATTTTTGTAAAAATACTACAAACTAACGGTCTTCGACCAAGGGTAACCGTGTATGTTGTGGGATCACAGATTTTACATAAAGAAAAAGAAAGGCCGTTTTATAAAAATCTTTTCCTCAGAAACCATGAAGCCTAGAGCTTTCAAATTTTGCATGTAGCATTTCCCTATGGTACAAATATATTTCTAGTCTATAACTTTCTTTATAAAATCAAGCCCTCTGTTGTTGGGTCTCAAATTTTATATTGAGATGAAGAAAGGAATCTTTGAATATCTTCCTAAACCATGAGGCCAAGAGATTTCAATTTATGCCCTGTTGGTACTGTAATACTTAAAATGAGTTTTCTTAGATCAAGACATGAATTATTTGTTGCGAGATCCCAGATTTCCTTTACCTGGAAATTCAAATCTTCTAAACGAAGGACTAAAGCTTTTCGAATTATAAAGACAACATTACCTTATAGTAAAAAATACTATTAATAGTTAATGTTGGATTAATTTAACCAGTAAATTAACTCAATCCCTCCTTTTTACGCCCCTCAACAAAAAAGCTTTGGAAAACATTGTGGAAAATGAAGAAATTGCTTGGATCAAGCAATTTATTCATTATCCACAATGTTTTATATCCCAAAAGACGAAAAGATTCAAAATTCCATCAACTTCAAATTGTTGTCTGCAGCTCCTTTCAATTTGGACTGGTCTCAAATTCCATTGTGTTGGAATGGGTTAAGCCCTATGTTATGGGAACCCAGAATTTAACATGGAGATAATGAAAAGGAAATCTTTAAAGACCTAAAATCTTCTACCAAACTATTTTGCGTAGAGTATTCAAATCTTTCAGTCGAAATCGGATTGATGATCACTTTCCAAGTAATTATCCCTATAAATCAAAATTAGCCTTTTATTAAGGTATCCAGGTTTAATCATGAAATGATAGAAATCATTATACATAAAAATACATGTATTCACCTTCTAAACAATAAGATATAGTGCTTTCAGATCTTTAAGCAACAATATCATATGAATCTCAGCCAAATTACTCCAAGCTGTCTTCTACCATTGAACATGAACACTTTGTTAAATTGTTTTGGGATTCAGTACTTAAAACTTAAGAAAGTTGAATTAAAAAATCTTCTCCTCCCAATATGAAATGCAGAGAGCTTTCCAATTATGCACGAAACATTTCCTTTTAGTCCACTATCGAACTAAGTCAAATTATCACCAGTACATATTGTTGGACCTCTAAGGTAGTCAAAGCAAATTTTGTATGATGCCTGTTCCTTTAAAAGCATAACAAAGTTAAAATTGTAGACTCGTTTTTGTTCAATTAAAAACTAAAGTTGAGCGGCACAAGGCCATCTTCAAATTCTTGCCACATATCATTTTCCTCACAGTTAAAAGCATCGCTAGTATTGGGTACAATTTATGTTTCTCCGTGACTTTGCAGCCAAAGGAGAAATAAATTGGATGCTTATGTTTGCATTTCCCCTTTTCCTTCAATAAGACCAATCTTCTTTCAGATTTTTCTATACATTGTATAAATATCAATAATGCCATGATACTTCTTAGAACCTTAGAGGCAAGACTAGTATATGGGGTTTTTTTCATCTTATATACAAAGTTTGGTTGAGGATTATAATGTCAAGCAAATGTTAATAGCATCGAATTGAAACTTGGTTAAGCGGTTCATGTAGGGGATCTCAATTGCGCTTACCGAATTTAGGTCCACAAGTTATCACCTTCATGTTTTAGGATTTATCAACAAGTTAACCCAATAAATTCCCCACATTTCATCGAATTCACTTTAAACTCTCATAGAATGATTTTGCCATCGTTAGGATGGATTTGGTCTGATCAATCAAGCATCATGGCACAAGATACTTTATGGAAATTTTACCACAAAATCTTTGTTTACATAATTAAGTCCACAGTTTTCATCAAATTCTCTTCAAACATTCACAGAATGATTGTAAAATCATAAGAATTAATTTTCTTAAGATGGGTAAGGTTAATAGAGTATCACGGAAAAAAGGGGCCTCATGAGAACTTGATTGAAATGTCCTCATTAACATGATAAAGTTCACATTTTTTATTAGATTCTCTTCAAAGATGCAACGAATAATTGTTGTACTGGAAACTCTGGAAAAAGGGGCCTTGTAGATTATGATACAAAAATATTTCCGTTTAAGCGATGAAGTCAACAATTATCACCAGATTTTCTTTAAAATTTCAGAGAACGGTTGTAGGTTCGTAAAGAAAGTTTCTATCGGAAATAAAATAGGTCTATAAAAAGAAAACACAAGAAATTGGGCCTTATCGATTGTTGCTCAAAATAATGAAGGGGATAAATTCCAATTTGATATTTTCATTTTGCGCATTCTTCTTTAGGCTATTAGCTTCTATGAATATTAGATTACTGTAAGGGAAAACTTAATGGCAAGTAGAGCGTCTCAGGACCTGATGGGTCTCTTGTTAGGAAGAGGGCCTTAAAATTTCTGAAAAGTAAGGTCATGTTTTACCAAAAGATGTTGCATAATGAGATTAACATAATTTTTAATGAGATATACCAAATACATTATTGTTTAAAATAATGACGCCTTTTGACTCACATAAAGAGGAGCAATTTGGAAAACATTGTGTAAAAATGCAGAAATAGCTTTTTGTATCATTCTATCCATTTTGTACCCATAAAGTTGGAAAAATCACTCAAATTTCATGAATCTTGAATAGTCGTTAGATTGCAACTCCTTTTAATTTGGACCGGTTTAAGATTTTGCTGTCTGGTAAGGAGCTAGAATGAAGTACTTACTATTTTCCCCACGATACTGGACATTGATATGAACAAATTTTATATGAGTGACCAATAACACTTAAAGGAACCATCTTAAGATTACAACAAGCAGATGGATCAAGAGAGTCTTGACTCGTCAAGTTTAGTCAATGTAAACACACAAATACTTTGTACAGTAAAGTAGAATGACATTGCGTAATGAAGGAAATCCCTCTGGAAGATAGATGTATGTATGATCTTGGCCAATACTTTTCAATATGGTTTCTGACCTATCATAAGATGGGTAAATATTAAAGTTGTTTTTGAAAAGCATATAAGTATTACGGACAGGCTATTTAGGCTTAAAACCACGACAGGTACCGTACATGCACCTATGTATTTTGCATGGTATATCATTAAATCAGGTTGTAACCTTTTAAAAAAATATACAATCAATAGTCTAAAATCACTTGATACAGTGTGGTTGAAATGGAAAATCTGTCTACTTGGAGAAAGGTAAAATCAACAGAATAAACTTAAATTGTAACACTGGTGAGCGAAATGTATGACTTCTTGTTATCAGGATTGTTGATCTAATGGTCGGTTAGAATAGTTTTATTGTCCCCATGCTGTAAAACTCTGTAAGAATGCCAAAATGACCGTTACAGTTATTACGAGATCTGAATTTTAATCGATTCACTAGTGAATATTTACAGTAACTATAGTATCTGAAGAATGCGGAATTGCTGATATGCACAGAGTAAATGTTTCAATTAAAAAGCAGTATGGCTGATAAAAGCCTCTCGTGATCGAGAATTGGATTTATCACCATTACAAGGGCTATACTCAAGTTACTCAAATTACATCCTATGCTTATCAGTAAACATACCAATCTGGCGTCCTGTGGTGACAGAATGTTTGTACTATCATAATGTTTGTTCTTTTTGAAATTGGGTCAGATCCGCCAAGGGAAAAGGGGCCTTCTGAGATTTAAATGAAAAATCTTAATTAATGCTATAAAGCCCACATATTTCATCGGTTTGTCTTCATACTCGAACAGATTGATTTATTAGTATAGTTCCCTTCGGATTGGGTCAGATCCTTCAAGTTACATGGGAAAGGGGGTTATATGAAAAATTATTTCAAAACCCCTGTTAACACAATGAAGACCACAGCTTTGATCAGACTATGTTGAAACTTTCACAGAATGATTGTGAGGTCATAGCGACCATTCTTTTCAAAATTGGGTTTGAACTGTCAAGAAAAACAAGAAAAGGGGCCTTATGGAAATTTCGTTTAGAAATCCTTGTTACTAAGTCTAGAGCTTTCATCGGATTTTCTTCAAACTTTAACGGAAAAATTATTTCAAAAATCCCTGTTAACACAATGAAGCCCACAGCTTTGATCAGATTTTGTTGAAACTTTCACAGAATGATTGTAAGGTCATAGCAACCATTCTTTTCAAAATCCTAATTAACATAGTTATTCCACAGATTACATAGATTGATTGTACCATCATTACAATTGTTCATTTTTGACAGTGGATCTGATACAACAAGTATCACATGTAAAGGGTCCTAATGAAAAATTTTCTTAAATACTCTAGTAAATACAATGATGTCTCTGAATTTCACCGGATTCACTTCAAAAATTCAAAATTACAAGGGTGGTTCTTTTTAGAATTTGGTACAACCCGTCAAATATCATGCGAAAAGGGGCCATATGTTTTTTTTTTTTTTTTTTTTTTTTTTTTTTTTAAATATTCCAATTAACATAATGAAGTCCCAATATTTCATCAGATTCACTTCAAACTTTCACAGAATGAATAAACCAACAATAAAGTTTCAGGGAAAGGGAGAACTTAATTGAAATATCTTCGTTAACACAATACAGCTCGCCAACGTCATAGAACAGTTGGTAGCGCGTCGGACTGTCAATCCCCGACGGGTTCGATCCCCGGCGGCGGCACTCACTCACCCTTTCCGACTAAATGTCTCTCATCATAGACCTCATCATAGATAATCGTAGACCTATGTGGGATATCAGCTGGAGGCTAGGAAAGGATGTAATGGTAGTACTGGTGTGAGAAATACTAAGCTCCAGTTGCCGCGATACAACTGAAAGATTGTTGAAAGCGGCGTAAAACCCCATTCAAAAAAACAAACAAAACAATACAGCCTACAGTTTTAATCAGATTCACTTCAAAGATGTGACATTGGAAAAACAAGAAAAGAAGCCTTACAGATTACCATTCAAAACAGTCTTGTTTATGTGATGAAGTTAACAATTATTAGCAGATTGTCTTTCGAATTTCACATCAGACTATTTTAAAGCCATAAGAAAACACAGCAAAAGGGGGCCTTTTGGAATTTCACTCAAAACAATCCTGTTTACGTGATAAAGTCTACAATTATTATCGGATTCTGGTGAAAATTTCAGTTTGATTATAGGGTCATAAGGAAACTTCTTTTTGGAAATAAAGGGGAATATGTCATAAAACATGGGAAAAGGGGCCTTACGTACTGTTGCTAATAATAAAGGGGATAAAGTCCAATTTGTTAATTTACTGATGCAATCTTCTTTTAGCAATTAACTTCCTTAAATAATAGATTTCTTCAACAGAAAGCTTGATAACCAGTAGAACGTCTCAGGCCCTCATGCGCCTTTTGTTTTTAGTAAATGCCCTTATGAAGTAGAGAAAAAAATTAATCACTTCATCCGTACTAAAAAATGTTCTACCAAAACCAAATTAGTTTTTTTCCCAGCTACTATGTACGATCTTTTTATCTGGGTGAGATTCATTTATCTTAAACATCAAATCTAAGATGGAAGAACCTGTTTCCCAATCGATGTAAAATAAATACCGCCCATGGTCTATACCTCGTAATTCCATGTCGTTCAAAGTGTAGTTACGAAGTTTTTGTTTTATTGGTTGAATTAAACGCCACTTTTATCAATATTTCAGTCACATCGCGACGGCAGGATCACCTAACCATGGGTTACT
Source organism: Fragum fragum (assembly GCA_946902895.1). Taxonomy (NCBI): domain Eukaryota; kingdom Metazoa; phylum Mollusca; class Bivalvia; order Cardiida; family Cardiidae; genus Fragum; species Fragum fragum. The sequence goes on along the minus strand of OX336383.1, from coordinate 18,710,136 downwards.
GGTATTCATCACACCAGTACTAGTACAACATCCTTTCCGATCCTCCAGCTGCTAAGCCAACTGAATTTTATGATTATACCGTGGCACCCAATGATGGGGACAAATGTCTGAAAGGATATTTTGTGCGGCCGCAAAACTCGTATTGGAGAGCGGATCCAGGCGAGGTCAATTACAGGATTCAAAATTTACGTATAATATCGTAAAAAGATATTTTCAGAATCAGAAAATCTATCAAAATCAAAGGTTTTGACTTTGGTCAGTGTCTGCAGTAAGTCTTAATTGCCTATTTTAGTCTCTATCTGAAAGTTTGGTTTTAACAGAGTGGTTCAGGAGGAGATTATGGCTTAACTTCATCATAAAAAGGGTATTGAATCGTTGTTCTACAAACGACAAGCTGGTCGTGCTTAAAAGTGAACTCCAAATGAAAAAATGAAAAGATTTATATCAGTACTGGTGTTCTTTTACCTTTTGACCATCCATTCTACATCACAAATACTCTATCAGTTCCATCCTCTCAGGCTATTTGAGTTGCTTTTGATTCTTAATAATCAAGTATACTGCGTAAATGTGTTATTTACAAAAATCAGTCAGAGTTATTACTTTTAAAGATCCTATTTCTGAACACATCTGAATTAAACAATGAACTCATTTGTGTTTGTTGTTGCGGTGGTGTAGGTGGTGGTTTGTGTGTAGATTATCTTTTACTCTTCAGTCTTTACTCGTCCCTACAGCTTCCTTCTTCAACAGTTGAAGCATAATATTGTAAGTAATTACTACATAAAAATGAATGAAGGCAAATCTGTATCCCTTGATTTACATAAATTGACGGTTTGGTTCCTAAACCGCTAACGCTTTCAGGAAGGATTTAGAAAATTAGATACTTCCTTCGTTACATTTTTTTGTGTGTGTGACAATTCAGACGTTCGTTCGTCAATGATGAATTTGCAGTGCAGCTCAACCTATTTAGTGGTTGTATAGCGATTATAATCAAAGGTAGGATAATCAATCTACAGATTATCCGAAGAAAGAACAAGTTTCGACCATGGTCAGCGCAATCCTTCGGGGCCAGAGCATTTTGTCCTTTTCTCTTCTTTACCGTGACGATCCACATTTATCCAATTTCTTATAGTTTTCTAAAGATTTTCGACTATCCGAGCATACTTCAAGCTCCTTTTTTCCCGAGGGGGGTGTTAGATCTTACGTATGTCTTTAGGCCTCGGTCAGCCTACGCGTTGTGTCCATAGTAAGAAAGTTAAGTTCGCAGTTCCGAAATCGCTAACTTATTTTTTGGTAGAAAGATCAAAACAAAGTAGATAAACGATGTGACGAAAATTATCATCTTACAAGTGCAAAGAAAAACGATAGTTTCAGATGGCCTATCAGGAGAGCACAGGGTCAAGATTATCCACTTTAATTTTCATTGTAAATATTCGTTTTACCATGACATACCTTAAAAATCCTATTAGCGCACATGTTCGTTCATACGCTCACACTTACTTCGGGCGTCAAACTTCATCAGTTTTGTCTAATGTCCGGAAATATCGAGGTATCTTATTAACACCCCGTCACAAAAAATAGTTTGTCAAATTTTCAGACACATTTTTGAAGTGTTGAATTATTATGCAATATAATCTCGGGGGTCACAGAAACTAAGATAAAAAAAAAGGGAATGAAAGAATTGGCTATGAGTTGATCTTTATTGAATGTAAAGTTGTAAAAACTTAAGTATACTATTGGTAAACCATCAGCTTACTTGCACTGTTGCAATATTTTAGGTGGGTAGAGAAACAACTTGATAAGAAACTCACCTTTATTTGTTTCACTATAATGAGTCGCACATGTCCTTTTATCGCATGCGTTTCCATGAGATTATTGTAGGTCCTAGCTAAAGCTAAGTATAATTTAACATATTAAGCTGCAGTTACGACGATTTGGTCGCCATACGACGATATTCATGTATCAATGTTTACTTTATATACTGAGTGATTATCAGCTTTTAATGCATGAAAGGCAGATGATAATTGAAGTTTGGATAACGGTCTAACAATGTCTATAAAATTGTCTAAAAAGGATTGGTATTTCGGTAAGGGTTCATAAAAGAGAAGAAGAATCAGTATAGTCTATCATAAATTTTTCGACAATGAGAACATGTTTTGTGTAAGAAGTTTTGATTTGTTTGTCGGATTGCCCCATATCAGAGCTATAAGGTTTGGCTTGTCCTGCAGATTCACAAGTCACTATTAAGGTCACAATCGAAGTCAAGGGTAACTGAGTCTCCGTTTTGCAGGCTTTTTTTATGAAAAAACGTTCAATCTTTTTTTATAAAATCATATTTTTGTAGCACAAAGTTGGGTATGCTTTTCTGAATAAACAAAGGTTGAAAATGATTTAATGAACTAGAATCAATTTTTGTCGTTAGGTTTTCGGACGCCGACGTCATAGCGCAGTCGGTAGCTTACCAGAGTCTTATCTCCAATCATTGAATGTCATGAGTTCGATCCCCGTAGGCGGCATATATCCTTTCCGACATTTGTCTCTCAACAACGGATGGATAACTGTACGAATAAAAGGTATCAAAATGTTTTAAAAGAACTCTTAGCTACGCAGCTTCGTGTTTATAAATCAAAGGATAGATCTAGAAATCTCTATTGATATAATCACTGTAAATACTAACCTGACCAGTCCACACAGTCTTTTACATATAATAATGTAAGACGTAATATACTGCCAATACCAGGCTGAGAGAATCGCAATCACGCAGTTGCTCGTTGCTGATTTGGTCATTCCCACATACTTACCCTTGTTTGAGCGTAAAAATCGCTTTCGAGGCCTCATCAAATGCTAAGGTTATCGGGGTATGTTTTATAGCCTTCATTCTACGCGTGACAGTGTTAAAATAGCACTGGTCGTAGTCCTCACATGCTATGTCGGGAATATTGACCTCGGCTTACGATTAATAATTGCATTGAATTTTATCTCATTAATCATAACATAATTTTGCGTTTCCTTTCTAGAATTTAACACTTTCAGAAAAATGCAATGTCCACGCTACATGGACTATCAATAGAATTGTCCAATATTTGCATGTAATTTCTATGCAGTTTACGAAATAAGTATTTAGATCCTTTATTATTGACTAAGGACCGAGATTCAGGGTCCTTTGGTCTACCAGCATCAAACAACATTCTACGTTTATCCCACATTAACGCATGATACTGCTTGAGATTGACAGACCACTACCGGTGTACGGTGGTCGATAACAGAAAAACTTGTACTTAGTCAAATTTAACATCATCTAAGCATCAAAGGTTGCCGTATATATGTTACAATTCTCATGGTACATAAAGCAATCACATACCTAGAACAGAATTTAGGAAGCGCACTTTTTCCTCTGTTTGGATGCAATACTGAAATTCGATTCTCCTAGACTTCAGATCTATTTCAAATATTGATACTTTCAAACGAAAAATAATACCTGATGTCAGTGTACTTCTTATTAGATACATACACTTAATATTGTATATCAAATAAATGATGTTTGTGTCTACATTTTGATTATGGTTAAGGTTGCCATCATCACCGGGTTGTGAGTTTAACTTTTTCAGTCTCTGCATCAGAGGACGACAATTAACACCTCTAGGCTAAAAACCAATTTCCTTAACCTTATGCGCGTCGAGCGATAAACATACAGTCTTATGATCACCAATCTATGATATCTCTGGAAGAAAATACGTATCATAACTGATTTTATTCCCCTTTTATCTTTATTAACCTTTAAGCTTTGTTGCCGTTATTGAGGCGTTTTTTTCACAACAAACTCTGTGAAATCATTATCATCACCACCATCTTTACAATCTTCATTTCAAGGTAATATTATTGATCATTGCGAATTGAGATGGTTTCATATATTTGTGATAACTTTAGCCATATTACACGGTATACGCGTTGTGTTAATTATATATCCTTAAATCCCATTGTGGTTTTAATTGAAATTTCCCTTTTCTGTTTTGCAAATTTTAAGACCTGTCCAAATTCAAAGGGTTTTGCAAACGAAAATTTAAAGATGATCTGATTTGAAAAGTAAGCAATTTCTGCCTTTTCTACAAAGTTTTCTCAAAACTAAAATCACGGGGACGATAAAACCGAGGGATTGAACAGTAAAGGGTTATCTTAAGATCTTGTTATTTGCAGTTTATGCTGAAATAAATATTTTGAAAAAATGAGCCTATTGTATAATGTTCTAGAAAAACATCAATTAATTGGTGTTCTGTTTGCTAAAATTTGAAAATGATAGTGATAGGCGGTAAAAAGAATACGATTTAATCTAAAAATTATTATAGGTCCAAATGTCCCGAGCTTAATTCAGTTGAATTCCTTTTATAAACACGAATAAAGCGAATTACTGGATTGAGAGATGTAAATATGGTTACGGAGACATTAACATAGTTATATAGTACAACATCTCTATTTGTAAATCACCCAATAAAAATTTGATGTCTAAATCGAAAAGTATTAATATTAAGAGTCGGAAATGAAAGCTTTTTAATGGTATGATAATCGATCTCGCTAAATACTTGACTAACATATGAGGAAGTCTCTTTCTTCACTTAAGATAGTCCTGTTAAACTCGTTTTGTATCAAAGTCGCAGAATGTATTAAATATCACAGAGCGCGCTGAGACTTATGAAATGTAAAAATAATATGTAAAAATACATTTGCAATATTTTAGATCCATTTAAGATTAACATTATTAATAATTCCTTATGACTTGTGGTATATGATCTAAATATTATAATGAACGCTTGTCTTTTTGTCATTTAGTTCATCTCATAAGTTTTTTACAAGTTAGACGATACAAATAAGGTACTCTTGACTACAGATACTATAAATCGAAAATAAAAGTGTTTCAAAACGCGTGAAAATTACATGAAATGCAACAAAAATGAACACAACGCATTATGCAAAATGTAATTAACGTTTTTATGTATTTATGATTACGAATAAAAATTATTACTTATGACTTAATTGTATGGTGCTTAATAAATTTGGGGAAAAGTGATATGATCTGAATATTCTACCTAACGTTTGTCTTTTTGTCATTTAGTTTATTTCTTAAGCTTTTTTGATGGAGATATTCTTGGCGATAAAAACGAAAAAATTCCCATATGCAATTTAACAGTAATATGCACAACGCATTATGTAAAACCTTTTTTCTGTCCATTTAAGGTAAATAATAACGAGTGACTTACCTGAATGGCACTTACTAAATTTTGGGAAAAGCGTGAATTGATATTCTTTTTGTAACGTTTGTACTCTTATCATTTGGTTCTTCTCTATCTGTTTACAAAAAAAAAATATTCAAAAAGATACTTTTGACACTTGACGATAATAAATCGAAAAAAGAATCATCTTCTAAAGTTGATTCCTTTAAGGTTCTTTAGACGCAACTTGATAAAAAAAAAATCTAAACGAGATAGTATTACAGAACGCTTCGGAACTACATTTCCTGAGCTTTTTTGATGGAGATATTCTTGGCGATAAAAATTTCCATATGCAATTTAACAATGATATGCACAACGCCTTTTTTCTATCCGTTTAAGGTAAATAATAACGAGTGACTTACCTGAGTGGCACTTACTAAATTTTGGGAAAAACGTGAATTGATATTCTTTTGTAACGTTTGTACTCTTATCATTTGGTTCTTCTCTATCTGTTTACAAAAAAAAAAAATATTCAAAAAGATACTTTTGACACTTGACGATAATAAATCGAAAAAAGAATCATCTTCTAAAGTTGATTCCTTTAAGGTTCTTTAGACGCAACTTGATAAAAAAAAATCTAAACGAGATAGTATTACAGAACGCTTCGGAACTACATTTCCTGAGCTTTTTTGATGGAGATATTCTTGGCGAAAAAAATTCCCATATGCAATTTAACAATGATATGCACAACGCCTTTTTTCTATCCGTTTAAGGTAAATAATAACGAGTGACTTACCTGAGTGGCACTTACTAAATTTTGGGAAAAACGTGAATTGATATTCTTTTTAAACGTTTGTACTCTTATCATTTGGTTGTTCTCTCATCTGTTTACAAAAAAATGATTCAGAAAGATACTTTTGACACTTGGCGGCTTATGTTGGAAATGAAATCTCAGGTCCCGGCTGGATAAATGGTTTGATTGGTCGGTTTATTTCATGATCGATTGGTTGAGGGATATTTAAAAGGGCTCAGGTATTAAAAATGAGTTATTTTGCATTATTTACTGCAAGTAACACACCAATACAAAAAAAGACAGTAGTTGATGGTCGTGGCTTCAGCTTAAATAGGCTGTGGCTGCGACGTTTGGGTCAATTATCAAACACGATTGTTTGGCGTAAATATCGGAGTTTCAAGTTCGCTTCTGGTCTAAATTTACGATGAGGTTGTAGGATTTTTTTGTGTTTTCATTGCTGGTGGTAACCACAGAGCTCCGACAGAAAGTTCCAATCCGACATTAGATAGCCCAAAATGAAAACTATTTTTGTTCAGTAATTTGCAATTCGTGATGAAACTGCAATCTGAGCCTGTGGTTGCGACGTTTAGATCTCTTTTATGCATGACTGATCACATTGTCGGTGTTTTGGCGGAGCTTCGTGGCTGTAGCTAAATGGGCTGTGGTAACGAGGTTTTGTCGCACACAAATAATGAATTAGGTAGTATATACTGAAATAAGTTAGTTTTCGTACCTTTTATATATGAATTTGATAAAATCATGGGTACGCTTGTTTACAAGCGATTCCTTAGCCTCCTACTATGTTCATTAATTCTGAACCGTTGGCGTCTTGGCTGGCTGTAGCGTATTTTTATCACATTAATACCCGTATGGCGGGATAATCATGACGTTATTTCTGGTCGTTGTATCATTTTTAAGTGACGTCAGCGTTACCTTGACGTTACATAAACAAACATGTTCATTCATAGGATTACACCTGAGGAAGGCGTCTGTGCCGCTAAAAACTTGTAATAATTACTATTAAATTGACTTTGTCTCAAGAAGAGGAATTCAGTTATTATTGTTCATTTGAATAAATTAACGAGAGAATTTTTAGTTATAAACTAACAAAGGTCCGTTTTCCATAATCTGTTAAGAGGGTAAAGAAATGCATGTTGCATTCATTTAGTCTAAAAGGAGCTATTGTTCTTTAAACTTCGGTCAAATAGTCAGTTGCATTAACCAGTGTATTTCTATTATCAGAGTTGTAATTAGGAGATAAAGATCAAATTTCTTTCGCCTAAATTTATTAAGCGCCAAGTAAGTCATTTTAATTATCATTTTAATCACAATCTTAAATGAATAAAGAGCCGCCGTCATAGCGCAGTTGGTAGCGCGTCGGACTGTCAATCTCGAGGTCCCGGGTTCGATCCCCGACGGCGGCACTTATCCTTTCCGACTATTTGTCTCTCACCAATGGGTCGATAATCGTAGACCTAAGTGGGTTAGCAGCTGGAGGCTAGGAAAGGATGTAATGGTAGTACTGGTGTGAGAAATACCAGGATTCCATTGTTAGGTGCTCCAGCCGCCGCGATATAACTGAATAGATTGTTGAAAGCGGCGTAAAACTCCATTCAAACAAATAAATGAATAAAACGTTTATTACGTTTCGTAACTTGCGTTTTGCCTTTTATTGTTACATATTTATGTATCACTTGTATTATACTTAAATAAATGGGAAATAAATGCAACTTTGTACAACAGCGTTTTTCAAATAAAATTTGGAACACTGCATAGAGTTTCACTGCGTTTTGAAATACTTTGATTTTTCGATTTAATCGTGACAAAAGTAACTCATTTGAATCAACGTTATTATAGAAACCAAAGAGATCGCCAAATGAAGGAAAGGACAATCATTCATTTAGATATCAAGATCATATCACTTTTCAGAAAATGTTTTATTTCATCTTTCAATCAAATTATATAATGCGTTTTGCAATTTCTTTCAACGACATCTCCTCCACAGGGCAAATTTGAATCAAATGTAATATGAAGTAATATTCCTTAGGTGGTCTCCTTTAAAAATAGCATTAAGAATTGAAATCCTTTGAAAACCTTGGTTGCCATGGCAACAAAAGTGAAATATATTCTTGTAAATTCTACTTCTCCTGACCCAGAAGGCGTAGAGCCTTGATATTTTACATGAAGCATCAGTATATTGATTTCTTACAAAAAAGCTAAAATATGATCCTAAGGTCCCCAAGGGCGAAGTTGGGGAGGGAGGAGGGGTATGGGCATGAAGCGTCAGTTCACAGGCTTTCTGAAATTATTATCCATGGATCCAGAGGGAGGTAAAGTTTTTCCTTCTTTCTAATTTCCCTAAAGGTTTGGAATTTGTAATTTAGACTTTTGGATCCAAAGGCACATAGTTTTTATAGTAATTGTGGCTCACTTGTATCATAATCCTAACCTTAACATGAAATTAGACTGTTGAAAGAAAAAGAGCCTTTATCTCAGGTGATCGGCCCATGGCCAAAGGCCCTCTTGTTTGCTTCATTTTATGGAGGCTGGACACCTTCTTTTTAATTTTTTGATTTTTCGGTTTTATTGTAGGAAGAATATTTAAGACTAAAGAAATCTTTACTTATAAGTAAATAGCTTTATTGAGGAGCCCAATGAAAAAGATAATCATATATCTTTAACGTACTGTTGGAATGACATAGTAAATACTTTGAGATACATTCATTTAGAACTACATAGAATGGTTAGATTGTTGGTTTTGTATTTTCTTTTTCCACAAATGCTTATTTGGAAAGCTACCAACATCATTATATACTTGTAAAATATAGAACAGATTTATCCAAAATACCATGTATTGTATAAACCCGAGTCTAGAAAAATATCCGTTAAATGATAACAACCTATTCAGCTGTACAGTCCCTGACCAGTCCACACAGTCTATTACATATAATAATGTAAGACGTAATATACTGCCAATACCAGGCTGAGAGAATCGCAATCACGCAGTTGCTCGTTGCTGATTTGGTCATTCCCACATACTTACCCTTGTTTGAGCGTAAAAATCGCTTTCGAGACCTCATCAATTGCTAAGGTTATCGGGGTATGTTTTATAGCCTTCATTCTACGCGTGACAGTGTTAAAATAGCACTGGTCGTAGTCCTCACATGCTATGTCGGGAATATTGACCTCGGCTTACGATTAATAATTGCATTGAATTTTATCTCATTAATCATAACATTATTTTGCGTTTCCTTTCTAGAATTTAACACTTTCAGAAAAATGCAATGTCCACGCTACATGGACTATCAATAGAATTGTCCAATATTTGCATGTAATTTCTATGCAGTTTACGAAATAAGTATTTAGATCCTTTATTATTGACTAAGGACCGAGATTCAGGGTCCTTTGGTCTACCAGCATCAAACAACATCCTACGTTTATCCCACATTAACGCATGATACTGCTTGAGATTGACAGACCACTACCGGTGTACGGTGGTCGATAACAGAAAAACTTGTTCTTAGTCAAATTTAACATCATCTAAGCATCAAAGGTTGCCGTATATATGTTACAATTCTCATGGTACATAAAGCATTTACATACCTAGAACAGAATTTAGGAAGCGCACTTTTTCCTCTGTTTGGATGCAATACTGAAATTCGATTCTCCTAGACTTCAGATCTATTTCAAATATTGATACTTTCAAACGAAAAATAATACCTGATGTCAGTGTACTTCTTATTAGATACATACACTTAATATTGTATATCAAATAAATGATGTTTGTGTCTACATTTTGATAATGGTTAAGGTTGCCATCATCACCGGGTTGTGAGTTTAACTTTTTCAGTCTCTGCATCAGAGGACGACAATTAACACCTCTAGGCTAAAAACCAATTTCCTTAACCTTATGCGCGTCGAGCGATAAACATACAGTCTTATGATCACCAATCTTAGATTGTCTCTGGAAGAAAATACGTATCATAACTGATTTTATTCCCCTTTTATCTTTATTAACCTTTAAGCTTTGTTGCCGTTATTGAGGCGTTTTTTTCACAACAAACTCTGTGAAATCATTATCATCACCACCATCTTTACAATCTTCATTTCAAGGTAATATTATTGATCATTGCGAATTGAGATGATTTCATATATTTGTGATAACTTTAGCCATATTACACGGAATACGCGTTGTGTTAATTATATATCCTTAAATCCCATTGTGGTTTTAATTGAAATTTCCCTTTTCTGTTTTGCAAATTTTAAGACCTGTCCAAATTCAAAGGGTTTTGCAAACGAAAATTTAAAGATGATCTGATTTGAAAAGTAAGCAATTTCTGCCTTTTCTACAAAGTTTTCTCAAAACTAAAATCACGGGGACGATAAAACCGAGGGATTGAACAGTAAAGGGTTATCTTAAGATCTTGTTATTTGCAGTTTATGCTGAAATAAATATTTTGAAAAAATGAGCCTATTGTATAATATTCTAGAAAAACATCAATTAATTGGTGTTCTGTTTGCTAAAATTTGAAAATGATAGTGATAGGCGGTAAAAAGAATACGATTTAATCTAAAAATTATTATAGGTCCAAATGTCCCGAGCTTAATTCAGTTGAATTCCTTTTATAAACACGAATAAAGCGAATTACTGGATTGAGAGATGTAAATATGGTTACGGAGACATTAACATAGTTATATAGTACAACATCTCTATTTGTAAATCACCCAATAAAAATTTGATGTCTAAATCGAAAAGTATTAATATTAAGAGTCGGAAATGAAAGCTTTTTAATGGTATGATAATCGATCTCGCTAAATACTTGACTAACATATGAGGAAGTCTCTTTCTTCACTTAAGATAGTCCTGTTAAACTCGTTTTGTATCAAAGTCGCAGAATGTATTAAATATCACAGAGCGCGCTGAGACTTATGAAATGTAAAAATAATATGTAAAAATACATTTGCAATATTTTAGATCCATTTAAGATTAACATTATTAATAATTCCTTATGACTTGTGGTATATGATCTAAATATTATAATGAACGCTTGTCTTTTTGTCATTTAGTTCATCTAATAAGTTTTTTACAAGTTAGACGATACAAATAAGGTACTCTTGACTACAGATACTATAAATCGAAAATAAAAGTGTTTCAAAACGCGTGAAAATTACATGAAATGCAACAAAAATGAACACAACGCATTATGCAAAATGTAATTAACGTTTTTATGTATTTATGATTACGAATAAAAATTATTACTTATGACTTAATTGTATGGTGCTTAATAAATTTGGGGAAAAGTGATATGATCTGAATATTCTACCTAACGTTTGTCTTTTTGTCATTTAGTTTATTTCTTAAGCTTTTTTGATGGAGATATTCTTGGCGATAAAAACGAAAAAATTCCCATATGCAATTTAACAGTAATATGCACAACGCATTATGTAAAACCTTTTTTCTGTCCATTTAAGGTAAATAATAACGAGTGACTTACCTGAATGGCACTTACTAAATTTTGGGAAAAGCGTGAATTGATATTCTTTTTGTAACGTTTGTACTCTTATCATTTGGTTCTTCTCTATCTGTTTACAAAAAAAAAATATTCAAAAAGATACTTTTGACACTTGACGATAATAAATCGAAAAAAGAATCATCTTCTAAAGTTGATTCCTTTAAGGTTCTTTAGACGCAACTTGATAAAAAAAAAATCTAAACGAGATAGTATTACAGAACGCTTCGGAACTACATTTCCTGAGCTTTTTTGATGGAGATATTCTTGGCGAAAAAAATTCCCATATGCAATTTAACAATGATATGCACAACGCCTTTTTTCTATCCGTTTAAGGTAAATAATAACGAGTGACTTACCTGAGTGGCACTTACTAAATTTTGGGAAAAACGTGAATTGATATTCTTTTTAAACGTTTGTACTCTTATCATTTGGTTGTTCTCTCATCTGTTTACAAAAAAATGATTCAGAAAGATACTTTTGACACTTGGCGGCTTATGTTGGAAATGAAATCTCAGGTCCCGGCTGGATAAATGGTTTGATTGGTCGGTTTATTTCATGATCGATTGGTTGAGGGATATTTAAAAGGGCTCAGGTATTAAAAATGAGTTATTTTGCATTATTTACTGCAAGTAACACACCAATACAAAAAAAGACAGTAGTTGATGGTCGTGGCTTCAGCTTAAATAGGCTGTGGCTGCGACGTTTGGGTCAATTATTAAACACGATTGTTTGGCGTAAATATCGGAGTTTCAAGTTCGCTTCTGGTCTAAATTTACGATGAGGTTGTAGGAATTTTTTGTGTTTTCATTGCTGGTGGTAACCACAGAGCTCCGACAGAAAGTTCCAATCCGACATTAGATAGCCCAAAATGAAAACTATTTTTGTTCAGTAATTTGCAATTCGTGATGAAACTGCAATCTGAGCCTGTGGTTGCGACGTTTAGATCTCTTTTATGCATGACTGATCACATTGTCGGTGTTTTGGCGGAGCTTCGTGGCTGTAGCTAAATGGGCTGTGGTAACGAGGTTTTGTCGCACAAAAATAATGAATTAGGTAGTATATACTGAAATAAGTTAGTTTTCGTACCTTTTATATATGAATTTGATAAAATCATGGGTACGCTTGTTTACAAGCGATTCCTTAGCCTCCTACTATGTTCATTAATTCTGAACCGTTGGCGTCTTGGCTGGCTGTAGCGTATTTTTATCACATTAATACCCGTATGGCGGGATAATCATGACGTTATTTCTGGTCGTTGTATCATTTTTAAGTGACGTCAGCGTTACCTTGACGTTACATAAACAAACATGTTCATTCATAGGATTACACCTGAGGAAGGCGTCTGTGCCGCTAAAAACTTGTAATAATTACTATTAAATTGACTTTGTCTCAAGAAGAGGAATTCAGTTATTATTGTTCATTTGAATAAATTAACGAGAGAATTTTTAGTTATAAACTAACAAAGGTCCGTTTTCCATAATCTGTTAAGAGGGTAAAGAAATGCATGTTGCATTCATTTAGTCTAAAAGGAGCTATTGTTCTTTAAACTTCGGTCAAATAGTCAGTTGCATTAACCAGTGTATTTCTATTATCAGAGTTGTAATTAGGAGATAAAGATCAAATTTCTTTCGCCTAAATTTATTAAGCGCCAAGTAAGTCATTTTAATTATCATTTTAATCACAATCTTAAATGAATAAAGAGCCGCCGTCATAGCGCAGTTGGTAGCGCGTCGGACTGTCAATCTCAAGGTCCCGGGTTCGATCCCCGACGGCGGCACTTATCCTTTCCGACTATTTGTCTCTCACCAATGGGTCGATAATCGTAGACCTAAGTGGGTTAGCAGCTGGAGGCTAGGAAAGGATGTAATGGTAGTACTGGTGTGAGAAATACCAGGATTCCATTGTTAGGTGCTCCAGCCGCCGCGATATAACTGAAAAGATTGTTGAAAGCGGCGTAAAACTCCATTCAAACAAATAAATGAATAAAACGTTTATTACGTTTCGTAACTTGCGTTTTGCCTTTTATTGTTACATATTTATGTATCACTTGTATTATACTTAAATAAATGGGAAATAAATGCAACTTTGTACAACAGCGTTTTTCAAATAAAATTTGGAACACTGCATAGAGTTTCACTGCGTTTTGAAATACTTTGATTTTTCGATTTAATCGTGACAAAAGTAACTCATTTGAATCAACGTTATTATAGAAACCAAAGAGATCGCCAAATGAAGGAAAGGACAATCATTCATTTAGATATCAAGATCATATCACTTTTCAGAAAATGTTTTATTTCATCTTTCAATCAAATTATATAATGCGTTTTGCAATTTCTTTCAACGACATCTCCTCCACAGGGCAAATTTGAATCAAATGTAATATGAAGTAATATTCCTTAGGTGGTCTCCTTTAAAAATAGCATTAAGAATTGAAATCCTTTGAAAACATTGGTTGCCATGGCAACAAAAGTGAAATATATTCTTGTAAATTCTACTTCTCCTGACCCAGAAGGCGTAGAGCCTTGATATTTTACATGAAGCATCAGTATATTGATTTCTTACAAAAAAGTTAAAATATGATCCTAAGGTCCCCAAGGGCGAAGTCGGGGAGGGAGGAGGGGTATGGGCATGAAGCGTCAGTTCACAGGCTTTCTGAAATTATTATCCATGGATCCAGAGGGAGGTAAAGTTTTTCCTTCTTTCTAATTTCCCTAAAGGTTTGGAATTTGTAATTTAGACTTTTGGATCCAAAGGCACATAGTTTTTATAGTAATTGTGGCTCACTTGTATCATAATCCTAACCTTAACATGAAATTAGACTGTTGAAAGAAAAAGAGCCTTTATCTCAGGTGATCGGCCCATGGCCAAAGACCCTCTTGTTTGCTTCATTTTATGGAGGCTGGACACCTTCTTTTTAATTTTTTGATTTTTCGGTTTTATTGTAGGAAGAATATTTAAGACTAAAGAAATCTTTACTTATAAGTAAATAGCTTTATTGAGGAGCCCAATGAAAAAGATAATCATATATCTTTAACGTACTGTTGGAATGACATAGTAAATACTTTGAGATACATTCATTTAGAACTACATAGAATGGTTAGATTGTTGGTTTTGTATTTTCTTTTTCCACAAATGCTTATTTGGAAAGCTACCAACATCATTATATACTTGTAAAATATAGAACAGATTTATCCAAAATACCATGTATTGTATAAACCCGAGTCTAGAAAAATATCCGTTAAATGATAACAACCTATTCAGCTGTACAGTCCCTGACCAGTCCACACAGTCTATTACATATAATAATGTAAGACGTAATATACTGCCAATACCAGGCTGAGAGAATCGCAATCACGCAGTTGCTCGTTGCTGATTTGGTCATTCCCACATACTTACCCTTGTTTGAGCGTAAAAATCGCTTTCGAGACCTCATCAAATGTTAAGGTTATCGGGGTATGTTTTATAGCCTTCATTCTTCGCGTGACAGTGTTAAAATAGCACTGGTCGTAGTCCTCACATGCTATGTCGGGAATATTGACCTCGGCTTACGATTAATAATTGCATTGAATTTTATCTCATTAATCATAACATTATTTTGCGTTTCCTTTCTAGAATTTAACACTTTCAGAAAAATGCAATGTCCACGCTACATGGACTATCAATAGAATTGTCCAATATTTGCATGTAATTTCTATGCAGTTTACGAAATAAGTATTTAGATCCTTTATTATTGACTAAGGACCGAGATTCAGGGTCCTTTGGTCTACCAGCATCAAACAACATCCTACGTTTATCCCACATTAACGCATGATACTGCTTGAGATTGACAGACCACTACCGGTGTACGGTGGTCGATAACAGAAAAACTTGTTCTTAGTCAAATTTAACATCATCTAAGCATCAAAGGTTGCCGTATATATGTTACAATTCTCATGGTACATAAAGCATTTACATACCTAGAACAGAATTTAGGAAGCGCACTTTTTCCTCTGTTTGGATGCAATACTGAAATTCGATTCTCCTAGACTTCAGATCTATTTCAAATATTGATACTTTCAAACGAAAAATAATACCTGATGTCAGTGTACTTCTTATTAGATACATACACTTAATATTGTATATCAAATAAATGATGTTTGTGTCTACATTTTGATTATGGTTAAGGTTGCCATCATCACCGGGTTGTGAGTTTAACTTTTTCAGTCTCTGCATCAGAGGACGACAATTAACACCTCTAGGCTAAAAACCAATTTCCTTAACCTTATGCGCGTCGAGCGATAAACATACAGTCTTATGATCACCAATCTTAGATTGTCTCTGGAAGAAAATACGTATCATAACTGATTTTATTCCCCTTTTATCTTTATTAACCTTTAAGCTTTGTTGCCGTTATTGAGGCGTTTTTTTCACAACAAACTCTGTGAAATCATTATCATCACCACCATCTTTACAATCTTCATTTCAAGGTAATATTATTGATCATTGCGAATTGAGATGATTTCATATATTTGTGATAACTTTAGCCATATTACACGGAATACGCGTTGTGTTAATTATATATCCTTAAATCCCATTGTGGTTTTAATTGAAATTTCCCTTTTCTGTTTTGCAAATTTTAAGACCTGTCCAAATTCAAAGGGTTTTGCAAACGAAAATTTAAAGATGATCTGATTTGAAAAGTAAGCAATTTCTGCTTTTTCTACAAAGTTTTCTCAAAACTAAAATCACGGGGACGATAAAACCGAGGGATTGAACAGTAAAGGGTTATCTTAAGATCTTGTTATTTGCAGTTTATGCTGAAATAAATATTTTGAAAAAATGAGCCTATTGTATAATATTCTAGAAAAACATCAATTAATTGGTGTTCTGTTTGCTAAAATTTGAAAATGATAGTGATAGGCGGTAAAAAGAATACGATTTAATCTAAAATTATTATAGGTCCAAATGTCCCGAGCTTAATTCAGTTGAATTCCTTTTATAAACACGAATAAAGCGAATTACTGGATTGAGAGATGTAAATATGGTTACGGAGACATTAACATAGTTATATAGTACAACATCTCTATTTGTAAATCACCCAATAAAAATTTGATGTCTAAATCGAAAAGTATTAATATAAAGAGTCGGAAATGAAAGCTTTTTAATGGTATGATAATCGATCTCGCTAAATACTTGACTAACATATGAGGAAGTCTCTTTCTTCACTTAAGATAGTCCTGTTAAACTCGTTTTGTATCAAAGTCGCAGAATGTATTAAATATCACAGAGCGCGCTGAGACTTATGAAATGTAAAAATAATATGTAAAAATACATTTGCAATATTTTAGATCCATTTAAGATTAACATTATTAATAATTCCTTATGACTTGTGGTATATGATCTAAATATTATAATGAACGCTTGTCTTTTTGTCATTTAGTTCATCTCATAAGTTTTTTACAAGTTAGACGATACAAATAAGGTACTCTTGACTACAGATACTATAAATCGAAAATAAAAGTGTTTCAAAACGCGTGAAAATTACATGAAATGCAACAAAAATGAACACAACGCATTATGCAAAATGTAATTAACGTTTTTATGTATTTATGATTACGAATAAAAATTATTACTTATGACTTAATTGTATGGTGCTTAATAAATTTGTGGAAAAGTGATATGATCTGAATATTCTACCTAACGCTTGTCTTTTTGTCATTTAGTTTATTTCTTAAGCTTTTTTGATGGAGATATTCTTGGCGATAAAAACGAAAAAATTCCCATATGCAATTTAACAGTAATATGCACAACGCATAATGTAAAACCTTTTTTCTGTCCATTTAAGGTAAATAATAACGAGTGACTTACCTGAATGGCACTTACTAAATTTTGGGAAAAGCGTGAATTGATATTCTTTTTGTAACGTTTGTACTCTTATCATTTGGTTCTTCTCTATCTGTTTACAAAAAAAAAAAAAATATTCAAAAAGATACTTTTGACACTTGACGATAATAAATCGAAAAAAGAATCATCTTCTAAAGTTGATTCCTTTAAGGTTCTTTAGACGCAACTTGATAAAAAAAAAAATCTAAACGAGATAGTATTACAGAACGCTTCGGAACTACATTTCCTGAGCTTTTTTGATGGAGATATTCTTGGCGATAAAAATTTCCATATGCAATTTAACAATGATATGCACAACGCCTTTTTTCTATCCGTTTAAGGTAAATAATAACGAGTGACTTACCTGAGTGGCACTTACTAAATTTTGGGAAAAACGTGAATTGATATTCTTTTTGTAACGTTTGTACTCTTATCATTTGGTTCTTCTCTATCTGTTTACAAAAAAAAAAATATTCAAAAAGATACTTTTGACACTTGACGATAATAAATCGAAAAAAGAATCATCTTCTAAAGTTGATTCCTTTAAGGTTCTTTAGACGCAACTTGATAAAAAAAAAATCTAAACGAGATAGTATTACAGAACGCTTCGGAACTACATTTCCTGAGCTTTTTTGATGGAGATATTCTTGGCGAAAAAAATTCCCATATGCAATTTAACAATGATATGCACAACGCCTTTTTTCTATCCGTTTAAGGTAAATAATAACGAGTGACTTACCTGAGTGGCACTTACTAAATTTTGGGAAAAACGTGAATTGATATTCTTTTTAAACGTTTGTACTCTTATCATTTGGTTGTTCTCTCATCTGTTTACAAAAAAATGATTCAGAAAGATACTTTTGACACTTGGCGGCTTATGTTGGAAATGAAATCTCAGGTCCCGGCTGGATAAATGGTTTGATTGGTCGGTTTATTTCATGATCGATTGGTTGAGGGATATTTAAAAGGGCTCAGGTATTAAAAATGAGTTATTTTGCATTATTTACTGCAAGTAACACACCAATACAAAAAAAGACAGTAGTTGATGGTCGTGGCTTCAGCTTAAATGGGCTGTGGCTGCGACGTTTGGGTCAATTATTAAACACGATTGTTTGGCGTAAATATCGGAGTTTCAAGTTCGCTTCTGGTCTAAATTTACGATGAGGTTGTAGGAATTTTTTGTGTTTTCATTGCTGGTGGTAACCACAGAGCTCCGACAGAAAGTTCCAATCCGACATTAGATAGCCCAAAATGAAAACTATTTTTGTTCAGTAATTTGCAATTCGTGATGAAACTGCAATCTGAGCCTGTGGTTGCGACGTTTAGATCTCTTTTATGCATGACTGATCACATTGTCGGTGTTTTGGCGGAGCTTCGTGGCTGTAGCTAAATGGGCTGTGGTAACGAGGTTTTGTCGCACAAAAATAATGAATTAGGTAGTATATACTGAAATAAGTTAGTTTTCGTACCTTTTATATATGAATTTGATAAAATCATGGGTACGCTTGTTTACAAGCGATTCCTTAGCCTCCTACTATGTTCATTAATTCTGAACCGTTGGCGTCTTGGCTGGCTGTAGCGTATTTTTATCACATTAATACCCGTATGGCGGGATAATCATGACGTTATTTCTGGTCGTTGTATCATTTTTAAGTGACGTCAGCGTTACCTTGACGTTACATAAACAAACATGTTCATTCATAGGATTACACCTGAGGAAGGCGTCTGTGCCGCTAAAAACTTGTAATAATTACTATTAAATTGACTTTGTCTCAAGAAGAGGAATTCAGTTATTATTGTTCATTTGAATAAATTAACGAGAGAATTTTTAGTTATAAACTAACAAAGGTCCGTTTTCCATAATCTGTTAAGAGGGTAAAGAAATGCATGTTGCATTCATTTAGTCTAAAAGGAGCTATTGTTCTTTAAACTTCGGTCAAATAGTCAGTTGCATTAACCAGTGTATTTCTATTATCAGAGTTGTAATTAGGAGATAAAGATCAAATTTCTTTCGCCTAAATTTATTAAGCGCCAAGTAAGTCATTTTAATTATCATTTTAATCACAATCTTAAATGAATAAAGAGCCGCCGTCATAGCGCAGTTGGTAGCGCGTCGGACTGTCAATCTCAAGGTCCCGGGTTCGATCCCCGACGGCGGCACTTATCCTTTCCGACTATTTGTCTCTCACCAATGGGTCGATAATCGTAGACCTAAGTGGGTTAGCAGCTGGAGGCTAGGAAAGGATGTAATGGTAGTACTGGTGTGAGAAATACCAGGATTCCATTGTTAGGTGCTCCAGCCGCCGCGATATAACTGAAAAGATTGTTGAAAGCGGCGTAAAACTCCATTCAAACAAATAAATGAATAAAACGTTTATTACGTTTCGTAACTTGCGTTTTGCCTTTTATTGTTACATATTTATGTATCACTTGTATTATACTTAAATAAATGGGAAATAAATGCAACTTTGTACAACAGCGTTTTTCAAATAAAATTTGGAACACTGCATAGAGTTTCACTGCGTTTTGAAATACTTTGATTTTTCGATTTAATCGTGACAAAAGTAACTCATTTGAATCAACGTTATTATAGAAACCAAAGAGATCGCCAAATGAAGGAAAGGACAATCATTCATTTAGATATCAAGATCATATCACTTTTCAGAAAATGTTTTATTTCATCTTTCAATCAAATTATATAATGCGTTTTGCAATTTCTTTCAACGACATCTCCTCCACAGGGCAAATTTGAATCAAATGTAATATGAAGTAATATTCCTTAGGTGGTCTCCTTTAAAAATAGCATTAAGAATTGAAATCCTTTGAAAACATTGGTTGCCATGGCAACAAAAGTGAAATATATTCTTGTAAATTCTACTTCTCCTGACCCAGAAGGCGTAGAGCCTTGATATTTTACATGAAGCATCAGTATATTGATTTCTTACAAAAAAGCTAAAATATGATCCTAAGGTCCCCAAGGGCGAAGTCGGGGAGGGAGGAGGGGTATGGGCATGAAGCGTCAGTTCACAGGCTTTCTGAAATTATTATCCATGGATCCAGAGGGAGGTAAAGTTTTTCCTTCTTTCTAATTTCCCTAAAGGTTTGGAATTTGTAATTTAGACTTTTGGATCCAAAGGCACATAGTTTTTATAGTAATTGTGGCTCACTTGTATCATAATCCTAACCTTAACATGAAATTAGACTGTTGAAAGAAAAAGAGCCTTTATCTCAGGTGATCGGCCCATGGCCAAAGACCCTCTTGTTTGCTTCATTTTATGGAGGCTGGACACCTTCTTTTTAATTTTTTGATTTTTCGGTTTTATTGTAGGAAGAATATTTAAGACTAAAGAAATCTTTACTTATAAGTAAATAGCTTTATTGAGGAGCCCAATGAAAAAGATAATCATATATCTTTAACGTACTGTTGGAATGACATAGTAAATACTTTGAGATACATTCATTTAGAACTACATAGAATGGTTAGATTGTTGGTTTTGTATTTTCTTTTTCCACAAATGCTTATTTGGAAAGCTACCAACATCATTATATACTTGTAAAATATAGAACAGATTTATCCAAAATACCATGTATTGTATAAACCCGAGTCTAGAAAAATATCCGTTAAATGATAACAACCTATTCAGCTGTACAGTCCCTGACCAGTCCACACAGTCTATTACATATAATAATGTAAGACGTAATATACTGCCAATACCAGGCTGAGAGAATCGCAATCACGCAGTTGCTCGTTGCTGATTTGGTCATTCCCACATACTTACCCTTGTTTGAGCGTAAAAATCGCTTTCGAGACCTCATCAAATGCTAAGGTTATCGGGGTATGTTTTATAGCCTTCATTCTACGCGTGACAGTGTTAAAATAGCACTGGTCGTAGTCCTCACATGCTATGTCGGGAATATTGACCTCGGCTTACGATTAATAATTGCATTGAATTTTATCTCATTAATCATAACATTATTTTGCGTTTCCTTTCTAGAATTTAACACTTTCAGAAAAATGCAATGTCCACGCTACATGGACTATCAATAGAATTGTCCAATATTTGCATGTAATTTCTATGCAGTTTACGAAATAAGTATTTAGATCCTTTATTATTGACTAAGGACCGAGATTCAGGGTCCTTTGGTCTACCAGCATCAAACAACATCCTACGTTTATCCCACATTAACGCATGATACTGCTTGAGATTGACAGACCACTACCGGTGTACGGTGGTCGATAACAGAAAAACTTGTTCTTAGTCAAATTTAACATCATCTAAGCATCAAAGGTTGCCGTATATATGTTACAATTCTCATGGTACATAAAGCATTTACATACCTAGAACAGAATTTAGGAAGCGCACTTTTTCCTCTGTTTGGATGCAATACTGAAATTCGATTCTCCTAGACTTCAGATCTATTTCAAATATTGATACTTTCAAACGAAAAATAATACCTGATGTCAGTGTACTTCTTATTAGATACATACACTTAATATTGTATATCAAATAAATGATGTTTGTGTCTACATTTTGATTATGGTTAAGGTTGCCATCATCACCGGGTTGTGAGTTTAACTTTTTCAGTCTCTGCATCAGAGGACGACAATTAACACCTCTAGGCTAAAAACCAATTTCCTTAACCTTATGCGCGTCGAGCGATAAACATACAGTCTTATGATCACCAATCTTAGATTGTCTCTGGAAGAAAATACGTATCATAACTGATTTTATTCCCCTTTTATCTTTATTAACCTTTAAGCTTTGTTGCCGTTATTGAGGCGTTTTTTTCACAACAAACTCTGTGAAATCATTATCATCACCACCATCTTTACAATCTTCATTTCAAGGTAATATTATTGATCATTGCGAATTGAGATGATTTCATATATTTGTGATAACTTTAGCCATATTACACGGAATACGCGTTGTGTTAATTATATATCCTTAAATCCCATTGTGGTTTTAATTGAAATTTCCCTTTTCTGTTTTGCAAATTTTAAGACCTGTCCAAATTCAAAGGGTTTTGCAAACGAAAATTTAAAGATGATCTGATTTGAAAAGTAAGCAATTTCTGCCTTTTCTACAAAGTTTTCTCAAAACTAAAATCACGGGGACGATAAAACCGAGGGATTGAACAGTAAAGGGTTATCTTAAGATCTTGTTATTTGCAGTTTATGCTGAAATAAATATTTTGAAAAAATGAGCCTATTGTATAATATTCTAGAAAAACATCAATTAATTGGTGTTCTGTTTGCTAAAATTTGAAAATGATAGTGATAGGCGGTAAAAAGAATACGATTTAATCTAAAAATTATTATAGGTCCAAATGTCCCGAGCTTAATTCAGTTGAATTCCTTTTATAAACACGAATAAAGCGAATTACTGGATTGAGAGATGTAAATATGGTTACGGAGACATTAACATAGTTATATAGTACAACATCTCTATTTGTAAATCACCCAATAAAAATTTGATGTCTAAATCGAAAAGTATTAATATTAAGAGTCGGAAATGAAAGCTTTTTAATGGTATGATAATCGATCTCGCTAAATACTTGACTAACATATGAGGAAGTCTCTTTCTTCACTTAAGATAGTCCTGTTAAACTCGTTTTGTATCAAAGTCGCAGAATGTATTAAATATCACAGAGCGCGCTGAGACTTATGAAATGTAAAAATAATATGTAAAAATACATTTGCAATATTTTAGATCCATTTAAGATTAACATTATTAATAATTCCTTATGACTTGTGGTATATGATCTAAATATTATAATGAACGCTTGTCTTTTTGTCATTTAGTTCATCTCATAAGTTTTTTACAAGTTAGACGATACAAATAAGGTACTCTTGACTACAGATACTATAAATCGAAAATAAAAGTGTTTCAAAACGCGTGAAAATTACATGAAATGCAACAAAAATGAACACAACGCATTATGCAAAATGTAATTAACGTTTTTATGTATTTATGATTACGAATAAAAATTATTACTTATGACTTAATTGTATGGTGCTTAATAAATTTGGGGAAAAGTGATATGATCTGAATATTCTACCTAACGTTTGTCTTTTTGTCATTTAGTTTATTTCTTAAGCTTTTTTGATGGAGATATTCTTGGCGATAAAAACGAAAAAATTCCCATATGCAATTTAACAGTAATATGCACAACGCATTATGTAAAACCTTTTTTCTGTCCATTTAAGGTAAATAATAACGAGTGACTTACCTGAATGGCACTTACTAAATTTTGGGAAAAGCGTGAATTGATATTCTTTTTGTAACGTTTGTACTCTTATCATTTGGTTCTTCTCTATCTGTTTACAAAAAAAAAATATTCAAAAAGATACTTTTGACACTTGACGATAATAAATCGAAAAAAGAATCATCTTCTAAAGTTGATTCCTTTAAGGTTCTTTAGACGCAACTTGATAAAAAAAAAATCTAAACGAGATAGTATTACAGAACGCTTCGGAACTACATTTCCTGAGCTTTTTTGATGGAGATATTCTTGGCGAAAAAAATTCCCATATGCAATTTAACAATGATATGCACAACGCCTTTTTTCTATCCGTTTAAGGTAAATAATAACGAGTGACTTACCTGAGTGGCACTTACTAAATTTTGGGAAAAACGTGAATTGATATTCTTTTTAAACGTTTGTACTCTTATCATTTGGTTGTTCTCTCATCTGTTTACAAAAAAAATGATTCAGAAAGATACTTTTGACACTTGGCGGCTTATGTTGGAAATGAAATCTCAGGTCCCGGCTGGATAAATGGTTTGATTGGTCGGTTTATTTCATGATCGATTGGTTGAGGGATATTTAAAAGGGCTCAGGTATTAAAAATGAGTTATTTTGCATTATTTACTGCAAGTAACACACCAATACAAAAAAAGACAGTAGTTGATGGTCGTGGCTTCAGCTTAAATAGGCTGTGGCTGCGACGTTTGGGTCAATTATTAAACACGATTGTTTGGCGTAAATATCGGAGTTTCAAGTTCGCTTCTGGTCTAAATTTACGATGAGGTTGTAGGAATTTTTTGTGTTTTCATTGCTGGTGGTAACCACAGAGCTCCGACAGAAAGTTCCAATCCGACATTAGATAGCCCAAAATGAAAACTATTTTTGTTCAGTAATTTGCAATTCGTGATGAAACTGCAATCTGAGCCTGTGGTTGCGACGTTTAGATCTCTTTTATGCATGACTGATCACATTGTCGGTGTTTTGGCGGAGCTTCGTGGCTGTAGCTAAATGGGCTGTGGTAACGAGGTTTTGTCGCACAAAAATAATGAATTAGGTAGTATATACTGAAATAAGTTAGTTTTCGTACCTTTTATATATGAATTTGATAAAATCATGGGTACGCTTGTTTACAAGCGATTCCTTAGCCTCCTACTATGTTCATTAATTCTGAACCGTTGGCGTCTTGGCTGGCTGTAGCGTATTTTTATCACATTAATACCCGTATGGCGGGATAATCATGACGTTATTTCTGGTCGTTGTATCATTTTTAAGTGACGTCAGCGTTACCTTGACGTTACATAAACAAACATGTTCATTCATAGGATTACACCTGAGGAAGGCGTCTGTGCCGCTAAAAACTTGTAATAATTACTATTAAATTGACTTTGTCTCAAGAAGAGGAATTCAGTTATTATTGTTCATTTGAATAAATTAACGAGAGAATTTTTAGTTATAAACTAACAAAGGTCCGTTTTCCATAATCTGTTAAGAGGGTAAAGAAATGCATGTTGCATTCATTTAGTCTAAAAGGAGCTATTGTTCTTTAAACTTCGGTCAAATAGTCAGTTGCATTAACCAGTGTATTTCTATTATCAGAGTTGTGATTAGGAGATAAAGATCAAATTTCTTTCGCCTAAATTTATTAAGCGCCAAGTAAGTCATTTTAATTATCATTTTAATCACAATCTTAAATGAATAAAGAGCCGCCGTCATAGCGCAGTTGGTAGCGCGTCGGACTGTCAATCTCAAGGTCCCGGGTTCGATCCCCGACGGCGGCACTTATCCTTTCCGACTATTTGTCTCTCACCAATGGGTCGATAATCGTAGACCTAAGTGGGTTAGCAGCTGGAGGCTAGGAAAGGATGTAATGGTAGTACTGGTGTGAGAAATACCAGGATTCCATTGTTAGGTGCTCCAGCCGCCGCGATATAACTGAAAAGATTGTTGAAAGCGGCGTAAAACTCCATTCAAACAAATAAATGAATAAAACGTTTATTACGTTTCGTAACTTGCGTTTTGCCTTTTATTGTTACATATTTATGTATCACTTGTATTATACTTAAATAAATGGGAAATAAATGCAACTTTGTACAACAGCGTTTTTCAAATAAAATTTGGAACACTGCATAGAGTTTCACTGCGTTTTGAAATACTTTGATTTTTCGATTTAATCGTGACAAAAGTAACTCATTTGAATCAACGTTATTATAGAAACCAAAGAGATCGCCAAATGAAGGAAAGGACAATCATTCATTTAGATATCAAGATCATATCACATTTCAGAAAATGTTTTATTTCATCTTTCAATCAAATTATATAATGCGTTTTGCAATTTCTTTCAACGACATCTCCTCCACAGGGCAAATTTGAATCAAATGTAATATGAAGTAATATTCCTTAGGTGGTCTCCTTTAAAAATAACATTAAGAATTGAAATCCTTTGAAAACCTTGGTTGCCATGGCAACAAAAGTGAAATATATTCTTGTAAATTCTACTTCTCCTGACCCAGAAGGCGTAGAGCCTTGATATTTTACATGAAGCAAAAGTATATTGATTTCTTACAAAAAAGCTAAAATATGATCCTAAGGTCCCCAAGGGCGAAGTCGGGGAGGGAGGAGGGGTATGGGCATGAAGCGTCAGTTCACAGGCTTTCTGAAATTATTATCCATGGATCCAGAGGGAGGTAAAGTTTTTCCTTCTTTCTAATTTCCCTAAAGGTTTGGAATTTGTAATTTAGACTTTTGGATCCAAAGGCACATAGTTTTTATAGTAATTGTGGCTCACTTGTATCATAATCCTAACCTTAACATGAAATTAGACTGTTGAAAGAAAAAGAGCCTTTATCTCAGGGTGATCGGCCCATGGCCAAAGGCCCTCTTGTTTGCTTCATTTTATGGAGGCTGGACACCTTCTTTTTAATTTTTTGATTTTTCGGTTTTATTGTAGGAAGAATATTTAAGACTAAAGAAATCTCGAAACCATTTTTATTGTGTTTTAATTATCGACTTCCTCAATTAAATCAAGAATGGAAAGAAGACGGGAGTTGCACTGTAATCTGGTGTCTGTTGTTAACTTCACTACGAGCATAAGTCGATGTCGAATTATACTTTAAAGGGAGGTATCGATGTTTGTGAAACCTAGATAAGAAAAAATTACCACGTGCAGAAAAATAGACTCAAACGAACCTTTAATACTTTAAGTTAGTTCAGGTATTGTCTTGGTGATAATCTAATAGACCTAAAGTGGCTTTTTGTGGTTATAGCGGAAAGGTTCAGCGGAATTCCAGGTTATTTTTGGATATTACGGAGTTCGGTTGTCGACATCGAATGACCTCATTTGCATATGACCCAACGTCAAATGAAAGTAACAAATTTACTAGCGAAACAGTCAACGTCCTAAATCATGTCACATGAAAGGCTATGCGCAAAACTACGGTACGTGTTTATATTCGTAATAACGCTTACGGCAGTTTTGGAGTGATCTTTACAGACCGGCTAGCGAACATAACCCCTAATGACGTAACGATGACGTTGGTTTGATGTAATTTAACTTAAATGCAAGGTTCCAACGGTTATTCGCGCCACGTGAAATAGATTAATAGCCTACGTAGGCTATTAGAGAAATACCCTGCTTTTTTCTGATAAGCGACCTCGGATTTTGGCAAAACTTCTTTTCGGCATATTGTTTTCAAATAGTATATGGAAGGTAATAAAAATAATTAAAATCTGTGACATGAAAAAAACATCGATGCCTACCTTTAAGTACGGACTCTCTCAAATGACCAAAAAACCAACTCATATATCTAAAACGTCTTTTATTGATCATATCTATACAAATCGGATAGACAGAAATTTTTGTATCAACTCTTTTCACACGGCGATCATTTTCGGATTTGCATGACACAAAAAAATTGATGGTAACAGCTTAGATTACGTTTTATCCTCATTACTTTCGCAAATGTTTTTTTATTCAACGAGATTCTACCATCATGTTATTCCTGGTTATGTATGTGCTTTTCAAATCGACCATCTATAAACTTCTGAAAATTAATTCTGTCACCTACTTCCTCACTTTATCTGCATAACCAAATTCATATTCTACCTTGCTCTCCAATTTAGTAGGATTTTAACATTTCATATAGTCGGTAATCAGTCTGTATAAGTGTAGGTTTTTGCAAAGATATATGTATATATTAATTTCTGAAAAAAGTAATTCGTAAAGTGAAATATACTATTTCTCTTCTTTTTTTCCGTTTGCCAGGCTACGATAGAATCTTTTTAAATAAAAACATCATCGTGGTAGCCACTTTTTGACATCATATATCTTGCAATATTACAGCCCCTTTTAAATTTCAAAATGAAATCGCAAGACTTGAAAAACGTTTTTAAATTCGATAGCAAACCGTAATTAAAACTAACTTTGAAATAACTTGTAGTGTAGTAAAAGAAACGAACCGACATTTAGGATTTTAGAAAAGTAAGTGTGAAATTACGGGGCAATCACGAAATAAATACTGTATTGTTTACTAGAGTTTTACATAACTACAAATGAAATATAGATCCAATTGCATGACATGATATATCTACACATGAAGACACTGATAAACTTCTACTGGGTCAGAATATATAATCAGAACGCAAAGAGTTAAACGCTGATCAGACTGATGATGTGCAGGGTTATGTGGGTCTGCAATCGGATCGATACAAATGTCCGCTTATTCCAGAGTACAATTTGTCAAATTGGTCGATTGATTGAACTCGCGATCGGTAAGTTGTCGGGAATGTCAAAAACTCTCATACAATTCGCATTTTTCTTTGCCTTCACTGATTTCCATCCAAAATTATCCACTTCACTTTTTTTTCGATATGTTTTTCCGAAAGGGTTAAGTATGTGGTAACTCTAAAAAAACAAATTAACCCTTTCCTGTTCGCAAAATTTCAGACTCGTTAAAAGTCAAATTTCGATGTGTTCTTTTAGTAGAAATAAAACGCAATTGAAGGATAGTCAATGGTTTACTAAATACACGTTATATTTTTTATTTCAGTAAATTGTAGACATTTATAAAGTTGTCTTGAATTGAATCAGGGAAAAGTAAAAAACAGTGCGAAAATTTACGACGTGCGCAATTATGTCAAGAATTGAGATGTTTATTTTTTTTCCTACACTTGGACTATTTAGCTCGGTTTCATGCTCAAGACCATAATGCTCACCTAGTTCGTCTAGCAAACCTTCCGTAAACAGATTGAAAGATTAAAGATTTGTATCAATTTTCTGAATGTAGTTTGCTTTGACCCATACAAAATCGGTTTGTAGAATTACGATTTAGTACCATTAGTATATATGGTTGAAAATGTATCCTAAAGATTTTTTTTAAATTGAGCAAGAATTATTTTTTACTGTTCAATTGGCCCCCTACCGATATACATACTGTCAATTATGAAGAAGGCATAAGCCGAAAACTAATTGAAAGCCGAAAGTGTTTTATTTGAATATTGTTTATCTCTTTGCGCAATAAACATTTCCACGTTGTTTTCCAAAATAATTTGCATGAGGGACAAAGAAAGGAGTGATCGTGTGGAAATGCATAAACTCCTTGGTTACATTAATTTCGTCTATTTATCATGATAACGTTTGACACAGAAGATAACTGAACTAAAGAATGCTTTGCTAGCTTACAGTCCTTTTCAGTACTTTGATATAATTTGAGTTTGACGACGCTCCGAGCAGAATTTATGTTATATCGCGGCGTAGAACTAACCATTGCTAGCTAGATTCTCATTGCCCTTCTCATCAATCGCCTAGAGTTGATTAACAATTCTTCATTGATGTGATCACCCAGCATAGTTGATATCTTAAAGTTTACTTCAATGCTTCTGTTTGGACCAGAGCATGCATATCTTATCGGGCGTAATCAGTACTTAATATTGAAATTTGAAATTTAAACACCGACTTTTCTGTTAAAAATACAGAAAGTCATGGGCGTAATTGAAAAGTATACACAAAGTGTAACATATGCTTAAGAAAAATGGGACTAAATTGACCATTGTTCATTTTAATCATACTAGAATCCTAAAAATCTCTTCAACCAATGTTACTATTTCTAGATCACATATAGAGAACAAGTCGACAAATTTCTTTATACATATTACAAAAGCTTACGACTACCAGTCGGACAAAATGGTAACCTTTTAAATAGAGATTTGCCATTGATGAATAAAGAACTTTAATTGATAAGAATGATTTAAGAATGATAGTGATGTTATGCTTAAGTAGACTCTTATAAGAAGTAAATGCAATGATGGTGAAAAACAGTACGGACTTCCAGGCCAAAAGTAAAGTCCAAGAGTATATTTGCTTTGTCGGTTTATTTGTTTTTATACAAAATCTTTATCAATCAATTTTCTAGCAAGTGCTGTATCAAAAGGGTACCGCTGATTTTCACAACATAAACAACGTTACGATATTCGAGTGAAAGTTTTATTTCTGCATTCGATAAACCTATTTACATTTTTTTTCAAAAAAATCATTGAATTTACTCTGGATATCACGGAAATAAAGGAGCATTAGAATCAGTCTTGTGTTTGATTGAAAGTGGATTCCACTTATACATATATTGATCCCCATTTGAATTTTGAGGTGCAATTCATTCCTACAATTCATTGAAAGATATAGGCGATATATATATTGAAAGCTATAGGCGATATACGCGTAAGATTTGTAACTAAATTTGTTGCCTTTGTCGCTGTAAGGCTATACTCATATTCTGGTGTCTGACAATCTCTACATCTTGTTTACAACGAATCAAATACAGGGCGGAAACTCAAAAACTCAGAAAGTATTTTAACGTAGAGAAAGAAATAAGGATGCTCAATGAAAACACAAGTTAAATACTGTTACGTTAAATCGTTAGTTGTCGATGTTTCTGAAATCATACTTCACATTTCATTTGCACCAACTGCAAATCCCTTACGTCTGTATCAAAAATAAATTTTCTTCCCAACTTTGGAATAATAAACTTAGATTTGGGGGTTTCAAATGCCATTTCAGCGTCAGCAGTCTAGGCAAATGGTGTCTTTTTCTCACACAGCTTGTGGTCTAGCAATTGAAGCGAAATCTTGCAAATTTCCTATAGTAGACAAAGGTCTAGGAAACTACGTTCTTCTTTCTTGTTGGCTGGACGAGTCCATAACCGAATGGTTGCTTCTTGATTAAATTGCATTTGGATGGTTTTATTTTCAAATTGGCTTCTTCTAGTCTTTTGAACACATGTTGGATCCTTTTTGACCTTCACCAAACCATTAGGATGGCAGGATCATATACATGAGGCATTCTTCCCATTGTAGGCAAAAGAAGTTTTCTTTTTGTCGTTCAAGTCTAGACCCATCTGCCAAAATCCGGAGTAAAGATCCGTGCAAGTAAGGCAGTCATTAGGCTTGACAGGTTATCTGTCTTATACAATTTTAATTGGCTATCAATTTCACTATGTCGTTGTCCTGATATGCTTGACCCGAGCCCCCAGGAAAACCCACTTTAGATCTAATGATAAGCCATGTAACAAATTTTGGTCATGGCTTTTCAGATTTGTGAATTTTCGTGATATTTCTAAGCTCTTACATGTCAGTACTTATCCAAAATAAGGCAACATATATCTTATTACCAGTAATTCTGGAAGGAAGTTCGTTTTTCTGACAAGGTCTTATTTTTTTTACTTATAAGAATTGGTATCGTTTGGTATTGGTATATGATGCTTACAAAATGCTGTAACATTGTTAAACCCTTTTCTGTTCACTAACTGGTTTTAACACCCCCTTGAATTTATATTTGAGAAAATATTGTAGAAAATTACGATTATCTGGTAACAATCAATTTCTTCTTTTACCATAACATTTTCTACCTTACTAAATGGTTATTGCCTAATCTAAAAGAGGTATGTACATGACGTTACCCTGATACATCTTTTGTACATTGAAAGAACAACAATTTCTTCAAAGTTATTCTTGGTTATAGCCCATATGTTACTCGATAAAATAGGTTCAAAATAGGTCCAACTCTAAAAGGATTGATCCTTTTGATGGTTTAGTCATGATGTGCCAAGAGAATCCAATGAAAACTGCCGTGATATGACTGAAATACTGTTAAAAATGGTTTGAATCAATGAATCGAATACATAACGTTTTCCAAAAATTAATTCCAAGTAAGTTAACTTTGTTTTAATATTGATCTAAAATTGTTAAAAAAAACTTCATTTTGCAGCTCAATTACAATATGCGTTGGGCATATTGTTGTTACATTTCGTGCAGTCTCAACGCCTTCTGTGATATAAATTACATTTAGCGACTTTGTAACAAAACGCGAACAAAGCCCCTTATGATATTTTAAAAATTAACTTTGACCTAAATTGATAATGAAGCATATCCCTTTCAAGCAGAGATGAGATTCTGAATCAGAGGATATTTACTGAGTCTATATGGATCGAAACCATTTATTGTGTTTTAATTTATCGACTTCCTCATTTAAACTAAGAATTGAATATATAGAAAGTAGACGGGAGTTACACTGTAAATTGGTGACTGTTGTTGACTTCTCTTTGAGCATAAGTTGAGCATAAGTCGTTGTCGACTTATGCTTTAGGAACGGACTCTCGCAAATGATCAATAAACCAACCCATATATCTAAAACGACTTTTATTGATCAAATCTATACAAAACGAAATGACAGATTTCCTGAAGTTTTCCGATACTGACCAATCTAGAAATAAAGAATCACTAAAATACATAATATACCTACGCGGTGACCAAAGTCTCGTACTTGTGGCTTCATCGAGTTGCGTTATCTTCCGATAGGTGGCATTTTTCAAAAACTGACGTATTCCTGACAACTGGGTCGACTGCATTCAAAATGTCAGCGCCCATGAAATGCACACTTCGAATTTTTTTATGCCTCTTCTAAAAGAAATTTAATATAATTAAAGCATCATAATAATGTTCCTCAGGGAACTGTTTAAACTCTATACAAATCACTCTGATTTTCAATATTTCGGCAAAAATTCCTTCATCAAGAGAAAGAAAATAAATCTATATCTAGAACATAATTCTACGATCACTCATTATAGCCATCGAATTATGTATTTTCGACGTTTTGGTCGCAAAGCGACGATTTGCCTTTCATTCATGTCTTAGAACGGCATATAATTATCATTTATTTCGTCAGTTATCAAATTTGAGAAGCCGTCTGCAACTTCTTTCAATTTGGACCAGTTATTTTGACCCTTGATATTGCTAGAATAAAGCGTTTTCTTAAACTTTGGACCTTGGCGTTCGGGTCTTTTATATGATTTTGTGAGTAAACCTGACAGAAATCCAATTCGATATACTATATACATAATATGAACGGGGAAGTCATTGGGTTTACTTCTCATTCAAACAGTGTTATTAACACCTCTAGATTCAAGTTGTAAGTAATTGTTGAGATGTCAATTATGAAATATGTATTCAGTGGGAGTTATTACAACCTCCATAAATGATATAAATAATTAAATAAACAAAAAATAATAATCATATTTAACAATGAAAAAAATGGTGTACTTTTGTCCGGGGGTTAAGCTTTTGGAGAGGAATTACGTCTGGAGGGCCTTTGTCCGAAGGGGATTATGTCCGAGAGGAATTTTGTCAATATAGTATATGGTATCAACTTATTGGATACACACGTTCAAAATGATTGTCTGAATAACAGTTGTTAAGGTTCATCTTTTATATTTCCACTTTTTTTTATTTCTCACACTTTCTCATATAACTTGAAGAAGCATTTCGTCGGCGTACATGATAAACGTCTAAGGTGGACTATAGTTTAAAATAAGCTGTAGTTACGGGTTTGTCTCACAGTCTGCGATTTTATAGTCAAGTAAACGGCCGTTCAATTGCATGGTGGCAACTTTTCATATTATATCCTTCTAAATAATGTGCTTTACACGAATTCGTAAATTTGAAGTAAAAACTCTTTTACCATTTAAAATTAGATCGACATGTACTTACACTGTCCAGGGTACTGCTAATTTCGCACAAACAGTATATACCTTAACGGAATAAGCATATATACAAACATAAACAAAATTATTCCATCGAATATATATATATATATATGCAAAAGTTACAGGAAGAGATGGATGTAAGTAATTCCATTATATAAGTGAAAAAATGAGTATAAGAATGCTTAATGAGGGTGCAATATCTAAGGAAATGAGGGACTACTTGATTGTTAGGAAATTTTAGAATTCGCAAATAGTATACATAAAAACATAAAAATAGAGCTAAGATTGTTTGTGAAACTAACTGATAAACGAGCTGCAGCTGGAGGCTAGCAATGGATGTAGTGGTAATACTGGTGTGAGAAATACTAGGAAACAATTGTTAGGTGCTCCAGACGCTGCGATATACTGAAACAATATATAAAGTTGCTTTAAAAACCCATTCAATCAATCTTCATGGTTTGTATGGTTTGTTTAGATATAAAGTTTCAATGTTCTGCTTTGATAAGTAGATAATTTTCAAGCAGTGTCTACACTCGTTAAAGTCTATCATAGAAATTCATGTGTTGAAATATTTTGTTAACATGAAATGATTATCCTTCATCTTCATTACCGTAATTAGTTTCACAAATGGCTCTAATCTTGGGTGTTTTTGGAACATGATGTAATTTAAATAGCTGGATCATAAATAGTTAAAATAGTCTATATCATATCATTTCCTGTAAAAAATCTTGTTAGTGATTTTTTTCAAAATCGATTTGAAAAAAAAACTCTATATGATGAACAATTTCGATTTTATTCTTGATCGAACTCAGAAGATTAATTTGGAAAAAGCGAGTACTTTTGTGTAGAGTCTGGCAAGTGAAAATCGTCACAAATGTAACATAAAGGATGATTTCAGAAACATCGACAACTAACGATTTTACTGTAACGGTATTTAACTTATGTTTTCGTTGAGCATCCTTATTTCTTTTTTCTACGTTAAAATACTTTCTGTGTGAGTTTCCTCCCTGTATTTGATTCGTTGTAAACAAGATGCAAAGTTGCCTGACACCAGGATATAGGGCATATAGCCTTAAAGCGACAAAGGCAACAAATTAAGTTCAAGCGTATGAATTGTAGGAATGAATCGCAACTCAAAGTTCAAATGGGATCAATATATGTATAAGTGGAATTCACTTTCAATCAAACATAATCTTCAACTGATAGAAAGGGCAACGAGAACTAGCAAACAATGGTTAGTTCTACGCCGTGATTTATATTAATTCTGCTCGGAGCGTCGTCAAACTCAAATTTTATCAAAGTGCAAAAACGGACTGTAAGCTAGCAAAGCATTCTTTAGTTCAGTAATCTTCTGTGTCAAACATTATCATGATAAATAGACGACATTTATGTAACCAAGGAGTTTAAAGATTTCCACACGATCACACCTTTCTATGACTCTCATGTAAATAATTTTGGATAACAACGTGGTATTGTTTATTGCGAGAGATAAGAAATATTCAATAAAACTATTTTAACTAATTTTCAGCTAATGCCTTCTTCGGAATTGACAGTAACTATGCATATCGGCAGGGGCCAATTGAACTGTAAAATATAATTCTGGCTCAATTTGAACAATAAAAAGCATTATTTTAGTTCAGTAATCTTTGTGTCAAGCATTATCATGATAAATAGACGACATTAATGTAACCAAGGAGTTAAAAAATTTCCACACGATCACACCTTTCTATGTCTCTCATGTAAATAATTCTGGATAACAACATGGTAATGTTTTTTGCGCAAAGAGATAAGAAATATTCAATAAAACTCTTTTAACTTATTTCAGCTATTTCCTTCTTCAGAATTGACAGTAATTATGTATATCGGCAGGGGCCAATTGAACTGTAAAATATAATTCTGGCTCAATTTGAACAAAAAAAAATCTTGAGGATACATATTAAACCATATATACTATTGGTACTAAATCGTAATTCTACAAACCAATTTTGTATTTGTCATAGCAAACTATATTTGAGAAATTGATACAAATCTTTTAGCGCAGCTGATTGGTGAAATGTTTGCGACTATATTTCATTTTCATGGAAAACTCTAGTGATGTAAAACAAAAGGAACGACACATTATTGATTTCGTGAATGTCCCGTTATTTCACACCAACTTTTCTTCTGTCTAGATTCATAAATGTATAGTCGCGAACGTTCGTTTCTTTTGTACACTAAAAGTTTATTTCAAAATGAGTTTTAATTTCGGTTTGCTATCGAATTGAAATATGATTTTCTAGTCTTGCCATTTTGAATTTTAAAAACATTTGATGTCAAAATAACGGCAACTACGATGAATTTTTTTTTATTCAAAAAGTTTTCTTTTCATTTAAAAATGTTTGTTCCTTCGTTTGTCAAGAAACAAACAAAATTTTAAAGTCGTTTCTGAGTTCAACGAGTACAAATTACCACTGGAGGCTTAACCACTAAATCAATTAAAAGCCTGCGTCATAATAGTAGTTCTTGTGTATTTCAGGAAAATTGCTAACTCTGAATGCAAGTTCAATTCCTGGATTTTTTATTATTATTTTTTAGCTCACTTGAGCACATCAAAATGTCCCTGATCAGCGTCTTCGAAGAAGATGCAGACGGCAATTTCAAACTATTGAAAATTCAAAAATATTTATCTCATTGTTCCAGTGATACAAAGTATTCCAAACGGTAGGGAATTATTTTAGAACTCTTTTAATTAATTTGATAGTATATTTCAACACTATGTAACATCCATTTTCATAGACATCAACATTCAAAAAGGCTAACTTAAGTAAAAAAAAATAGTAATAACCAAACAACGTACAAATAACATCGAGACGTTACTCTCATTTTCCCGTACTTAAACGACGTCAAAGTTTTGGCGTATATTTCTCACAATGAAATGGAAATTTATTAGAGAGAGAGGGAAAAAACAGGGGGGTTGTTGTGCCTCATATAAATGTAAACCTGAAATATCAAGGGAAAAGGAGAAAAATCCATGTTCTGTTGAAAATTGAAATGAACAATAGACAACTCCACACCAATCCGATCTTACCCAATGAAACATTCATTTACCATTTTACGAATTAATCTTTAATTAAACCAACACTTTGATAATGAAACAATAATAATAAAAAAATTCAACCACATCAGTGAAAAATTTACCATAACAGTTCAGTACAATATTTTAATTCATCAAAACATTTAACCTCAGCCTGATTTAAAGTAGTTTAGATACTACGTATAATTTAACCCTTTTAACAATATCAAATGCTTCTTTTCATCCCTTTCCTGCATACCTGAACTGGACCTCTAATATTCTTACAAAAAAGAGAGAAATAGCGTATTTTGAAAAAAACTATTGTAAACAAAAAGATTGGATTAGATCCTTTTTTTACTGAACGAATAAAATTATTGGTAAGCCTTTACCATAACTCTATCGCATCCTGGCAAACGGAAAATGGAAGAGAAATAGTAAACTTCACTTTACGAATTACTTTTAAAGAAATATTGTGCTAATAAATATATATCTTTTCAAACACCTACTCATATATAGACTGCATGCCGACTATATGTAATATTAAAATCCTGCTTTAAGCTAAAATGGCCTCAACATACAAAACAACCAAAGGGAAAAATTATATAAACCTATTGAAAAGAGAAAAAAATGGTAATCCATCCATCGGTCACTAAAATAACAAAGCAATAACTTTCGGTAGCTCTAGTTACGAATTTCCCGCCTACTGTATAAATGTTCGAAAATTTTGCTTTGTGGTTAATTCAATAATTTGACTTGTTTTTACAGCCCTAGGGTGTTTTTGTACCCAACTTATTAACCCATGTATCTTCAGCTACTCCTCTATGCGTTTTCCTTTATACCCTCTGCGTCTGAGTTGCCGGTTTAGGTTTGGTCTATTTCTTCAATATTCAGAACTCGCGATCGGTAAGTTGTCGGGAATGTCAAAAACTCTCATACAAATCGCATTTTTCTTTGCCTTCACTGATTTCCATCCAAAATTATCCACTTCACTTTTTTTTCGATATGTTTTTCCGAAAGGGTAAAGTATGTGGTAACTCTTAAACATAATATTAACCCTTTCCTGTTCGCAGAATTTCAGACTCGTTAAAAGTCAAATTTTGATGTGTTCTTAGAAATAAAACGCAATTGAAGGATAGTCAATGGTTTACTAAATACACGTTATATTTTTTATTTCAGTAAATTGTAGACATTTATAACGTTGTCTTGAATTGAATCAGGGAAAAGTAAAAAACACTGCGAAAATTTACGACGTGCGCAATTATACCAAGAACTGTGATCTTTTTTTTTTCCTACACTTGGACTATTTAGCTCGGTTTCATGCTCAAGACCATAATGCGCACCTAGTCCGTCTCGCAAACCTTCCGTAAACAGAATGAAAGATTAAAGATTTGTATCAATATTCTGAATATAGTTTGCTTTGACCCATACAAAATCGGTTTGTAGAATTACGATTTAGTACCATTAGTATATATGGTTGAAAATGTATCCAAAAGATTTTTTTTAAATTGAGCAAGAAAACATTTCCACGTTGTTTTCCAAAATAATTTGCATGAGGGACAAAGAAAGGAGTGATCGTGTGGAAATGCATAAACTCCTTGGTTACATTAATTTCGTCTATTTATCATGATAACGTTTGACACAGAAGATAACTGAACTAAAGAATGCTTTGCTAGCTTAAAGTCCTTTTCAGTACTTTGATATAATTTGAGTTTGACGACGCTCCGAGCAGAATTTTTGTTATATCGCGGCGTAGAACTAACCATTGCTAGCTAGATTCTCATTGCCCTTCTTATCAATCGCCTACAATTCTTAACAATTCTTCATTGATGTGCTCACCCAGCATAGTTGATATCTTAAAGTTTACTTCAATGCTTCTGTTTGGACCAGAGCATGCATATCTTATCGGGCGTAATCAGTACATAAAATTGAAATTTGAAATTTAAACACCGACTTTTCTGTTAAAAATACAGAAAGTCATGGGCGTAATTGAAAAGTATACACAAAGTGTAACATATGCTTAAGAAAAATGGGACTAAATTGACCATTGTTCATTTTAATCATACTAGAGTCCTAAAAATCTCTTCAACCAATGTTACTATTTCTAGATCACATGTAGAGAACAAGTCGACAAATTTCTCTATGCATATTACAAAAGCTTACGACTACCAGTCGGACAAAATGGTAACCTTTTAAATAGAGATTTGCCATTGATGAATAAAGAACTTTAATTGATAAGAATGATTTAAGAATGATAGTGATGTTATGCTTAAGTAGACTCTTATAAGAAGTAAATGCAATGATGGTGAAAAACAGTACGGACTTCCAGGCCAAAAGTAAAGTCCAAGAGTATATTTGCTTTGTCGGTTTATTTGTTTTTATACAAAATCTTTATCAATCCATTTTCTAGCAAGTGCTGTATCTAAAAGGGTACCGCTGATTTTCACAACATAAACAACGTTACGATATTCGAGTGAAAGTTTTATTTCTGCATTCGATAAACCTATTCACATTTTTTTTCCAAAAAATCATTGAATTTACTCTGGATATCACGGAAATAAAGGAGCATTAGAATCAGTCTTGTGTTTGATTGAAAGTGGATTCCACTTATACATATATTGATCCCCATTTGAATTTTGAGGTGCAATTCATTCCTACAATTCATTGAAAGCTAAAGGCGATATATATATTGAAAGCTATAGGCGATATACGCGTAAGATTTGTAACTAAATTTGTTGCCTTTGTCGCTGTAAGGCTATACTCATATTCTGGTGTCTGGCAATCTCTACATCTTGTTTACAACGAATCAAATACAGGGCGGAAACTCAAAAACTCAGAAAGTATTTTAACGTAGAGAAAGAAATAAGGATGCTCAATGAAAACATAAGTTAAATACTGTTACGGTAAAATCGTTAGTTGTTGATGTTTCTGAAATCATACTTCACATTTAATTTGCACCAACTGCAAATCCTTTACGTCTGTATCAAAAATAAATTTTCTTCCCAACTTTGGAATAATAAACTTAGATTTGGGGGTTTCAAATGCCATTTCAGCTTCAGCAGTCTAGGCAAATGGTGTCTTTTTCTCACACAGCTTGTGGTCTAGCAATGGAAGCGAAATCTTGAAAATTTCCTATAGTAGGAAACAAAGGTCTAGGAAACTACGTTCTTCTTTCTTGTTGGCTGGACGAGTCCATGATCGAATGACTTGCTTCTGGACTAAAATGCATTTGGATGGATTTATTTTCAAATTG
Organism: Fragum fragum; assembly: GCA_946902895.1. Taxonomy (NCBI): domain Eukaryota; kingdom Metazoa; phylum Mollusca; class Bivalvia; order Cardiida; family Cardiidae; genus Fragum; species Fragum fragum. The sequence goes on along the minus strand of OX336383.1, from coordinate 18,670,188 downwards.
GCTTCTTCTAGTCTTTTGAACACATGTTGGATCCTTTTTGACCTTCACCAAACCATTAGGATGGCAGGATCATATACATGAGGCATTCTTCCCATTGTAGGCAAAAGAAGTTTTCTTTTTGTCGTTCAAGTCTAGACCCATCTGCCAAAATCCGGAGTAAAGATCCGTGCAGGTAAGGCAGTCATTAGGCTTGACAGGTTATCTGTCTTATACAATTTTAATTGGCTATCAATTTCACTATGTCGTTGTCCTGATATGCTTGACCCGAGCCCCCAGGAAAACCCACTTTAGATCTAATGATAAGCCATGTAACAAATTTTGGTCATGGCTTTTCAGATTTGTGAATTTTCGTGATATTTCTAAGCTCTTACATGTCAGTACTTATCCAAAATAAGGTTTCACAGCAACATATATCTTATTACCTGTAATTCTGGAAGGAAGTTCGTTTTCTGACAAGGTCTTATTTATTTTACTTATAAGAATTGGTATCGTTTGGTATTGGTATATGATGCTTACAAAATGCTGTAACATTGTTAAACCCTTTTCTGTTCACTAACTGGTTTTAACACCCCCTTGAATTTATATTTGAGAAAATATTGTAGAAAATTACGATTATCTGGTAACAATCAATTTCTTCTTTTACCATAACATTTTCTACCTTACTAAATGGTTATTGCCTAATCTAAAAGAGGTATGTACATGACGTTACCCTGATACATCTTTTGTACATTGAAAGAACAACAATTTCTTCAAAGTTATTCTTGGTTATAGCCCATATGTTACTCGATAAAATAGGTTCAAAATAGGTCCAACTCTAAAAGGATTGATCCTTTTGATGGTTTAGTCATGATGTGCCAAGAGAATCCAATGAAAACTGCCGTGATATGACTGAAATACTGTTAAAAATGGTTTGAATCAATGAATCGAATACATAACGTTTTCCAAAAATTAATTCCAAGTAAGTTAACTTTGTTTTAATATTGATCTAAAATTGTTAAAAAAAACTTCATTTTGCAGCTCAATTACAATATGCGTTGGGCATATTGTTGTTACATTTCGTGCAGTCTCAACGCCTTCTGTGATATTAATTACATTTAGCGACTTTGTAACAAAACGCGAACAAAGCCCCTTATGATATTTTAAAAATTAACTTTGACCTAAATTGATAATGAAGCATATCCCTTTCAAGCAGAGATAAGATTCTGAATCAGAGGATATTAACTGAGTCTATATGGATCGAAACCATTTATTGTGTTTTAATTTATCGACAACTAACGATTTTACCGAAACGGTATTTAACTTATGTTTTCGTTGAGCATCCTTATTTCTTTTTTCTACGTTAAAATACTTTCTGTGTGAGTTTCCTCCCTGTATTTGATTCGTTGTAAACAAGATGCAAAGTTGCCTGACACCAGGATATAGGGCATATAGCCTTAAAGCGACAAAGGCAACAAATTAAGTTCAAGCGTATGAATTGTAGGAATGAATCGCAACTCAAAGTTCAAAATGGGATCAATATATGTATAAGTGGAATTCACTTTCAATCAAACATAATCTTCAACTGATAAAAATCGCAACGAGAACTAGCAAACAATGGTTAGTTCTACGCCGTGATTTATATTAATTCTGCTCGGAGCGTCGTCAAACTCAAATTGTATCAAAGTGCAAAAAAGGACTGTAAGCTAGCAAAGCGTTCTTTTAGTTCAGTAATCTTCTGTGTCAAACATTATCATGATAAATAGACGACATTTATGTAACCAAGGAGTTTAAAGATTTCCACACGATCACACCTTTCTATGACTCTCATGTAAATAATTTTGGATAACAACGTGGTATTGTTTATTGCGAGAGATATGAAATATTCAATAAAACTATTTTAACTAATTTTCAGCTAATGCCTTCTTCGGAATTGACAGTAACTATGCATATCGGCAGGGGCCAATTGAACTGTAAAATATAATTCTGGCTCAATTTGAACAATAAAAAGCATTATTTTAGTTCAGTAATCTTTGTGTCAAGCATTATCATGATAAATAGACGACATTAATGTAACCAAGGAGTTAAAAAATTTGCACACGATCACACCTTTCTATGTCTCTCATGTAAATAATTCTGGATAACAACATGGTAATGTTTTTTGCGCAAAGAGATAAGAAATATTCAATAAAACTATTTTAACTTATTTCAGCTAAAGCCTTCTTCAGAATTGACAGTAATTATGTATATCGGCAGGGGCCAATTGAACTGTAAAATATAATTCTGGCTCAATTTGAACAATAAAAATCTTGAGGATACATATTAAACCATATATACTATTGGTACTAAATCGTAATTCTACAAACCAAGTTTGTATTTGTCATAGCAAACTATATTTGAGAAATTGATACAAATATTTTAGCGCAGCTGATTGGTGAAATGTTTGCGACTATATTTCATTTTCATGGAAAACTCTAGTGATGTTAAACAAAAGGAACGACACATTATTGATTTCGTGAATGTCCCGTTATTTCACACCAACTTTTCTTCTGTCTAGATTCATAAATGTATAGTTGCGAACGTTCGTTTCTTTTGTACACTAAAAGTTTATTTCAAAATGAGTTTTAATTTCGGTTTGCTATCGAATTGAAATATGATTTTCTAGTCTTGCCATTTTGAATTTTAAAAACATTTGATGTCAAAATAACGGCAACTACGATGAATTCTTTTTATTCAAAAAGTTTTCTTTTCATTTAAAAATGTTTGTTCCTTCGTTTGTCAAGAAACAAACAAAATTTTAAAGTCGTTTCTGAGTTCAACGAGTACAAATTACCACTGGAGGCTTAACCACTAAATCAATTAAAAGCCTGCGTCATAATAGTAGTTCTTGTGTATTTCAGGAAAATTGCTAACTCTGAATGCAAGTTCAATTCCTGGATTTTTTATTATTATTTTTTAGCTCACTTGAGCACATCAAAATGTCCCTGATCAGCGTCTTCGAAGAAGATGCAGACGGCAATTTCAAACTATTGAAAATTCAAAAATATTTATCTCATTGTTCCAGTGATACAAAGTATTCCAAACGGTAGGGAATTATTTTAGAACTCTTTTAATTAATTTGATAGTATATTTCAACACTATGTAACATCCATTTTCATAGACATCAACATGCAAAAAGGCTAACTTAGTAAAAAATAATAGTAATAACCAAACAACGTACAAATAACATCGAGACGTTACTCTCATTTTCCCGTACTTAAACGACGTCAAAGTTTTGGCGTATATTTCTCACAATGAAATGGAAATTTATTAGAGAGAGAGGGAAAAAACAGGGGGGTTGTTGTGCCTCATATAAATGTAAACCTGAAATATCAAGGGAAAAGGAGAAAAATCCATGTTCTGTTGAAAATTGAAATGAACAATAGACAACTCCACACCAATCCGATCTTACCCAATGAAACATTCATTTATCATTTTACGAATTAATCTTCAATTAAACCAACACTTTGATAATGAAACAATGATAATAAAAAAATTCAACCACATCAGTGAAAAATTTACCATAAAAGTTCAGTACAATATTTTAATTCATCAAAACATTTAACCTCAGCCTGATTTAAAGTAGTTTAGATACTACGTATAATTTAACCCTTTTAACAATATCAAATGCTTCTTTTCATCCCTTTCCTGCATACCTGAACTGGACCTCTAATATTCTTACAAAAAAGAGAGAAATAGCGTATTTTGAAAAAAACTATTGTAAACAAAAAGATTGGATTAGATCCTTTTTTTACTGAACGAATAAAATTATTGGTAAGCCTTTACCATAACTCTATCGCATCCTGGCAAACGGAAAATGGAAGAGAAATAGTAAACTTCACTTTACGAATTACTTTTAAAGAAATATTGTGCTAATAAATATATATCTTTTCAAACACCTACTCATATATAGACTGCATGCCGACTATATGTAATATTAAAATCCTGCTTTAAGCTAAAATGGCCTCAACATACAAAACAACCAAAGGGAAAAATTATATAAACCTATTGAAAAGAGAAAAAAATGGTAATCCATCCATCGGTCACTAAAATAACAAAGCAATAACTTTCGGTAGCTCTAGTTACGAATTTCCCGCCTACTGTATAAATGTTCGAAAATTTTGCTTTGTGGTTAATTCAATAATTTGACTTGTTTTTACAGCCCTAGGGTGTTTTTGTACCCAACTTATTAACCCATGTATCTTCAGCTACTCCTCTATGCGTTTTCCTTTATACCCTCTGCGTCTGAGTTGCCGGTTTAGGTTTGGTCTATTTCTTCAATATTCAGAACTCGCGATCGGTAAGTTGTCGGGAATGTCAAAAACTCTCATACAAATCGCATTTTTCTTTGCCTTCACTGATTTCCATCCAAAATTATCCACTTCACTTTTTTTTCGATATGTTTTTCCGAAAGGGTAAAGTATGTGGTAACTCTTAAACATAATATTAACCCTTTCCTGTTCGCAGAATTTCAGACTCGTTAAAAGTCAAATTTTGATGTGTTCTTAGAAATAAAACGCAATTGAAGGATAGTCAATGGTTTACTAAATACACGTTATATTTTTTATTTCAGTAAATTGTAGACATTTATAACGTTGTCTTGAATTGAATCAGGGAAAAGTAAAAAACACTGCGAAAATTTACGACGTGCGCAATTATACCAAGAACTGTGATCTTTTTTTTTTCCTACACTTGGACTATTTAGCTCGGTTTCATGCTCAAGACCATAATGCGCACCTAGTCCGTCTCGCAAACCTTCCGTAAACAGAATGAAAGATTAAAGATTTGTATCAATATTCTGAATATAGTTTGCTTTGACCCATACAAAATCGGTTTGTAGAATTACGATTTAGTACCATTAGTATATATGGTTGAAAATGTATCCTAAAGATTTTTTTTTTTAAATTGAGCAAGAATTATTTTTTTACTGTTCAATAGGCCCCTACCGATATACATACTGTCAATTATGAAGGAGGCATTAGCCGAAAACTAATTGAAAGACGAAAGTGTTTTATTTAAATATTGTTTATCTCTTTGCGCAATAAACATTTCCACGTTGTTTTCCAAAATAATTTGCATAAGGGACAAAGAAAGGAGTGATCGTGTGGAAATGGATAAACTCCTTGGTTACATTAATTTCGTCTATTTATCATGATAACGTATGACACAGAAGATAACTGAACTAAAGAATGCTTTGCTAGCTTAAAGTCCTTTTCAGTACTTTGATATAATTTGAGTTTGACGACGCTCCGAGCAGAATTTATGTTATATCGCGGCGTAGAACTAACCATTGCTAGCTAGATTCTCATTGCCCTTCTTATCAATCGCCTACAATTTTTAACAATTCTTCATTGATGTGCTCACCCAGCATAGTTGATATCTTAAAGTTTACTTCAATGCTTCTGTTTGGACCAGAGCATGCATATCTTATCGGGCGTAATCAGTACATAAAATTGAAATTTGAAATTTAAACACCGACTTTTCTGTTAAAAATACAGAAAGTCATGGGCGTAATTGAAAAGTATACACAAAGTGTAACATATGCTTAAGAAAAATGGGACTAAATTGACCATTGTTCATTTTAATCATACTAGAGTCCTAAAAATCTCTTCAACCAATGTTACTATTTCTAGATCACATGTAGAGAACAAGTCGACAAATTTCTTTATACATATTACAAAAGCTTACGACTACCAGTCGGACAAAATGGTAACCTTTTAAATAGAGATTTGCCATTGATGAATAAAGAACTCATTTTTTTTCCAAAAAATCATTGAATTTACTCTGGATAACACGGAAATAAAGGAGCATTAGAATCAGTCTTGTGTTTGATTGAAAGTGGATTCCACTTATACATATATTGATCCCCATTTGAATTTTGAGGTGCAATTCATTCCTACAATTCATTGAAAGCTAAAGGCGATATATATATTGAAAGCTATAGGCGATATACGCGTAAGATTTGTAACTAAATTTGTTGCCTTTGTCGCTGTAAGGCTATACTCATATTCTGGTGTCTGACAATCTCTACATCTTGTTTACAACGAATCAAATACAGGGCGGAAACTCAAAAACTCAGAAAGTATTTTAACGTAGAGAAAGAAATAAGGATGCTCAATGAAAACATAAGTTAAATACTGTTACGGTAAAATCGTTAGTTGTTGATGTTTCTGAAATCATACTTCACATTTAATTTGCACCAACTGCAAATCCTTTACGTCTGTATCAAAAATAAATTTTCTTCCCAACTTTGGAATAATAAACTTAGATTTGGGGGTTTCAAATGCCATTTCAGCTTCAGCAGTCTAGGCAAATGGTGTCTTTTTCTCACACAGCTTGTGGTCTAGCAATGGGAGCGAAATCTTGAAAATTTCCTATAGTAGGAAACAAAGGTCTAGGAAACTACGTTCTTCTTTCTTGTTGGCTGGACGAGTCCATGATCGAATGACTTGCTTCTGGACTAAAATGCATTTGGATGGATTTATTTTCAAATTGGCTTCTTCTAGTCTTTTGAACACATGTTGGATCCTTTTTGACCTTCACCAAACCATTAGGATGGCACGATCAGCTCGTCCATATACATAAGGCATTCTTCCCATTGTAGGCAAAAGAAGTTTTCTTTTTGTCGTTCAAGTCTAGACCCATCTGCCAAAATCCGGAGTAAAGATCCGTGCAAGTAAGGCAGTCATTAGGCTTGACAGGTTATCTGTCTTATACAATTTTAATTGGCTATCAATTTCACTATGTCGTTGTCCTGATATGCTTGACCCGAGCCCCCAGGAAAACCCACTTTAGATCTAATGATAAGCCATGTAACAAATTTTGGTCATGGCTTTTCAGATTTGTGAATTTTCGTGATATTCCTAAGCTCTTACATGTCAGTACTTATCCAAAATAAGGTTTCACAGCAACATATATCTTATTACCTGTAATTCTGGAAGGAAGCTCGTTTTCTGACAAGGTCTTATTTATTTTACTTATAAGAATTAGTATCGTTTGGTATTGGTATATGATGCTTACAAAAGTGCTGTAACATTATTTAACCCTTTCCTGTTCACTAACTGGTTTTTACGCCCCCTTGAATTTATATTTGAGAAAATATTGTAGAAAATTACGATTACCTGGTAACAATCAATTTCTTCTTTTTCCATAACATTTTCTACCTTACTAAATGGTTATTGCCTAATCTAAAAGAGGTATGTACATGACGTTACCCTGATACATCTTTTGTACATTGAAAGAACAACAATTTCTTTTAAAGTTAGTCTTGGTCATAAGCCATATGTTACTCGATAAAATAGACTCAAAATAGGTCCAACTCTAAAAGAGTTGATCCTTTTGATGGTTTAGTCATGATGTGCCAAGAGAATCCAATGAAAACTGTAGACTTTATCTCGTACGAGAATATTGCAGTTAATATTTCCCAAGGCCATACTTGTCTAGAATTCCTAAGGAAAATTCTTGTGGGATACACCCACCGTCTGAAAATTCTGTGCAAGTTTGTAGACAATCTTATAAAAACTGTTTTTATTTATTTATTTTTATTTTGCGCTGACAAGATAACGATAACAACGATGGACTTAAATCGCTCATCTGACTTATCTACTTATTAAAGTATGTTTTCACAACCGAAGCCAAATAAATATTACAATATAAGATTTTGGGCATAGTACATTAACATTGGGTAATTCTACATACAAATTAAGAATGCCTTAGCTTGAAACTGTCGAATCTGGTAATGGGTTAAGGGGAGAAGACCTTGAAATTGCGCTGATTAAGTGCTTTTCAAAACTTTGGACCACTTTAGGATGGCTAATTTTGACCAAATTAGTAAAGTGCTAGGAAACATGGTAGACAGACATCTGGATATACTATAAACCAAATATTAATGAATTACACCTTATTCCTGGGATACCAGGTTGTTTAGACCCCAAGGATCATAATTTCTACTAATACATTTTGACTTCGACTAATAAATCGACATATGAATGCCCTAGGCCACATAGTTTAGGGGGAGAAAACTATTGAATCTAATCTATGATTATGTTTTTGAGAACTTGACTGAGAACCATGTGGTTATGATGATTCAACCTTATACATTAAGATAAAAGATTTTTGAACATGTTCTCTTTGAGCGTGTTTCCAAACTTAAGACCTCTTTGCAAAACTGCTTTTGGTCTCAGGATTTATAATTTTCATCAAACATGGTAAATAACTATTTGGAATATAATACATGTCAAATATTAATGCTTCAGGGCTTAAAGTTAAGGAGATTTTTTAACTTTCTTCTATTGAGCCAAATTCCTATTTTTGGACCCCTAGGGCGGGGCCACTTTTGTCCACAGGGACATATAAAAATTACCTAGTTGTGCTATATGCCAAATATGAAGGTCCTAGGCCTAAGAGTTGGCAGGGGACTGGAAATTGATCTAATTGAGTGTTTTTCACTTTTTTTAGAACTTGAAAGAGAATGTGATTATGCTTCATGTGATAAGTCCTTCACCCTGTGGTTTCTGAAAAAATAAGTTTTCCAAAGGTTTTCTAAAATTTCTATTTTCAAATACCACGGCAACAAGAGGAGTTTTTTTTTTTTTGTTGTCGTTGTTTTACGCAAATATTTAAAGATTTCAACATATATGGAAAATAGCCCAGTCCATTTAATACAAGTTTTTCTTCCGATCAAAATTCTTAGAAGAAATCGTATAAAGCATCACCTATGTGAAATTTGGTCGAATTCGGTACATTCCAAAGAGAAAATTTTTTTTTAAAGTAAAGGTTTACTGACGCATGGACGGACACAACGCTATGAGAAAAGCTCGCTGGCTATCAGCTGGCTATAATTAACTGTGTATTTGGAATAGCTGAAAGTCTGGAATGAATCTAATTTCTGTGAAGACAAATGATATTAAAGCCTTATCTTGTCCCAAAACACGCAAAAAATTAAGAAAACGGTAAATTGTTTAAACTGTTTTGCCTTTCTAGGAGGAAGATATGGTTTTAGGAAATTGAGTTGCTTCATCAGAATGTCCATTAACCTATTAACCCAGGACAAATAAACAATTGTGTAATCTTCTGCTAGTGCAATCAATCATTAGATGTAATCAATCAAATACATGCTTGGCTTTTTGATATTTTAGCTGTACTCTGTTACTGGTGGATTTATAAGATTTTCAGAGTTACTGGGCTTGCACGTATGGCTTTAATGCATCTACGCATTCATCAACCCTTGGGATAGGATATGCATCTTTCACAGTACAGTCATTTAGCTTTCGATAGTCACCGTAGAAGCGAGTAGAACCATCTTGTTGAGCTGCTTGCTGATAGTTCTATCACACCTTTATCTTTTGTATTTCACCCTTCTCAATTTCACGTTTCCAATGGAATGCCTTCTTGGAGGTTGTTTTATTGGCCTGGAGGTTCTTTTGTTGATTTTATGAACAACCTTGTCAATTCTTCCAAGGTAATCTGAAGACTCGTTGATACTCATTTAGGAGATCTGAAGATGAGTACTGCTTCTTTCAAAAAGGTCAGTTAAAAGGTCTCTTAAGTAAGACTGGCGTTAAAAGTTACCTCTGTTTAAAAGACAAAGTGTCGAGTGGCTTTCGAAAAATGGCCCACAAACTCCAACTGGTACATTTGAGAGTAGTTCTATCTTCTTGTCAGTGATATTAACAAGCCCAATTGGTCTTCTCGGTTTCAATAATGCCCTCTGCAATACGGACGGTGTTATGTTTATGGCCATCTACCGGTGTCATAATCAATTCGAGTTCAGAAAAACTGTGTGGCTCTTCTATTTTCAACATAACCTTCACTGATGACATAGGTCTTCACAGTTACTGAAATGGGAAAAATACGACTCCCATTCTAGACATCGGGCTTCAGAACAGGGACTCGAGCGATATCAGTTGATCTGCCCCTATTGGGTCCTCTTAATAGTGGGTCAAATCCATAACTTCTTGCAGCATCATCAATATCGGTGTCACCATCACTGAGATGTGAGACATGGCCGTCAATGTATTGACGTCTAGGTCTATTACGTGATATACTGAGTTGACCTTGGTCTGGGTCACCTAAGTGATCTAATGGCTCTCTATATACTACTTTTTTCTTGGTATGTTGAGACTGGGCGGAAGTTCTGAATTCGTCACCTACTTCATTAGTATTTGAGGCAGGTCTCTCTCATGTTGTACAGCCGCCGTAGGTATGGAACTATTGGTGTTCTCATTCTCAGCAACTGAAGGGTGTGACTAGGTTCAGATGAACCTTGGTCAGCAGGTCTATTGACATCTCGAATGTTGAACTGCACATCGGACTCGGAGTCAGCCATGATAGTTTATCTATATGGTAACTGTAGAAAAATAAAACAAATATATACATCATATACAATTGTATTCTGTCCACGATCGACGGTACTGATCGGGAGGACGGTTAGTTATGACGGAGAATGGTGCAAGCATACAGGGCGGAACTACTAAGAGCTCCGCCTGGTACCTAAACGTGCTCGTTGGATAGAACCGTCACACGGGACCTCGGTTTAACGTTTCATCGGAAAGACAATTAGTTTGTTAGATATGGTATGCCCAGGGCTCGAGCCCGTGATATTGAGGTTTGAAGTCAAGTGCTCTACCAACTGAGCTAATCGGGCTGACTTTTTTCTACTAACCCTAACCCCTGAGCACAAAGTGCTCTGGAGGAGCTATTGTGATCGGTGATCGTCCGTCGTCCGTCCGTCTGTCCGTCCGTCCGTTCACAATTACAAATAAATCTTCTCCTCCTAAACTAACCATGGAATTTCAACAAAACTTCACAGAAATGATTCTTAGGGGATGCTCTTTCAAAATACTTCAAAGAGTTGAAATCCATGAAGAACTCTGGTTGCCATGGCAACGGAGTGAAAAAACTTAAAAATCTTCTCCTCCCAAACGTTAAGCCTAGAGCTTTGATAATTGGTACATATCATCATCTATTGACCCTCTACCAAAATACTTCAAAGAATTAACGTATTCTGAAAATTAGCCCTTTTCTTAATGATCCCTGATTTTACATAGAAATAAAGAAGGAAATCTTTAAAAATCTTCTTCTCCCAAACCATAAGGCCTAGAGCTTAGATATTTGGTATACATCATCATCTATTGACCCTCTACCAAAATACTTCAAAGAATTAACATATTCTGAAAATAAACCCTTTCCTGGGCGATCCCTGATTTTACATAGAAATAAAGAAGGAAATCTTTAAAAATCATCTTCTCCCAAACCATAAGGCCTAGAGCTTTGATATTTGGTATACATCATCATCTATTGACCCTCTACTAAAATACTTCAAAGAATTAACGTATTCTGAAAATTAGCCCTTTTCTTAATGATCCCAGAAATAAAGAAGGAAATCTTTAAAAATCTTCTTCTCCCAAACCACAAGGCCTAGAGCTTTGATATTTGGTATACATCATCATCTATTGACCTTCTACCAAAATACTTCAAAGAATTACCGTATTCTGAAAATTAGCCCTTTTCTTAATGATCCCAGAAATAAAGAAGGAAATCTTTAAAAATCTTCTTCTCCCAAACCATAAGGCCTAGAGCTTTGATATTTGGTATACATCATCATCTATTGACCCTCTACCAAAATACTTCAAAGAATTACTGTATTCTGAAAATTAGCCCTTTTCTTAATGATCCCTGATTTTACATAGAAATACAGAAGGAAATCTTTTAAAATCTTCTTGTGACAAATCATAAGGCCTAGAGCTGTGATATTTGGTATACATCATCATCTTTTGACCCTCTACCAAAATACTTCAAAGAATTACTGTATTCTGAAACTTAGCCCTTTTCTGGGCGATCCCTGATTTTACATAGAATTAAAGAAGGGAAACGTTAAAAATCTTCTTGTCCCAAACCATAATGCCTAGAGCTTTGATATTTTGCAAATATCATAATATATTGACCCTCTACCAAAATACTTCAAAGAATTACCCTATTCTGAAAATTAGCCCTTTTCTGTGCGATTCCTGATTTAACAAAGGAATAAAGAAGGAAATCTTTGAAAATCTTCTTCTCCCAAACCATAAAGCCTAGAGCTTTGATATTTGGTACATATCATCAGCCATTGACCCTCTACCAAATTACTTAAAAATTTGGCCTTTTTCTGTGCAATCCCTAATTTTAGTTAGGAATAAATAATGATATCTTTGAAAACCTTCTTCTCCTAAACCATTAGGCTTACAGCTTTTATACTGTATGTATTGATGTCTATACTTCAAAGCATTACCATATTCAGGGAATTTGTGCTATATGGTGGGATCATCAATATTCATAGGATTAAAAGAGAAATCTGTAAACATCTTCTCCAAAATAATTAGACAGAGGGCTTTGCCATTTTGTTTATATCATAAAGCCATGAACCATCATACTCAGGGGAGCGATTTAGGACCATCGTGATCCTCTTGTCACACTTTTCGGTCATATCACGGAGGCTGGAGCAAAGATAACAACGGATTCCTGTTATTTCTCACACAAGTACTACCATTACATCCTTTCCTAGCCTCCAGCAGCTATCCCACTTAGGTTTACGATTATCCACTCATTGGTGAGAGACACATGTCGGGAAGGATATGTGCCGCCGCAGGGTATCGAACCCATGACATCCTATTAATGAAGATTAGGAGTCTGCTGCGCTATCGACTGCGCTATGACGGCGGCTGACTTTTAAATCTGCCGCGTTATATAACTTTTCTATGATGACCACGTGACCAACGTCGGCAAATCGGAATGCAGAAAATATGGAAACAAAGTGATTCTCCCTTCAGAAAGTAATAGAGCTAAATTATATTCACAGTTCTTACGTTAAAAATACAGCTTTCACAAAAAGCAAACATTAGAGACGAAAGCAGAATGCAGATTTTAGCTTTGACATTAAGCATACGCTTTGAATTAACGGCGTAGGTAGACCTAATAAATTGTGACCTTACGCACCAAGGTCGCTCGACAAGAAGTAGCACAATTCCTGCTCTGTGCATTATTCTCGCTTGATTTTAACAGAGAAAAATGTTAAAATCGTAAATTCTCGGGATTGTGTCGGATATTGAATGGCAGGCCATGAAAATACCGAAATAGTTCCAGTTGTTTCAGAGCCGCTAGAATCCGAAATGACCACTCCGACGACAGTGCACAACCGTAAAACAAAATAAATGAATAGTAGCCAACTACACCAAGCCATTCATTATGTCATAAAAATATAGAGAAGGGCCGAGATGACAGTCAATCACTGCTACAACAACAACGGTCACTCAAGAGTTACATTTCTTGATGCTCGCTGAACGTGAAAGTTCAAGGGATTGCTTACGTTTGAAAATGACACTTTAAAATACGGTTATTACTACATTCTGTATTAAACACGTATATATGTGACACTAGGGACGTATACAGTTCATTATTTATCTAGTTGAGTGCTTTAGAACGCCTTGAAAGTCTCGAAGTATACAGGATTCCAGTCTCAAGGTAAGTCAGTTTGTTATTAGTTTTCGCTGTTCTTCATTTAACAGGTAGGATTTAGCTAATAGTAATAAGGTTTGTTGCCTATAGCTGAAGCTAATTATTGTTGGACAAAGTCCATTTTGTTATTGGTTAAATGAGGTTGTAAGAAGAGGGGGCTGGGAATAACTGAAAATTTTACTGCTGAAGGTCCTTGTTGTTCGGCTTCTTCTCATTGAGTCGTGCTTTCTCATTAGGTCGTGCTTCTTTAATTTCTCACAATTTTCTATGTTATTGAGGCTTGCTTGTGATTTTGTTCGGTTCCAAAAAAATTCCTAAAGCTTTCACAGAAATATGGAGTCAAACAAAAATTGACTGAAATTGTTAAGACCTTGGCCTACAGGTCATTTTTTATTGTTGACTATGTGTAGAAAATAGAATTTTATTATACCAAAAATTCTTGCTGTCTAAGAATTATCTGATTGGAAACTGTGGAAATTTTAGCATTTGCATCATTGTATTGGTCTCAAAATGGCTGCCAGGTCATACGCAGATATATCTTTGATCACCTGACAACCATGTGATTTATGGATAGCCAATCAGAGGGCACGACCTTAACCCTTTCCATGCTGAACCCGGAATATTCCGGTTTTGACAGGAGGTAAAGACCAAGATCAGCCTTCACATAGGTGCAGTCTGATCTTGGTCTACACCTCCTGCCTGTACTTTTCCTGCCAGAGCTGTTTATGAAATTCATTTCTAAAAGAAATATTGATTTTTGAACAACAAGTTCTATCAGTGCTTGTAGCCCTTTGATTTTACCGCAATTCAGTAAGGTAATTTATTCAGCATGACAAGGGTTAAGAGAACATGTCAATTTTCAAGATGGCCGACAGTCGACCTAGAAAAGGTGTGTTTATAATTAGAAATTTGACTATATGCAGCCGAGTTCAATTGCCATTTGAAAGTTTACACATTTCTCTCTTTTTTGATGAAAAAATATCAAGATGTTGAATAATTTGTAAAATAAAACTTAAGCTACCAAGTCTTAGGGGCATAACTTATTGGGAACAAAGCATAATCATCTGTATAAGGATAAAAACATCTTTACAGAGGTATGTCTAATTGGGATGAGTAGCTGGTGACTAGGATGTTGTACTTATGTAATTGATTGCATTGGGTTTGAAGCCACTTTTAACCGTATTATTCACATCACCGTGACTGGAGCACCTAACAATAGATTACTGGTATTTCTTACACCAGTACTACCACCACATCCTTTCCTATCCTCAAGCTGCTATCCCACTTAAGTTAACGATTATCCACCCAATGATAAGAGACAAATGGCGACAAGGATATGTGCCGCTGCTAGGGATCGAACCCATGACATCCCATAATTGAAGATCAAGAATCTGACGTGCTACCAACTGCACTGAGGATTGCCCTGTACTAGTGTGAGAAACGGCAGAAAGCCATGGGTAGGTGTACCAGCCATAATGATATGAATGAAATATTGTTGAAGGCAATGTTAAACTCCATACAAATGAATAAATGGATATGCTAGTTAACTGCAACCTTACTCTTAACCCATTCCCACACAGTAACGCCCTAAAGAAAAAACAATTTGGAAAACATTGGGAAAAATGAAGAAATTGCTCATAACAAGCAATTTCTTCATTTAACACAATGTTTTCTACCCAGAAAGATGAAATAATCTGAAATTTCATAAACTTTCAATTCTCTGCTGTAACTCCTTTCAATTTGGGCCAGTCTAAAATTTTGCCATCTGGTAATGGGTTAAGCAAAGGATAGGACAAGAGTTTCATCGATGGGACAGTAATTTATTCATCTATCACTACTTGTGCATCACTGTGCTGTTGAATTAGTTCAGTTATCATCTGGAATTTCCTGTAAGTGATGCAAGAATATATATGAAATTTTAATACATATAAATACAGAATGAAATCGAGAAATGCATTATGGACGGATTTTTCTGTGGTCAAAAGTAGGTTAAAGGTCAAGGTCACTGGGTCAAGGTCAAGGTCATGTAAAGTGGCCTACCCAATTAAGCATCTGTCCAAATATGGAAGCAATCCATTGAAGAATAAAAGAGTTAACACAATTAAACCATTCTGGACGCAATTTAACCATTCTGGACGCCCCTTTAACCCCAGATTGTGACCTTGACCTTTGAGATAGGAACTTTGGTCTTTTTCGTGACACGTCTTCTGAAGGTTGTGAACATTTGTATGAAAGAAATTTGTACCCGCTTGCATGATTATAGAAGTTACAGAGCGGACATGGTAAAATGTGCAGATTTTTTACCTTTGACCAAAAATTGTGACCTTGTCCTTTGAGATAGGAACCTGAGTCTTTTTTGCGACACGTCGTCTGAGGGTGGTTAACATTTGTATTAAAGAAATTTGTACCTGCATGCATGATTATAGAAGTTCCAGAGCGGACATGGCAAAAAGTCCCCATTTTTTACCTTTGACCAAAGATTGTGACCTTGACCTTTGAGATAGGAACCTGGGTCTCTTTTAGCGACATGTCATGTGAGTGTGGTTAACATTTGTATGAAAGAAATTTGTACCTGTGAGCATGATTATAGAAGTTACAGAGTGGACACGGCAAAAAGTCTCCATTTTTTTAAACCTTTGATCCCAGATTGTGAACTTGATCTTTGAGATAGGAACCTGGGTCTTTTTTGCGACACATCGTCTTATAGTGGTGAACATTTGTGCAAAGTTATATTGAAATCCACTATTGCATGTAGAAGTTACAGAGCGGACACGAAAGCGGGACGGAGGGACTGACTGACGGACGGACAGACAGACGGACAGTTCGATTACTATATGCCTTCCTTTGGGGGGCATAAAAATCTGGAAGGCTTATGTCTTTTGTGTAGTGTCAATTGTTGTAGTTATAACAAAACTATTGATTTTTGACACAAATAACTTATGATAATTTGTTGTATATCATAATTCATCAAAGTGATCATTTAGTGATTTGTACCGAGTGTTAAACTGTATCTCTTTATTTTTTCTTTCTTGTCTGTGTATGTGGGGGGGTTAAAATATTTTCAAAAAATTTTATTGCATTGGAAATATTATTGTATGAAAAGATGATTATCGCTAGATTTGAGGTACGTTATATTTCATATGGCCTAGATACCAGGCCATTTTAAACTTAATTTGGTTACATTCTGATAATGTTATCTATATTATATGCTAATATGAATGCATATATTGGTCTGCATACTGGTCTGCATATGTTTGCTCAAAGGTTGAAACTCTTTTCTCACCCAAATTTTGATTTTAAGCACACCTGAGCACATAGTGCGAGATGAGCTATTGTGATCGGTCGTCCGTCGTCCATCAGTCTGTCTGTCAGTCCATCCACAATTTCTTAAAAAAATATTCTCCTCCTAAACCAGTAGATCAATCAAGCTGAAACTTTGCAGGGATGTTCCTTGGGTAAGGTGCAACAAAATTTGTTGAAAGAATTTCATTCCATGAAAAACTCTGGTTGCCGCGGCATATGATAATGGGAAATTATACTAAATCTTTAAAAATCTTCTCCTCCTAAACTACTAGGCCAATCAAGCTGAAACTTTGCAGGGATGTTCCTTGGGTGAAGCTCTACAAAAGTTGTTAAAAAGATTACATTCTGTGAAAAACTCTGGTTGCCGCGGCATTTGAAAACAGGAAATTTTAGTAAATCTTTAAATTTTTTTCTCTCAGAAATTACAAGGCCAAAGGCATTTATATTTCATATATAGCTTAATCACATAGTTCTCTACCAACTTTTCAAAGATTTACTCTCTGGGGTCAAAAATGGCTCCGTCCCTGAGGTCCAAAGTTTGGAAAAAATGCTTAAAAAGAGCGAAAGCCACTAGAAAGTCTAGAATATTTATACTTGATATGTAGCATTACTAGATGGTTTTGTACTATATCACTGAAAATTATTCTCCTAGGGTCAAAAACGGCCCTGCACTAGGGGTCCAAAATAAGGCAAAACACTAAATTTGAGTAAGTTTAAAAAAATGAATCTTCACTTTTAGGCTGCGGGCATTTACATTTGGAATGTAGCATAGCCTGGCAGTTATCTATCAATTTGATTAAATTATGCCTATAGGTTAAAAATACCTCTTCCCTGGGTGTCCAAAGTTTGTAAAAAATGCTCAATTAGACCATGTTCAACAGTCTTCTCCTCCTAATCTACCAAGTCTAAGGCATTCATATTTGGTATGTAGCATAACCAGATGGTTCTCTACCATGTTAGCTAAAATCTTAGCACTGCCCCCAGAGGTCCAAAAATTTGGTATGTAATATTTCTAAATAATTTTGTACTATGATACAATAAAATATGCCTTTAGGATCAAAAACGTCTGTTCCAGGGGTCAAAAATTGCATAAATTACTTAATTTGAAAGAATTGTTTTTAAATATAGGGCCTCAAGCAATTATATTAAAAACATAGCATAATGTTATTGGTATCTACCTTGTTTATATCCTTTGGCGAAAAATGGCCCTTCCCAAGGCATCCAAAGTAATGAAAAACGTTCAATAAGAGCATGTTCAAATATCTCCCTCTCCCATTGTACAAGTTATAATGCATCCATATTTGGTTTATAGTACATCCAGATTGTTCTCTACCAAGGTTGCTAAAATTATACCAATTGGATCCAAATGGCCCTTCACCAGAGGCCCCAAGTTTTGTAAAATGCTCAATTAGAGCAATATCAAATTCTTCTCCTCTTAACACTGGTCCACATTAAAGGAAGTTGCAGAGGGTAATGAGAGTTTGATTGAAATCTAAATACAAAGAATTTCAGGGTAGAAAACATTGTGAGAAATAGAGAAATTACTTGTAACTCCTAAGTTCTCGCTTTCTCTCAATGCTTTTTTAAACCTATTTTCCCTGAGGGCAGCAAAATGTAGGATAGTTTGGTAATGGACTAAACTATAAAGCCATAGGCATTCCTTTTTATGCTCCCCGAAAAATTTTTCGGGGGAGTAAGTCGCCTGCTTGTGCGAGTGTCCGTCCGTCCTTCTGGCTGGCAGTCCGTCCTTTTGATGTCATATCTCAGGAACCCCTGGGCCTAATTGGATGAAACTTCATATATAATCTTCCTTGGAAATTTCCAAGACATCTTTTTTGAATTTTCTCAATTCAAGGCTGTGGCATT
Organism: Fragum fragum; assembly: GCA_946902895.1. Classification (NCBI taxonomy): domain Eukaryota; kingdom Metazoa; phylum Mollusca; class Bivalvia; order Cardiida; family Cardiidae; genus Fragum; species Fragum fragum. Next base: position 18,651,513 of record OX336383.1, on the reverse strand, counting down.
AAAAAAGGGGCCTTAATGTAAAAATTAGTTTTTTGCCAATTTCTCCTAGTATAGAGGTCAAAATTTTATGAAATTTCATATTTGAGTAGCAAATTAGATCCTTAAACTATCGAAAATTTAAGTTTAAAAAAAATGTCGGGAAAAGGGGCCTTAATGTTATTAGCTTTACGTAAGCTCTCTTTTTGTCCTGCAAAATCTTATATTGGTCATAACTTTTAATTGCTTACAGATATAGTCTTCATATTTCACAAGTCAAGTCACTGTATGCACTTGCCCAGTCGAAACTTGTTCAATTCTATGAATCAACATTGTAGTACTATTATAAAAATTCACATGACCAACTTCCAAAATGGCGCTATCCATTCTGTTCCCAAATGCCTTTTTCAACTGAAATCAATGTTCCAACCATTTTAACTAATGTTCAAGTCAATAGTGGCTACCAAAATGAAGTCTTTTAATCTTTCACCCCTTGTAAACTATAACTTGATTTGTAGAATGGAACAAGGGGCCATTATCAAAAAGGGGTTTTCTGTAAAGATAATATGCCAGTAATCAATATCTTCAATTATCAAATGGATTAGAAATTTGATACAGTTACATCGGACTGCATCCACATTAGTACTCTTAACTTAAAAATGCGCATCAAAATCACATCACACCACTTTCTGTTCATATCGCTAAATTTGGTAAGATCATGATATAACATTCTAAACATGCTGAGGAAGCAACAAAATTTACTTTTTCCAAGCTGGTTGATTAATTCTATCTGATGCGGTTGGTAAATGCCAATGCTGTTTCAAGTTTGCTCGGCACCATGTACCAAGTTCATAATTTTCAAGCATGTCAGAAATTACATGATTTTAGGCGACACTGTAAGATCGTTTTTTAGCAATTTTGCATATGCAAAACTGGTATTTCAAATCAGTTGAAACAGAAAAAGTTTTTCCCTGCATTTCTATTGTGATCACCTGTTGTCCTGTGTCGTCAGTCTTCTGTCAACAATTTCTTTAAGCAACATCTCCTCCTATACCACTGGGCAAATTGAACAAAATTTGGCTGTAATTTTTCTCAGGTGGTCCCCTTTAAAATAGTTAATAGAATAACTCTGGTTGCCATGGCAACAAAAGTGAAATGTTAGAATAATTTTTGAAAATCTTCTCCTCATGACTCACAAGACGTACAGCCTTGATATAATTGCAGGAAAAATATCTGTACGATGGCCTCTTTTAAAATACAATCAAATCTGTGTTAGGCGCCAACTATGCACAGCGGCCAATCTACCGACAGCGGCCACTCGAGATCCCCCTGTGCAAATTCCTTCTTTAATTGCACTGTGAATAGCATGATATTCTGAAATGCAGCCAGCGGTCACCTTAATTGTTCTAGTGCCAACAGTATATAACTCCTCTGAAAAAATCGATAACCACTTCTATAGTAACTGCCGAAGATTCCTTATTGTAATGTACAAGATGTGTAGCCAAGTATTAACTTAATCCTGTGTAGTTGATTAATTGACGTGTAATTAGCCATCAATATTTATTTGGTTGATTTGAGTGACGATTAAATGATACAGAATTTTTTAAGTTGTCGGGTCTCTTTAAATTAAACAAACTTGAGCATTACAGGTGTTTTAGACATTTAGCAAACTGATTTCTTGAGGTCTTTAACCCTTTCCCTGGAAATTTTAGACTAGTCCAAATTGAAAGAGGTTGCAGACGACAATGAAAACTGGATGCCATTTGAAATGAAACCATCCTATATCGAAGAAAATGTTGTGGAAAAAGAAGAAATTGCTTGTAACAAGCAATTTCTTCTTTTTCCACAATGTTTTCTCGAGTATAAAATCACAGGAATGTAAAATCCTGTATTTGAACGGGAAAGGGTTAAGATGGATGAAAACTTGCTTTTGCTGTCAATTCTCGCTATAATGTCGCTTTCTAAATGTAGGTTTTTCTTTTTAGAGGAACGCGTGAAAATGGTTCGCATGCTTGAATCTGGACGTTCTTCTAGGATTATTGCTAGAAAGTTCGGAGTAGGTCGTTTGCAGGTCCAAAATGTAGCTAAACAAGGAATTCTCAAGGAATATGAAAACGATGATCCTTCTTCAAAACATGTCAAAAAGAATGGCTCATTTGAAAATTTTTGATAATTTGTGTTACAAGTGGTTTATGAACACCACATCTGGCCAAATAAACGTATTTGGTCCTTTTGTGATTTTTACATGCCTTTTAACACTTTACTTATAACAAGATATTGTCACTTCTGTCACAATATTTTCTATCTGAAGTACCAATTGCGTTTTCTTTTTTTAAAGGACACTTAAAATGGATGCTTAGAACTTCTTAGAATTTGGAGTAGTCTAAAGTATTGTGATCTGTTAATGAGCTAATCAAATATGGTATGACAAAATGGCCTCCTTATGAATACTGTGAACAGCAGCCAATCTGTGATGGCCTCCCTATGAATACTGTGAACAGCAGCCAATCTGTGAACAGCAGCCAATTTGGCCCTCTCCCTTGACTGGCTGCTGTACACAGATTCGACTGTAGTTTAATTCATGATTCTCAGGTCCCCAAGGACAGATCCCCAGGGGACGGGGTTTATAAAGAAGTCATGGTTCACGCTGACAAATGCCTTTTTTTCCATTGGCAAAAAGCTGGGTAAAGGGTAGAAAAGCTGTGGCAGAGAATATTTCTATAGAAATTGGCAATAAAAAGTTTTGGTTGGTAAAGCAATTATCAGATTGACATGAGAAAATCCCTTTCATGAATCAACACCTTTGTTTATTACCTTGATTGACAGGTAAAATATCGTTGACTCATGCATGTCTTCTTTACTTATATTGTCTCTTGGATCCAATAAGCAGGTCACTACTTTAAAATTTGAACCTGGAAGTATATCTAGAACATAACTTTACGATCACTGATTATAGCCATTTTTCAAATGGCTTTAAATTTAAAAATGTTCATAGTTCTATGTTCAATGTTCATAGTTCTTCATGAATTTAGAAATGGCTAAATTGAGTTATCGTAAAGTTATGTTCTAGATATAAGATTTATTTTCTTTTTCTTGATAAAGGCATTTTTGCCAAAATATTGAAAATTAGAGTGATTATGTATAGTGAAAATGAAGGAATTGCTTGTATCAAGCAATTTATAATCCACAATGTTTTCTAACCACAAAAGACAAAAAAAAAAAAAAAATACAATTCCGTCAACTTGGAATTGTCGACTTAACTTCTTTAAATTTTGACCAGTCTAAAATTTTGTCATGTTGGAATCGGTTAAAAAAGAGACAGTGCATACAAGATTAGAAAGCTGTAGAACTTACAGTTTCATAGAAGAATTTTAAAAGTTTTTCACTGTTATGCCTTAGCAACCACAGTTCTTCATGAATTAATTTCTTTTGAAAGAGCGTGACATAAGGATCATATCTGTGAAGATTGTTTAAAATCCATTGGTTACTTTAGGAATTAAAGATTTTTAGCTCACCAGCGCACAAAGTGCTCTGGGTGAGCTATTGTGTTTGATTATCGCCAGGCGTCTATCCGTCTGTTTACAATTACAAAAAAATCTCCTCCTAAACTAACCATCAAATTTCAACCAAACTACATAGAATTGATCCTTGGGTCATACTTCAAAGAATTGAAATCCATGAAGAACTATGGTTGCCATGGCAACCAAGTGAAAAAACTTTAAAACATTTTCTCCCCCTTTGATGTTTTGTACAAATAATCAACTATTGATCTTCTACCAAATATTTCAAAGAATAACAGTACTTTCAAAATTAGCCCTTTTCTATGCAATCCGTATAGGAAAAGAAGAACATGTTTGAAAATCTTGTTCACAAATGTGCAGACTGACCTTGTCCCACACTTACTGCCTGTCTTTGTTGTCTTGAGTAAATCTTTGAATGCAATATTGATAAATGTGTAAGTTTTAGAATATAATGAAAAGATGATAAATATTAGCAGGACAAGGGTTAATATTTGGTATGTATCAATACCTATTGACCCTCTACCAAAATGTTTCAAAGAATTTCCGTACTCTAAGAATTAACACTTTTCCCTGATTTTAGACAGGAAATCTTTGAAAATCTTCTCCTCCCATACCATTAGGCCTAGAACTGTGATAAGAGGTGTATATTATCACCTTATCACCCTCTACCAAAATACTTCAAAGCATTGACATGCCATAAAAATTTGCTCTTTTCTGTGCGATCCCTGATTTTACAAAGGAATAAAGAAGGAAATCTTTGAAAATCTCCAAAACCACAAGGCCTATTTGCTTTAATATTTGGTATGTATTAATGTGTATTAACCCTCTACCAAAAAACTTCAATGCATAAGTTCAATGTGAGAATTGGCCCTTTTCTGTGCAATCCCTGGTTTTACAAAGGAATACAGAAGGTAATCTTTTAAAATCTTCTCCCAAACCATAAGGCTAAGAGCTTTGATATGTGGTACATTAATGTCTATTGACCCTCTACCAAAATTCTTCGATGTATTAATGAAGTACTGGACTCTGAGAATAAGCCCTTTTCTGTGCAATTCCTGATTTTATAAAGGAATGAAGAAGGAAATCTTGAAAGTCCTCTTCTCCCAAACCATAAGTCCTAGAACTTTAATTTTAGTTTGGTATGCATCATTGTCTATTGACTCTACCAACATTCTTTAAAAAAGTACCATACTCTTATAAAAATCCTTTTTCTTTGCAATCACTAATTTTTACACAGGAATTAAAAAGGAAATCTTTAAAAATCTTTTTCTCCAAAATCATAAGGCCTTAACCTTTGATGTATCGAGCTTTAATGCATCAATGTTTATTGTCCCTTGATCAAAATATTGCAAAGAATTACAGTACTCTTAAAATTAATACTTTTCTGTGTGATGTCTTCCTAACCATAAGGCTTAGACTTTTGATATTTGGTATGCATCAATAATAATTGACCCTGTACCAAAAAATTTGAAGAATTGCGGTACTCTGAGAATTAATCCATTCTGTGCGAACCCTGATTTTTACATATAAATGATTGATTGATTGAATGGGTTGTAAAGCCACTTCTAACAGTAATTCAGTCATATCGCAGCGGCTAAAGCACATTACAATGGTTTCCTGGTATTTCTCACACCAGTACTACCACTATATCCTTTCCTAGCCTCCAGTTGCTATTCTACTAAGTTTTATGATTATCCACCCATTGGTGAGAGAGAAATGTCAGAAAGGATGTGCTGCCGCTGGGGAACTAAGCATATAAATGAAGAAGGAAATCTACTTCTCCTAAAACCTAACACCTAGAGCTTTAGTATTTGCTATCTATCAATACCTATGGACCCTTTACCAAATTTCTTCAAACAATTGACGGCCTTGCAATAGTTTCACACCAAGAATTCATCAATACCTTTTCAGGATGAAACTATTGCATCTTTACAGTCACAAGATACTCAGGGTGCCCATTTATGTACCGCAGTACATAATTCACATAAAGTAACATCTGTTAACATATAATTTTTATGCCAAGACGTGCATGAACATACAGAAAAATAGATAAAAGTAGAAACAACAAGAGCACCGCCTACAGGTGCCTAGGCTCGGCTGTTAGATGCTGGATAGGGGGTAAAAAATCTAAGTAGAAAAAGGGGCATAATTTGCACAAAATTGCATCTAATGTTACCCCCCTTGATAGTATAGATTCCTCTTTTGATAGTGAACATGTGTGCCAAGTTTCAAGAGAATGCCTTCTGTAGAACTAGAGATATCACAAAAAGTCAAAGTTTTTCGCACAACGACGACAACAACAACCACAACACCAAAGCTAACACAATATCTCATGTTTTCTCCGAAAATAACCGACTTATAAATGCCATTACCTGTTTGTGCGAGAAACTTTATGTGCATATTTTAGATAGATATTTTTTTCTAAAACCCCTACTGTGTATATAAGCAAAGTAGAATAAAACTTCATTGTCAGCAAATGATCTCCCTTTCGAATGTCGGGAAACATCACTTCTTCAAGTTTTGTTTTCATTTGTATATAGAATTGGGCAACCAGCCCTTTCTAAATTTCATATAATGTGGATCCAGATGGCCTCTCCACTTTGTTTTGAAGTAAGCCCAAAAGCCCACTAACTTTCAAACCAAATGCCAGATATTTACATGTTTTTGGTGAGAAACTGAAAACACATACTCAAGAAGAAATATTACAGAAATTATTTTTGATATTAGTTTCACTCATGCATGGTTTCTGTTCAGGCCTCTGTTCAGGAAATTGTGAAATGTTAATCGGTCCAGGACAATGCCACCCCCCCCCTTCAATAGCAAAAATGAATACCCCTATTTTCACCTTTCTGGTTGGTAAAAGGGTTCATCATTCATTTATTGTTTGCCTTCTTTTTCAAATTTTCTGCTGATAATTAGGTCTATAATCTGCAAAGTGTAGAAGTTAGATGAAAACAATAAACAGATCCATCTTTCAGTTTGTTTTTGAAAAATTGGTAGTGTAATGAATTTACGGCAGTCTTCGAAATTCCAATATCTTGTAGAATTAGATAGACCAATAAATTACTTTATTAAAATTTCAGGGACGGACACCTCCCAACCCATAGTACCACTGATTTATTTATAGTAGTATCATACTTTCTCATAAACTAGTTATCCAAAGTTCAGTTAATTTATCACAGTCATAGTGATTTGCTCTCAACACGAGCCTCTGTTGATGGAAAAATTCAGCTGATGTCACAAAAATGTCTTGTCAGTCATTCTATGCTATGGGAACCACGAGTTTTGACATACATCAAAGAAACCGATGAGACAAACCTGAGAGGGTGTCCCACGTGTTTCACTATTTTCACTGCAAAATTGCTGAGTGGTAATGTGTTAAGCACTCTCATTTTCTGTCCTATTTGCTTATCAGTTGGTCAGAAATCCAAGTTGGATGGCAGCTGGAGGCTAGGAAAGGATGTAGTGGTAGTACTGGTGTGAGAAATTCCAGGAATCCATTGTTAGGTACTCCAGCCACCTGGATATGACTGAAATACTGTTAAAAGCGGTGTTAAAATAAATAAATAAATAAATAAATACATTTGTCTCTCACCATTGGGTTGATGATTGTAAACCTATGAGGGATAGCAGATGGAGATTAGGAAAGGATGTAATGGATGACTGGTGTGAGAAATACCAGGAATCCATTGTTAGGTGCTCCAGCCGCCGCAATATGACTGAAATACTGTTAAAAGTGGTGTTAAGCCCCATTCAATCAATCAACTTAGTACTTTACTAATTATCAAAATCACAGCAAATTGGATCAGAGCAAAAGCAAAGCTCATTTTGCTCTTCACCATAAAGATGGCATTGTAAGAGTACAAGTTGCAGAAAGTATATAAACATTGAAGAAAAATAATATAACAATGAAGGTATAGTAATGGAATATTACATTTACATTCTGCTTATCAACAAAAATTCGAATAAGAATAATAATATCATTATGAGAATCTTTTAATTTTGCAGATAAAGTTATGGACTTCAAGAAATATCATTTCATTGTTGCAGTAAGTCATATCATCTTTTCCAAAAAGAATGTCAAAGTTATCAAATTCATAGTCTGTACATTGAAAAAAAAGAGTGTTTGCTCGTGTTGGCCTTGCTACAATTACAGATAGGGGAATCAACAATGTTTTTGTCAAATAGATGCTGATTAAGAGAGCTGAAATTATTCTTAATTCATGCATGGATGACTTTACCTTTTTTCACCTATAGAATACAACTTTTTATTCTCCGCGAAAACCATTTCGGGTGAGCATATATTGCCAACTTGAATGCATGTCCTTCTGTCCATCCGTCTGTCTGTAAAGTCCATCCGTCCAACGTCATATCTCAGGAACCCCTGGGCCTAATTTGATGAAACATCATATATAATCTTCCTAGGAAATTTCCAAGACTCCTTTTTTGAATTTTCTCGAATTCAAGGCTGCGTAATGGAAAAAGTGGCCTTAATGTATAAATTAGTTTTTTGCCAATTTCTCCTAGTCTAATAGTCAGAATTTTATGAAATTTCATATTTGAGAAGCAAGTGAGATCCTCTTGACCTTAAACTATTGAAAATTTAAGATTAAAAAAGTGTCATGGGAAAAGGAGCCATAATGTTTTACGTAAGCTCTCTTTTAGTCCTGCAAAAGCTTATATTGGCCATAACTTTTGATTGGTTACAGATATAGTCTTCATATTTCACACGAGAATTGCTTGTGACAAACCCTTTTTGTTAGTACTAAGTTCAAGGTCATCAGTCAAGGTCATGTGTCAAGGTAAGAATTTAGAGAATTAAAACTTTAAAATTGGCCATAATTTTGCATTGTTAAGAGATATAGCCTTCATATTTCAAATATTTATTACTTGTGACAAGACCATTTATTAGAAAACAAAGGCAAGGATCTTGGCAAATGTCAAGGTCAAATTGTCAAGGTCAATGATTTCCATCTTAAAAACTCAAAGTTGACCATAACTTTTAATTGGAATGAGATAGGGTCTTCATATTTCACACGTGCTTTGCTTGTGATAAGACCTTTCTGTTGGTACCAAGTTCAAGGTCATCAGTCAAGGTCAAGGTCATTTCTCCAGGTCAAAATTTGGAAAAAAAATGGCCATAAGTATTTAATGGTAAGTGATATAGCCTTTATATTTCAAATGATAATCCGTATTGACAAGATCTTTCAGTAGATATCTAAGAAAAGGTTTTTGGTCAAGGTCAAGGTAAAATTTTCAAGGTAAATAATTTCCCTCATTAAAACTCTCAATTGGCAATAACTTTCAATTGGAATGAGATTTAATCTTCATGTTTCACATGTTTATTGTTTGTTAGAAGATCTTTTTGTTGCTACCAAGTTCAATTTTGATGACATGACCTTTCTGTTGGTATTAAGCTCAAGGTTATTGGTAAGGTTAAGTTGTCTAGGTCATTAATTGTCAAACATACCTCCTTTACAAATTTCAGAAATTTCTTGTTACTTTACATAATTGTTGTTTATTAAGTGTCCTAGGTAATGTTTATTTCAATTTTTGACCCGATGAACCCTACCATGCTACAAGGGGGCTTAATGCCATGTAGCTTTACATTTTGTATATTTCCTATTCTAAAATAAATCAGTCTATTGTTTCTGTAAGACAAGTCAAGTTTAAGTCTTCATTTTTTGTATGTAGACATTTTTCATTGGTCAAGGTGAAATGTTTAACCCTTTACCATATAATGATATTGATTTTTACTAGAATCAGGCCTGTGAAGCCAAACAGATTCCTTCAATGTTTGTCAAACTTCCAAATTTCTTATGAACTGAACTCTCAAACTATAGTTGCATTCAATAAGAAGTTTTTGTCTATTAATGGCATACAGTTTTGTGACAAAAGCCTTATTCGGGGAGCATAATCCCTCTCTGACCGTGCATTTTTGGATTTGGGTTGTTTGGATTAAGGTAACTTTTAAAATGCGACAAATTTTGATCACAAATTTCTACCTGTAGTTTATTCTATTCCTCAATCGTATAGGGAATGAATGACTTTTAATATGATCTGTTCTGCACTGAAGAACTCGATAATTTTGTGAACTGCTCAGGCCATAAGAAATTGAGATGCAAGCAGTTGGTGGCACTAATGAATTCAAATAATCTGGACTTTGAAATATCATATTAACTTATGTTTTGTTCTCCTCTCCTGCAGAGATTCCCAACCTGCTCCATTTTTCAAATTCTTGAGAAGCTAATTTGGTTCAGCCAGTCACAATTCTTGCACACTCTATCTGAATTTTGTCAAGTGCTTCTATTAAATTTTGTTGGCAGTTATCCCATATTATGTCGGCATATTCAATTAATGGTGGAAAAAAGAGAAAGAAATAGTTTGAAGAGATTTCTATCTAAGGGATTGCTGCTGACCCCAGGATATTCCCATTTTGGCAGGAGGTGTAGACCAAGATCAGACTGCACATATGTGCCGGCTGATCTTAGTCTATACCTCCTGCTTGTACTTTTCCAGCCAGAGTTGCTTATGAAGTTGATTTCTATAAAAATTATTTATTTTTTAACAACAAGCTCTTTCAGTGCTTTCAGCCCTTTGATTTGACATCAGTTTGACATAAGGTAATTTATACAGCAAGACAAGGGTTAAGAGTCCACAAAGTGTTTTTTCTAGCGCAAGCTTTATCCATCACATTTCTAATATAACAGCTTACATGTGATATCTCCCTATCTCATCGTATGTCATTCCTTCTCTGACTTTATGGATGACAAATACTCTATACACAAAGAATCAGTACGCTCTGATGATGTCTGAAAATTTTCATCTTCAATAAATCTCAGACGCGATATCTCTGCTTTCAGAGACCCAATATCCTTTTTTAAAATGAAAGCCTAGACAGAGGATTAAAATGAGCCATTCATCAATCAAATGATTCTTTGGGTTTTGAGCAATATATGTTTGTTGAAAGTGAAAGTAGTCAAAATAATTCTACGTAGGACATCGTAACTACAGCCTTAATGGAACATTACAATATTGTTTTATGGTCTTTATGATTCATTTACTTCTTTTATTTGAAACCAAAATATCGTAAGTAAAGCTTCATCATACTGTAGTTACGAAGTTTTGTTTGTCCAAGGATAATTGATTTAAATCATGCCGGTCTTGGACCCCAAAATATAGACTAATTGGAATGTGCCTAAAAATAAACTACTGAGCTTGTTTTTATTCTTATTATGACTTTTATTTGAGTAAAAGCTGTTGCCTCATTTGTTTCCAGATGTGAACAGGGTAAAGTAATGTAGAATGTAAAAAAATGTTGAAATGATTTAAGTCCAAGTTAGTCCTGTGAAATATATAGCAGATCATGCTGATGTAAGGGTCAATGATTGCCCTCCCGATTTTTTTGAATAAATCTATCATACAGAAATCCTAAGTACCGAGAACTGTGGTAGAAGACAAAAATACCCTTTATGCCATACTTTGTCAAACGCTTTGCTTATATCCAAAAAATCATATAGTACTCATTGCCACTATCAAGTGCTTTTATTGTTGTATATCAACACTGTCTGATTAACCATAGAATCTCTGGAACGGCGTAAAAAATGTTTGTGAAAGGTATGAAAAACATGATTTTTTTTTTTCAAAACCTTTTTCAATATTACTCAAAAGAGAGACTGGTATGTAATTGGATGTAATTTAAGGGTCACCACTATTAAAATTAGGCAAACGTGAGACATTTTCCTGGATGAAGGCACAGTATGTAATTTAATGGATGCATTAAAAGGATTGCAAAAGGGTTGAGTTAGTTGAATGGTCCCTTCACATAAGATTCAGTTGTCTACACTATCTGGACCTGATGCTTTCCTTTCGTTTAAGTCTTTTAGAACCTTGCAAACGTCACCTTGCCTGATTTCAATGCTATCAATTATAACATCAGGACTCTTATAATTTCATTAGGCAAAGATTTTGAGCTATCATCAATGTTTGACTGGCTTGCAAAATAATTATTCATTAAATTTGCCTTCTCACTGCCATTAAATAGCATCCTTTCAATATCTTCATCAAAAAGTGGAGGTAGCTGTGAGGTTTTTGCCTTTGTAGGCTGCATAAGTTTTTTGATAGTTTTCATCCAGTGACTGGAACATAAATGAATTCAAAAATTCCTAAATTTATTACATTTACTTGTTTTGCCTTCCTATAAAGTATTTTCCTTTTTCTAATTTTCTTTTTTATTATACCCCCCACGACGAAGTTATGGGGGGTATACTGGAATCAGGTTGTCCGTCTGTCTGTCCATCCATCTGTGGACTCAATTTTGTGTCCTCATCATCTCCAAAATTTTCAATTTTTCAATTTTCAATTTTGCTGAAACTTTACTGAAATCTTCGTCGCAAATGGAACTTGTGCACCTGCAATTTTCATTATGATTAATCAGTGGTTTCAGGAGTTATGTCCCTTTGATTTATATTCTTATATACAAAATATAGAGAATAAACCATAACTCCTGATTAGGTTGACAGATTAAAAAAATAAAAGTGGTTCACATATACAAAGTTATTGAGGGGGTGTAAACTGGAATCAGGTTGTCTGTCTGTCCGTTCATCTGTCTGTCTGGACATTATTTTGTGCCATCATGTCCTCCCATATTTCCAGACCAATTTTGCTGAAACTTTACCAAAATCCTCCTTGCAATGGGAACTTGTGAATCTGCAATTTTCATAATGATTAATCAACTGTTTCAGGAGTTATGCCCCTTTGATTTATTTTTTATATACAATATATAGAGAATAAATCAATACTCCTGAACAGGTTGAAAGATAAAAAAATATAAGTAGTTTACATGTACGAAGTTAGGGGGGGGTGATACTGGAATAAGGTTGTACGTCTGTCCGTCCTTCTGTCTGTCTGTCCGTTTGTCCATCCATCTGTGGAACCAATTATGTGTCTTCACCTCCTCCCACATTTCCAGACCAATTTTGCTGAAACTTAACCGAAATCTTCCTTGCAATGGTTAATCAGTGGTTTCAGGAGTTATGCCCCTTTGATTTATTTTCTTATATACAATATATAGAGAATAATTCATAACTCCTGAACAGGTTGACAGATTAAAATATTAAAAGTGGTTCACATGTTTATTCCAGAACATAAACGCCAAGTTCGACGTTGCAAGAAATCCATAATTTCCATCTTCAATGTTGAACAAAATCCGTATGTTTTTACACAGTCATTGCCCCTCATTGATTTAAAATTTGTAAAATTTGTCCACTTGATAAATCATGAATGGCCAACGTTTCAATGGTTACAATTTGGCCTCATTTAAAAAGAGGCGGCAGTAGGAGGTATTCGTCAGCCCATACAGGCGACAGTTATTCATTGGGATTCAAATGCCTAACAAATATTGTTTTAGATGGTATACACAGCTGCTTTTTTTAGAATTAATGTTGTTATATTTTGAGCATATAAATCTATATTTTCGTTGTTTAAGTAATTCCATTCCACATTCGTTAGTTCGATTCTGCAATTGTCATGATTACCAGCATCGTATTTCCATATTTTCCTTTGGAAAGATTCTTTTTTAGTTTTAATAAAATAGAAGACACCAAATACTGGACAGTAATAATGAATATGACTGTCAAGACAAGGCTCACAAACGCTGGTGAAGTATGTTCCATGGTCAGATCTTAAAAAAATGTTCTGTGCACCACATTTTCTGTACAAATCAGCGGGCTCAACATCTTGTATCTGGACAACCTATTTCTCGTAATGATTATCTCCAGTATTTACTGTTTCTAGACATCTTATAGGTATAATTTTCTCATACTTTCAACTTGACTCTATGCAACATTATTTAGGTGCATTTGGTTGTTGGAAGATGCATACAGCAAAACCTGTTAGGAATATGTTCTGTGTAAGGTGCTGATTACCTTTTGCTGCTTTCGCATTCAGCAAAAAAAATATTTGAATTTCCAGCTTGAAATAACAATGCTATAGTACAAAACCAATTTTGGAATAGTTATAAACCCATTCCTCCACAGTGATGCTTTTAAAGGCCCTTAAAAAAAACATTTTGGAAAACAAAGTATAGACTGAAGAAATTGCTTTAAACAAACAATTTCTTCATTTTCAACATAGAAAGTTGAAAAAATTCAGAATTTCATAAATTTTGAATTGTCGTCTGCAAGTTCTTTGAATTTGGACCAGTCTAAAATTTTGTCGTCTGGTCATGGGTTAAAGTCATCAATATAGTTTGATTAACTCTATTTTTAGATATCAATGAAATTTTACAGCTTTTATTAGTCAAGAACTTCAACAAATTAGAACCCATGAATAACTTTGGTGGTCACTGCAATGTAGTGATCATAAACTTCAGTACTGTTATAGTCAAGGTTTTACTGTTTTTTTTTTAGTCAACTTGATTAGAGTTAACATAATCTCTGATTCTATAGCCTAACATGTGGATGGTATAAACTCTGTTGTTCTGTTCCCTAGTATTAACATTTCACATTTAGCCAGCAGGATTGAGATAAACCCAAGCTTAGTTAGAAAGGAATTTCTCATTGTACATCTTGTTACAGATATTCACATAAAACTTAGTCTCTTGTACAAATTTGATTGACTGGTTGATATCAGTGCAGATGGTAGTGCATAAGGCTCTTGATCTTCAATCATGGGTTGTCATGGGTTGGATCCCTTGAGGCAGCACATATGCTTTCTGACATTTGTCTCTCAACAATGCCTTGATAATGATAAACCAAAGTTGGAAAGCAGTTAGAGGCTAGGAAAGGATGAAATGGTAGTACTTGTGAGAGATATATCAAGAATCCATTGTAAGGTGCTCCAGCTGTTACACGCCCGGTAATCTCGGGCTCCATCTCTTTTTGGAGAACAGTGCAAAATGGAGACAATGATACTTCCGATATGGAGCCAAGGACTGGAACTGAACAGAAAAGGTAAATAATACAGTGCACCTTGTGTACAATTTGATCTCCTATTAACCTATTATACATTTTCCCAAAACGTCCAGAGTTTCATACCACATAGAAATGATTATATTATCCGCTGGCGGTGATAGATTTCAAAAATAATTCCGTTTGTGAATAGAAACTTGAATCAGAGTTTGGACATTGGACCCGATCAAACACAAAAATGCGTGTTGAAATCGTACAAATCCATGTAATCAACAGTTCTGAAAGATTTAAGCGGCAATGTCTGTGGAATGAATGATAACGTGTTGATATACAATAATGTTACCACAAAAAACTGCATTTTTCCTACTCCTTTTGCGGATTTTCTCAGATGAGAAGGAGACCAGGATGCGGTGCGGGAGACAAGATTCAGAGGGAGAGGTGATGCATATATAAATGTACTGTAAAACTTCAAATAGAACCCCATACTCTTATGTAACCCCAGCCCCTCTTCGGACGTCAAAGCCGACCCTTTTGTATGATTTTCGGAAAACTTATAACCTGTAATAAACCCCAATCCCAAACAAATCAATGCCACAATGAATTCAATAGAGGGCGAATGTAACTGTTCTAAACCAAATGTCCCCTTTAGTAATGGTTCATGCTTAGATAATTGGTTTGCTTAAAGTTTTTTTTTCTTTATATTTAGAAGGCGCTGTATCCTAGATTATGTCAAAAGGTAAAAAACTTCACTGCTTAAGTTAAAACACCGTGAAATTGACAATTTTTGGATGATTTGGGAATGATTTCGGAATGAAATTGAATGAGTGGGAGGAGCAAGTTTTGAATAAAATTAAAAGTTTGTAATTCAAGATCGCTAATTTCGTCCAATTTGCGATATTTTTACCTCGGACGCTTTAAAACCTACAGCTGCCAGTAAAAATTGTGGAAAATTGTTACCGATTTGAATGAAATGCTGCGCATTTTGGACTGTTGTTAAATGTTTTTGAACTAATTTGAGCGGTTTTTAATGGTTTGAGTGAGTGTTTGGAATGAATGATTGGAGCGCTGTGTGAGTGATTTTGAATGGTTTTGATCGATGTAAATGTCAATTTCACGATGTTACTAACTGTATACTATGTATACTGTACATGAACCACCTGCTCTTTGCAATCGAAGTAAATCTTCGCCCCTCTTTTTTCCATCTTAACATCTGTAGCCTGTAATTAAAACCCACCCCTTTTTAAAGAAGTGTGAAAATTCTAATAAACCACCGGTGTTGTTATAAAGCTTTTACATCGTATAAGGCACAGAACGTCCGTTTATTGCAGATCTGAACTTCTTCGGCTATACATATTTCTAAGAACCTAGCGTATTTTTCAAATTTTGTGATGACCTGAATTCTCAAATTAGCTATTTGTTTTTGTTTGATAATGTTTTGTTAGAATAGATGTCCAAAAATTATTTCGTGCTCACTTAATATTCACCATTGTGGCCGGTAAGTCAGTTTGGAGAAAGGAGAAAAATATAGATACAATATTGTTTTAGATGGTATACACAGCTGCTTTTTTTAGAATTAATGTTGTTATATTTTGAGCATATAAATCTATATTTTTGTTGTTTAAGTAATTCCATTCCACATTCGTTAGTTCGATTCTACAATTGTCATGATTACCAGCATCGTAAGGAGAAAGGAGAAAAATATAGACCAGATATAAATATGGCTGTTCTAGAGAGTCTGAGAGACACATTTGCCGTGTAAAAGGGAAAGAAAAAGTGTCCTGTAATATGCATAAAGTTACAATCCTAGAAAATCATTCACTGTATTATTTTATATGCATCGCCTCTCCCTCTGAATCTTGTCTCCTGCACCACATCCTGGTCTCCTTCTCGTCCGCAAAAGGAGTAGGAAAAACGCAGTTCTTTGTGGTAATATTATTGTATATCAACACATTATCATTCATTTCACAGACATTGCCGCTTAAATCTATCAGAACTGTTGATTACATGGATTTGAACAATTTCAACACGCATTTTTGTGCGAGGTGCACTGTATTATTGACCTTTTCTGTTCAGTTCCGGTCCTTGGCTCCATATCGGAAGTATCATTGTCTCCATTTTGCACTGTTCTCCAAAAAAAGATGGAGCCCGAGATTACCGGGTGTGTGGTATATGACTTCAAAATTGTTAAAAATTGTTAAAAGTGGTGTTAAACCCCATTCAAACAAACAATTAAAATTTGGATTGAATAGAAAGTGAAAGATGTTAATTCAGGTCTAAAATCAATGTGCTTTACTAATGGATTGCAATTTCTAAGTTCATATTTTTCAGATATTGCAGACCATTAAGAAATTTATTTGCATATAGGGATTGAGGGCTTCTTTTAGTTTTAGAATGCAAAAGGAAACTAAGAATATATTTCATTAATATGGTTGCACATTTGTTAAAATAGATGAGATAGATTACCATGAAAATGACAACTAGGATTGACATTGGGAGGACCCCTTCTTAAAGGAGGCACATGTACTTCACTCCTTTGGTGGTTTCTCAGGAACCCCTGGGCCAAATTGGATTAAACTTCCTATACAATCTTCCTAGGAAATTTCCAAGACACTGTTTTTAAATTTTCTCAATTCAAGGCTGTGTCATGGAAAAACGGTCCTTAATGTAAAAATTAGTTTTTTGCCAATTTCTCCTAGTCTAATTGTCAGAATTTTATGAAATTCCGTACTTGAGTAGCAAATCAGAGCCTCTTGACCTTAAATTATCGAAAATTTAGGTTTAAAAACCTGTGTCATGGAAAAAAGGTGCCCTTATGTAATCAGCTCTACATAAGCTCTCTTTTTGTCCTGCAAAACTTATATTGGCCATAACTTTTGATTGGTTACAGATATAGTCTTCTTATTTCACATGTGCATTGCTAGTGACAAACCCTTTTTGTTGGTACTAAGTTCATCAGTCAAGATCACTGTCATGTGTCAAGGTCAAAATTTCGAAAATCTTAACTTTAACTTTGTCTATAAGTTTACAATGTTAAGTAAAAATATTCTTCATATTTCACATGTGCATTATTCATGACAAAACCTTTCTGTTGGTATTGAGTTCAAGGTCATCTGTTAAGTTCAAGGTCGTTTCTCAAGGTCAAAATTTCAAAAATATCAACTTTTACATTGTCTGTAAGTTTACAATGGTAAGTAATATAACCTTCATATTTCACATGTGCATTGCTTATAACATGACAAATCTGTTGGTACTAAGTTTAAGGTCATCTGTCAAGTTCAAGGTAATTTCTCAAGGCCAAATTTGGAAAACCTTAACTTTAACATTATCTATAAGTTTACATTGGTAAGTGATATAGCCTTCATATTTCACATGCGCATTGCCTATGACTTGACTTTTCTGATGGTATTGGGTTGATCAAAATTTGGAAATTTTTAACTTAAACATAGCCCATAAGTATACAATGGTAAGTGATATAGGCTTCATATTTATGCCCCCGCATCGATAAGATTTGGGGCATATTGTTTTACCGGTGTCCGTCTGTCAGTCTGTCTGTCTGCAAAACTTAACCTGCTAACTAAATATTTTCCTATAACTTCAACCCTGATTAAGTAACAATGCTAATATTTGGTATGTAGATAGGTCTCAATATGGCGCAACTGGGGAAGGTCATTTCATCTATGTCAAGGTCAAAATTTTAACCCTTTACTCGTTTCTAAAGAATTCCTGTTTCGGGGGCATAGTGTTTCACAAACACGTCTTGTTTACATATGTATTGCTTACGACATGGACTTTCTGTTGGTACTAAGTTCAAGGTCATTGGTCAAGGTCAAATTGTTAAGGTTATTAATTTTCAGATATACCTCCTTTACAAAATTTCTTGTTACTTTACATAAATGTTGTTTATTAAGTGCCCTAGGTAATGTCTATTTCAATTTTTGACCCAATAAACATTACCATTCTAAAAGGGGGTTTATTGCCATATAGCTTTACAATTTGTATATTTCCTACTCTAAAATAAATTAGTCTATTGTTTCTGCAAGACTACTCAAGTTAGAGTCTTCATTTTTTGTATGGAATCTTTTTTAGTTGATAACTTTGATAGTCAAGGTAAAATATTTGACCCTTTACCATATAATGATTGTAAATTTTACTAGAATCAGGCTTGTGAAGCCAAAAAGAATCCCCATATGTTTGTCGAATTTCCAAATTTCTTGTGAACTGAACTCTCAAACTATAGTTGCATTCAATAAGAAGTTTTTTGCCAATAATGGCATACAGTTTTGTGACAAAAGCCTTATTCGGGGAGCATAATCCGTCTCCGACGGCTCTTGTTATTCTTTTGACTGGTACGAAATTTCATTGTATAGTCAGTGTATTTCATATGATTTGCCATTGTATTGTCAATATGTTTCTAGTCCATTGTAAGTTTATTGGTCACATATTACAACAACAAATTGGTGATAATTATCAGCTTATTGTCAGCTTATTACAAGTCTAATGTCACTGTATGTTAAGAAATGTCTAAAGACCAATATGCTTGCAACACACTGAAATTATTGCTATTATAATCATTTATATTAACTTAATCAACTTAAATTGTGGTCTGCATCATCTTCAATTTTGGTAGAGCATCAGACTCCAATTTTCAATCTATCTCCAGCAGCGGCACATATCCTTTCCGACATTTGTCTCTTACTTCTCAGTGGATAATGTTAAACCTATTCGGATTGCAGCTGGAGGCTAGAAAATGATGTAATGTCTCTACTATCTTGTGAGTTAAATACATGTAGTTGTCTTTTTGAAAGGCATGAAAAGCTTAGATTATTAGGAAATAGATCTATAGAGGTCATCAAATGATTTTAACCCTTGTCATGCTGAATAAAATTTGTTTCAAAAAGATACATTTAAATCAAAGGACTGAAAGCACTGGAAGCTCATAATTCTACAGACAATTGATTTATCTGCTCAACGGGGACAAGCAGGTGGTGTAGACTAAGAGCAGACTGCACATATGCCTCCTACCAAAACAGGAATATTCTGGGTCCAGCATGACAAGGGCTAAAGGTTTGATGAAATTAATTATTGTCAACATCAACAGGAATATTTTTAAATTTTTGAGCATAGCAATTTCTGATATTGATTGACAATGATATTATTAATGTCAGAAAAGGGTGCCAATTTGTAAAGGTGCCAATCAGATATTGAAATATTAAAAAACTTTATGTCATGGTATACTTTCTCAAATACCTGCTAATGAGAATTATATTTAAATACATGAAATATACATATCAGCAAGATAATTGAACAATTTTAATGGTCAGCTAAAGCAGAATTTGAGACAAAAAAATACAATTTGTATTTACTTTTACAGAGTGATATTTCAGTTCCATGAATACATATTTAGCTCACCTGAGCACAAATTACTCAAGTGAGCTATTGTGATCACATTTTGTCCATCGTCTGTTATGCGTTGTCTGTCAACTATTTCTTTAAAAATATCTCCTGCAAAACTACTGAGCCAATTTGGACTAGATTTTGCGGAAATGTTCCTAAGCAGGTCCCCTTGCTAAAAGAATTTGAAATTTGTTAAAAATTCTGGTTGCCATGGCAACAAAAGTGAAATTTAAAATAAATTTAAAATTCATCTTCCCAAGAAGGTGTAGAGCCTTGAAGTTTTGCATGAAACAGAAGTATATTAACCTCTTTCAAAACAGCTAAAATCATGGCCCTCGGAAGCCAAGGGGCGGAGCTCCAGGGGGTCAGGGTTTATATGAAAATGAAGTTTTAAATGACATCTCCTCACAAACCACTGAGCCAATTTTAACCAAATTTGGCAGAAATGTTCCTTAAAGTGGTCCTCTTTGTGATTGAAATTAAATTGAAATCTGTTAATCCATTTTGCCATGGCAACAAGGTTAAATTTTTTCAAAAAAATCTTTAAGAAATCTTCTCCTCCTGACCCAGAAGGTGTAGAACCTTGATATTTGTCATGAAGCATCAGTTCATTTGGCTTCTTTCATATTTCTGAAATTATTACCCATGGATCAAGAGGTACGAAAAAGTGTTCTTCTCCTTTCAGATTAGTCTTAAAGCCTTGGAATTTGTCATTAAGATAGGGATCCCAAGGTACAGAGCCTATATATGAATAAAGTATGGTCAGGCCCACTTGTATCATTATCCTAACCTTAATATAAATGGGGTTCATTTATAAAATTAGAAAAAAAAGAACAAATATTTATACCTCTGGTTGCTTGATATATTGCTGCTGTACCACACAGCATGTATCTGAATGCAAGTTAACCTTCATGCATGTGTGATAAAAAAAGATAGAAAAGTATTCATTCTTATAATGAATTATATTTATCATACCTTCATAAGAAATGCTAGAAATGGTATTCAGCTTGGCTGAGGATCAATCCTGTGAACTCATGATTGAGAGTCTATCAGACTACCAATAGACGTTAACTATGTGGGATAGGTAGCTGAAGGCTTAGAAACGGCAGTGGTTGTACTGACTTTAGAAATGCATAGGTGTTCCAACAACCTTCACATCTACCAATAGACGTTAACTATGTGGGATAGGTAGCTGAAGGCTTAGAAACGGCAGTGGTTGTACTGACTTTAGAAATGCATAGGTGTTCCAACAACCTTCACATCTACCAATAGACGTTAACTATGTGGGATAGGTAGCTGAAGGCTTAGAAACGGCAGTGGTTGTACTGACTTTAGAAATGCATAGGTGTTCCAACAACCTTCACATCTACCAATAGACGTTAACTATGTGGGATAGGTAGCTGAAGGCTTAGAAACGGCAGTGGTTGTACTGACTTTAGAAATGCATAGGTGTTCCAACAACTTTCACATCTACCAATAGACGTTAACTATGTGGGATAGGTAGCTGAAGGCTTAGAAACGGCAGTGGTTGTACTGACTTTAGAAATGCATAGGTGTTCGAACAACCTTCACATCTACCAATAGACGTTAACTATGTGGGATAGGTAGCTGAAGGCTTAGAAACGGCAGTGGTTGTACTGACTTTAGAAATGCATAGGTGTTCCAACAACCTTCACATCTACCAATAGACGTTAACTATGTGGGATAGGTAGCTGAAGGCTTAGAAACGGCAGTGGTTGTACTGACTTTAGAAATGCATAGGTGTTCCAACAACTTTCACATCTACCAATAGACGTTAACTATGTGGGATAGGTAGCTGAAGGCTTAGAAACGGCAGTGGTTGTACTGACTTGAGAAATGCATAGGTGTTCCAACAACTTTCACATCTACCAATAGACGTTAACTATGTGGGATAGGTAGCTGAAGGCTTAGAAACGGCAGTGGTTGTACTGACTTGAGAAATGCATAGGTGTTCCAACAACTTTCACATCTACCAATAGACGTTAACTATGTGGGATAGGTAGCTGAAGGCTTAGAAACGGCAGTGGTTGTACTGACTTGAGAAATGCATAGGTGTTCCAACAACTTTCACATCTACCAATAGACGTTAACTATGTGGGATAGGTAGCTGAAGGCTTAGAAACGGCAGTGGTTGTACTGACTTTAGAAATGCATAGGTGTTCCAACAACCTTCACATCTACCAATAGACGTTAACTATGTGGGATAGGTAGCTGAAGGCTTAGAAACGGCAGTGGTTTTACTGACTTTAGAAATGCATAGGTGTTCCAACAACCTTCACATCTACCAATAGACGTTAACTATGTGGGATAGGTAGCTGAAGGCTTAGAAACGGCAGTGGTTGTACTGACTTGAGAAATGCATAGGTGTTCCAACAACTTTCACATCTACCAATAGACGTTAACTATGTGGGATAGGTAGCTGAAGGCTTAGAAACGGCAGTGGTTGTACTGACTTTAGAAATGCATAGGTGTTCCAACAACCTTCACATCTACCAATAGACGTTAACTATGTGGGATAGGTAGCTGAAGGCTTAGAAACGGCAGTGGTTGTACTGACTTTAGAAATGCATAGGTGTTCCAACAACCTTCACATCTACCAATAGACGTTAACTATGTGGGATAGGTAGCTGAAGGCTTAGAAACGGCAGTGGTTTTACTGACTTTAGAAATGCATAGGTGTTCCATGACTAAAATTATTTTAACACTTCTGTTGAATCCTATTAAATCAATCAAAGGAGATTGCCCTCATTAATCAATTGAGCTTGATTTTGTCCTTAGACAGCCTGAACACCAGTAATATTTACAATTTCTTTCACAGAACATCTGAAAAATTAAAGATATGTCTTTTAGTTAGCAATACCTTTTCCCTGATATTATTTGAATGTTTCAATTATGAATTTTGAAGACCATATAGTAAAATAATTAAAACAAACACAAAGAAAATTACATGATACATGTAGTATTTTGAGAGAGAGAGAGAGGGAGATTGAGAGAGTGAGAGAGAGAGATCAACCAGAGGTATGAATATCTTTTTAAACTTAAATAGTGTGTTATTTCAAAAGTGATTTGTTTTTATTCAAATTTACTATTCAGTATTAATTTTTTTATGCCTGAAGGGCTGTGTTATGATATTGTGAAAGTCATTTGTTCGTACGATCATATGTCTGTCCGTATGTCTGACTCTCACTGGTACTAGATAGACAATTTTGTTGCCTACATGTATGCTTGATTGGTCTATGTAACATTAATCTTATCAGATGAAATCACTGTGATGGGCTGAATAAGCATACAGGTAGACATACTGACCAAAACATGGGCAATTACCAATAATTTGATAAACAACATACCGTATTTCACCTAATAAACGCGCCCTCCCTAATAGACGCGCTCCCCCCATTATTTACCGTTCAGGGGGACCTCAGAGCTATCCCCACCTACACCCGACCTTACCTGGATAATGGCGAATAAAAAGTCGGACTCAATGCTAACACCACGAAACTTTATTGATACTATTTCACAAATAATCAGGATTTAATGTCCATCACTATCCGGATCTGTTGACGACTTGTCCTCGGACTCGCTATCGGCACTGGATTCACCCTCGGATATTTCAACATTATCCAAGACCTGAGGATAAATTGTTAATATTATCATTATTTCCTTTAAAAGAGAGGAATAACACCAAAGGCGTTTCATGCAGTTGTTTCAAGCAAAAACAAAAACGAAAGTACAGTTGGACCCGCATAACTTTGATCAAGGGAAGTAAACCGATAAATAGACTAGAACATCCAGGTAGTGCATTTCTAGACTGGAATTTTTACATGCAGCCTAAATAAAAATGAAATGCACGTGGTTAACACAGACTTAATTCACATGTCTTATCATATAAGTGTCTTCTATCTTATTACAGTTTCATGCCTTTATTATTAGCCCATTCGACCGTGCCAGCTTATCTGCGTTCGTTAGAGTCGGAAGATCACTGAACAAGTTAAAAAATGTCGTCTGCTTCAATCTCATTATAGATCTAGTGCAGCACAATTAACCCGAGATAATTACATCATACAATGACCCACGACGTAAATACTTTCCCGAATACCTCAATTAACGCAGACGTACGGCGACAATTACTAAATAATAGTTGATTGAAACCCGGCAACGACCGTGACAAACATCATACGGTAATTTTTTTCAAGGTTAAATTCGATGAACTAGATCTATACGTACCGCAACTGTTGTTTATATTCAGTTTTTTTATTTTTGTTAACAAAATGCTGATCGAAACCAAATACAAACTGATCTCACCTGTTCAGCTATCTCAATTTCGTCTTGACCAAACCCCTCAAACGGAACGTCATCATCGTCAGATTCGGAGTCAGCCTGGAACAGGTGATCTTCTGTACCGTCTAAAGCGGCAGAAATTCCACACTTCTTAAATGACTTCCGCACCATTTCTGGAGTAATGGTGGCCCAGGCTTCCTTAATCCATTGAAGCAGCAAAGGTTTAGAAGGTGGGCGACGATTACCCTGGCGGGTGAGATCGACCACTCCACTAAAAACCCACTCGTCATAAAGCTCCGACAGCTTAGCCTTGAATGGCTTGTTCCATGAGACGTCTGCTGGCTGCAGTTTACAGGTACAACCTCCCGGGATAACGGCCATGTCGGAGTTATACCTCGTCTTGACTAGAGACTTCACGGTAGGTGTTATATGAGCGCGGAACGCATCCCATACCAACAATCGACGTTGCATATTATTCACTCCGTAAAGCTTGGAAAGCCAGAATTTAATACTCTCTTCATTTGCCCATGACTTCTTTCCCGACCCGCACATGTAAATAATAACTCCTGCCGGAACTTCTTCTTTCTTTGGTGGTCTCACGCCAGGTAAGTGTACCAGGGGTGCCACCTTGGTCCCATCGCTGTAAGCAGCTAAAGTCACAGTTAGTTTCTCTTTCTCACGACCCGTTGAAATAACGCGGACCTCCGAGTCTCCTCTCGAGGCTAAAGTTGATTTCCCCGGCATCTCGAACCATACGGGGGTTTCATCCATATTCAGCATTTCCGAGTCCGCATAACCCCTGAGACGTCTCAAGCGTGTGACGAACCGTAGGAACTTGTCGACACGGTCATCGGTTATTTGAACGGCATGTTGTGCGATGTGGGTCGTTCGACGTAAAGAAATGCCGTGTCTTGAATTAAAGCGCTTATACCATCCGTTAGAGGCCTTAAAAGACTGGCTCCCATTTTCCCGATGCAACCGGAGGGCTTCGTGGCGTAGGGACTTTCCTGTTACTCGAACCCCTGTGGACCGGCGGTTTTCAAACCAGTTCATCAACGCGGCATCTATGTCGGGATACTTCAGTTTACGACCCCCGCCTGGCTTTCGCTTTTGAGAATTCGGTGCCTGCCCCAATTGATCTTTATCCTTGCACCATTCCTGGACCCGTTTGCGATGTACTTTAAATTCTTTCGCGGCGAAGTGCTTTCCCCTAGCTTCTGCCACGGCAACAACTTTTAATTTAAAAGCCGCCGAGTAAGAACGTTTCGGACCCATATTTTCTAAGATGTGATTTGAAATGATAAACCAAAAAACTTTTGACTTGTATTCTAATTCATATCTGAGAATATGTGTCACGAATTTATAACCAGAAAATCGTATCGAGAGCCGATTTAACTAGGATATACGTTGTTTTGTTACCGACGATAGGAAGGTCGTGTCAAAATTTTCGACGTCATTTATAATGTACCGGGTATCCTTGATCTAGTTCTACTGACATTTTTCGATCGATAATTACGTACGGGTTAGGAGGGCGCTACTATTAAGTACCGTATTTTTCTTAAAATACGAGAGTAATTGGAATTGAGAAAAATAGGTATGAAATAATAGCGCCCCAACAACGTTTTGCATCGCGCCCCGGCGCGTTTATTAGGAGAAATACGGTATTTCATACTGATTATCTGATACACAGACTACTCCGGGATAGTAATATCATTTGGCATCTCATCAGTATGTATTCTAATTTAGTACTGTTTTCTCATCCTAAAGTTTAAGTGATTAAGTGATTAGGAAGTTACAAACAATGAAAGCTGACTAGTCTTATTTCAAATTACAGGTATAAATGTAATGATAAAAAAGTAATTGATAAGATTTAAACTAATTCAGTATTGACTGAAGTAAATTCATACTCCATCCAATAAAAACTGTTTACCAATTACCAGATAAAGTTACTTGATGGACTGGACAACGATGTTTTGGTAGACGATTGGTGGTCATTTCTGGCACATTTGTTGTTATTGTTAGTGTCCCGATCAGACTCGTTCTGTAGTTTCAAGACGAATTTGTCCATCTTTAGCTTGGTGTTTAATTCAACTTTCGGTTTATTGAAAAACAAACTTTGACCTTCAGCGCAGTGCTTTGTGGTATAGATCATTTGTCATACTTGATTCTGACCAATAGGCACTTTCTAATAACACGAAAATAGAAAACAATTTGAATAAATTGGTAAACAATGCGTCCAGGTGATTGATTGAGTGACTACGCGTCCGCAACGCGCATAAACAATACTTTCCTCTTAGTAACCATTGGGCCAATTTCAACAAAACTTGGCTTGAATGTTCCTTTGGTGACTCTTTTCAAAAGGTGTGTGCAGAATTTTGATTGAGGCCCAAATATGGGCGTGGCAGGGCGTGGCAGTTTTTTTTAAGTTGAATTTTTTTAACATCTTCTCTTCAGTAATCATTGGGCCAATTTCAACCAAACTTGAAATGAATATTCCTCGGGTGACCATTTTCAAAAGATGTTGGCAAAATTTTGAATCACACTCAAATATGGGCTTTCAGGGTGGGGTATTTTTTTACTTAGAAATCTTTAAACATCTTCTCAGTAACCTTTGGGCCAATTTCAACCAAACTAGGCATGAATTTTCCTTGTGTGACCCTTTTCAAAAGTTGTTTGCAGAAATTTGGTTGATGCCCAAATATGGGTGTTACAGGGTGGGCATTTTGACTTTGAAATTTTTTAATATTTTCTCCTTGGTAACCATTGGGCCGATTTCAACTAAACTTGGCATGATTGTTCCTTGGGTGACCCTTTTCAATATTAGTTTGTGAAATTTTAAATGAAGCCCAAATATTGGTGTGGCTGTTTTGACTTTAAAATCTTCTCCTCCAAACCATTGGACCAATTTTAATCCAACTGACAATGGCCAATAGGGCTATTACCATGCTGTTATGTCTGTGAGTACATCAGGGCTGCCACCATAGCCAGTTATGAATACGTCAGACACCCAATCTATAGTCATGGTGTGTCCAGGGTTCCGAGGCTACTGGAAAAATGGGAAAAAGTCTTGGTTTTGTGATATCTTTAAAAAAACAACACCAAAAACCAGGAAAAAGACAAATCAATTTGATGAAAGATGCAAGACCCAATTAAAGTACATGTTCCAAACAGTTGACAAGTATCCCCCTGCTAGTTGGCTTTATCAGTGTTAATTACATGGGGATGCATTATCGCGTCAGAATGTCTGCCGAGAAAGAGAAACTGGTATTTGTTTCACAAAAAAATATATGGTACTTAATTTTCTGCTAGGAATGGAGGTAGGTGTCCAATTTTACTATAAATATATGATTTGAATAGATAAAGCAAATATTTAGGAGAGAATCCAAAGCAACATCTTAAGTGTACCAGTAACCAGACATGAATTGAATTTCGATAAGAAAGTAATAAATAGCCTCCAATTCAATTCAATGAAAAAGAGAACTCTGGGTAGATAGACATTGAAATTAATTATCATTATCATGATATTGACAATCTACACGTCTAGAAGCAATCAAATTTATCCATTATTTTAATTTTATATTATTGTAGTTTTCTGGACAAAGTTTAGGGTTTTAGTTTGTTATCAATAAAATGGGGTCTTGGGGATACAACAATCTGTGTCATATTAATCCTTTAATTCTTGCAATGAAAAAGAAGTCTTGAAATTTATAAAAATATGCTGGTAAAAGTCTGGAAAAAGTCTTGAGTTTTGCAAGCAGAAAATTGTGGGAACCCTGGGTGTCGTTGGTTTGAATCTATGCAGCAGCACATATCCTTTACTGCATTTTGTCTCCCCATGAGTAGATGATCCTAAACTTAAATTGAATGGCAACTGGAGGCTAGGAAATGATGTAATGGTAATATTGGTGCTCAAAATACCAGGAATCAATTGATAAATTCTCCACAATATACCTGAAAAATTGTTAAAAACAACTTGGTCATCTTTCATTGGACATTTGGCACAATCATTGTGACAAGTACCTTTTGCCTTCCACCAATGGGCAAAATACAAGCGGTATGCACAATTGAGATGGGTAACTAGTGAGAAACAACTGATCTCCAGTGTTTATCAAACAGGACTACTTTTAAGATCATTATTACTTTCTTTTTGTCAAGCCTTCTTGTAGTGAGCAAGACAAAGTTGTCTCTATGACAAGTGGGTGTATGTGCCTTAGTCCGTATTTGTGAGGGAAATTTTGGTTGCAAAAAATAAAATGTCACCATTAATCTCAATTGTGAGTAGATTTGCCATTTGAAAGAAATTTTCAGATAACCTCAATGTCAAAGCTCAAGGTCAAGTATGCTTGTGTTCTTTCAATTTTTTTTTATCATATTACATTGGTCAGGTGAGCGATTTTAGGGCCATTCTGGCCCTCTTGTTGTGTGACACTTGACGGATCAGGTCTTATGTCAACATCAACAATCATTATTATTGTACAATTATTCTGTGAATGTTTGAAGAAAATGCAATGAAAGCTCTGGACTTGGTAACAAGGATTTATAAATGAAATTTTCATAAGGCCCCTTTTACTGTGTTTCTTGACAGTTCAAACCCTGTTATGAAAAAAAAGATCGTTATGACCTTACAATCATTCTGTGAAAGTTTCAACAAAATCTGATCAAAGCTGTGGGCTTCTTTGTGTTAACAGGGATTTTTTAATTGAATTTTCATATAGCCCCTTTTTCCATGTTACTTGATGGAATGAACCAATTCCAAAGGGAACTATACTTACAAAAGTATAATTGTTCTGTTTGAGTATAAAGAAAACCCCACGATAATATGTGGACTTAAAAGCAATAATTAAAATTTTTTTAATTTAATTTTCCTAAGGCCCCTTTTCCTATGTTTCTCGATGGATAAATCCTTATGATGATACAATCATTCTGTGAAAGTTTGAAGTTGATCAGGTGAAATCTAGGGCCATGATGTGTTAACTAAGATTCTTTTTTAAAATTTTCATAGGGCCCCTTTTCCCATGAAACTTGATTGATCAAATCCACTTCCGAAAGGCACAATCCATTTAATGTAATAATCATTCTGTGAATGTTAGAAGAAAATTTGTTGAAAACTGTGGACTCTATTGTGTTTACGAGGATTTTTTAATCAAATTTTCATATGGCCACTTTTTTCCCATGGTCCTTGACTGATCATACCCGATTTTGAAAGAAACAATAATTCTGTGAAAGTTTGAAGAGAATCCGATGAAAACAGTAGACTCTAGAGTGTTAACGAAGGTCTTTAAATTAAATTTTAATTAGGCCCCTTTTCCTGTGATTATTGAAGGATGATACCCAATTTTAAAGGAAAAATCCTGATGATGGTGCAAGTATGAAAGTTTGAAGAGAATCGTATGAAAACTATTGTCTCTAGATTATTAATGAGGATTTTTTATAAAATTTTCCAAAATCACCTTTTCCTGTTTTTCGTGACAGATCATACCCAATTTCAAAAGGACGAATCCTTATGATGGTACAAACATTCTGTGAAAGTTTGAAGAGAATCCAATGAAAACTGTGGAGTCTAGAGTGGTAACAAGGATTTCTTTATAGATTTTTCCATTAAATTTTTAAAAGGCCCCTTTTCCTGTGTTTCTGGACAAGTCATATCTGATTTCCAAAGGAACAATCCTTATGATGGTACAATCATTCTGTGAAAGTTTGAATAGAATCTGATAAAAACTTTGGAGTCTAGTGTGTTAACGATGATTTTTCATTTAAATTAAATTCTCATAAGGCCCCCTTCTCCTGTTTCTTGACAGGTCTGACCAAATTAAGAAAGGAACAATTCTTATGGTGGTACAATCATTCTGAGAAAGTTTGAAGACAATCATATGAAAACTATGGACTCTAGAGTGTAAATGAGGATTTTTAATGGACTTTTTAATTAAATTTTCATAGGGCACCTTTTCCCATATTTCTTGACGGATCATATGATTGTACCACCATTCTGTGAAAGTTTGAAGAGAATTCGATGAAAACTGTGGTTTCTAGAGTGTTAACGAGGAAAAGTTTAACAGATGGACACCGGATGGGAAAAAGCCATCATAATAGCTCTAGTGGCTTTCGGCCAGTAGAGCTAAAAATGGGTTGAATCCAAAGTATATGGAGCACTACTTATTACCTAGCAGATGGGGTCACGCTCTAGGTGAGCTTGACATAATGATGTACAATTAATATTGTCATTGAGGAATTCATATTAAAATTCTCTTACAGCCTTTATCCTAGACAGAGCAAGCCCAATATGGAAAGATGCAATCCAAATGATAGTGGGAACATTCTGTGAAGGTTTAACAAAATCCGATAAAAACTTTGGATGATATTGTGACACAAGGATTTTAAATCAAATTTCAGAAGGCTCCTTTTCAGAAAGAATGATCCTTGTGACTTTACAAAAGTTGGCTTTATTGCATTAATAGGGATTATTATGCTCTCCGAAAAAATTTTTGGGGGAGCATATAGTCGCCAGCCTGTGCATCCGTCCGTCCATCCCTCTGTCTGTCCGTCCGAAGTCATATCACAGCAACCCCTGGTCCTAATTGGACGAAACTTCATAATTATATAATCTTCCTAGGAAATTTCGAAGACCTGTTTTCTTATTTTTCTTATTTCAAGGCTGTGTCATGGAAAAGGGGGCCTTAATTTAAAAACTAGTTTTTTGCCAATTTCTCCAAGACTAATCGTTAGAATTTCATGAAATTTCATATTTGAGTAGCAAATCAGATCCCCTTGACCATAAACTAACTGTAATTTTCGTTTAAAAAATGTGTCTTGGGAAAAGGGGCCTTAATGCTATTACCTTTTGTTAACTGTCTTTTTTCCCTGAAAAAACTAAAATTGGCATTAACTTTTGATTGGTTACAGATGAAGTCTTCATATTTCACATGTGCATTGCTTGTGACAAACCCTTTCTGTTGGTACCAAGTTCAAGGTCATCATTCAAGATAAAGGTCATTTCTCAAGATCAACATTTAGAATATCTTAACTAAAACATTGTCGATAAGTTTACAATGGTAAGTGATATTACCTTCATATTTCACATGTGCATTGCTTTTGACATGGACTTTCTGTTGGTACTTATTTCAAGGTCATCTGCCACGATCAAGGTCATTTCTCAAGGTCAAAATTTCAAATAAATTAACTTTAACAGAGCCCATAAGTAAGCAATGGTAAGTGATAAAGCCTTCATATTTTACATGTGCATTGCTTATGACATGGACTTTTTGTTGGTACTAAGTTCAAGGTCATCTGTCAAGGTCAAGGTCATTTCTCTAGGTCAAAATTTCGAAAAGCCTAACTTTAACATTGTCTATAAGTTTACAATGGTAAGTGACACACTCTTCATATTTCACATGTGCATTGCTTATGACATGACCTTTCTGTTGGTATGAGGTTCAAGGTCATCTGTCAAGGTCAAGATCATTTCTCAATGTCAAAATTTCGAAAATTTTTGCTTCAACATCTCCCATTAGTAAACAATGGTAGGTGATATAGCCTTCATATTTTATATGTGCATTGCTTATGACATGGACTTTCTGTTGGTACTTAGTTCAAGGTCATTGGTCAAGGTCAAATTGTCAAGGTCTTTAATTTTCAAATATTCCTCCTTTACTAATTGCCAAAATTTCTTGTTACTTTACAAAAATGTTGTTCATTAAAATCCCTAAGTAATTTTTTTTTCAATTTTTGACCCAATGAGCCTTACCAAAAGCGGGATGAATGCCATGTAGCTTTACATTTTGTATATATTCTATTCTAAAATAAATCAGTCTATTGTTTCTGCAAGACTACTCAAGTTAGAGTCTTCATTTTTTGTATTGAGACATTAGTGAGGGTAAATTATTTTACCCTTTACCATATAATGATATTGAATTTTACTAGAATCAGGCCTGTGAAGCCAAACAGATTCCTTCAATGTTTGTCAAACTTCCAAATTTCTTGTGAACTGAACTCTCAAACTATAGTTGTATTCAATAAAAAGTTTTTTGTCCAATAATGGCATATAATTCTGTGACACAAGCCTTATTCGGGGAGCATAATCTGTCTCCGATTGTTACTTGATGGATCTGACCACATTTCCGAAGTGCACTATCCTTACAAAAGGTTAATCATTATGTCAGAGTTTGAAGACAACCCTATGAAATCTGTGGACTTTATAGCATTGATTAAATTTTTTTTAAATTAAATTTTCATATGGCCCTTTTTCCTGTGTTTCTTGAAGGATCAGACCCAATTATTAAAAGAATAATCCTTACGATGGTACAATCATTCTTTGTAAGCTTAAAGTGAATCTGCAGAAATCTGGGGACATCATTGTGTTCTATGAGATTTTTTATTAAATTTTCGCAAGTCTCCTTTTCCTGGGATAATTGACGGATCAGACAAAATAATGAATTTTGAATAAAATTGAATAAAATTTTCTTAGGTTCCTTTTCCCGTGATAATTGGCGGATCAAATCCAATTTCGAAAGGAACACTCATAATAATGGTACAACATTCTAAGCAAGATTGAAAGATATCTGATGAAAACTAGAGACTGCAGAGTGTTAGCAAATTTTTTTAATCAAATTTCATAAAGTCCCTTTTCCCTTGTTTCTTCACATAACATACCAAATTTTCAAAGGCGCAATCCTGATGGTAGTACAATATTGAGAAAGTTTGAAGAAGATTTGATTCAAATTATGCACTCTAGAGTGTAAACAAGGATTTTTTACAGATTTTTAATTAAATCTTAATATAATTCCCCGTTTTTTGCGGATCATGCACAATTTCGACAGGAACGAACCTTATGATAGTACAATTATTCTGTGTAAGTTTGAAGGAAATTTGATGAAAACTCTAGGGTGTTAGCAAGGATTTCTAGCTCTACTGTCCAAGGCCAGAAGAGCTATAGCGATGGTTTTTTCCCAACCAGCGTCCGGCTGTCATTCCACCTGTCCTTCCGTCCGTCCATTAACCTTTCCTTGTGTATGGGGCCTAATTAAAATTAGATTGATACATCCTCGTTTCAATCAAATTAACAGGAATGGATCTTGGATTACCCTTTATAAGATTCCTTTAAAGAATTTTGATTGGATGAAAAGCATTGCTTAAAGAGGTAGGGCTTATTTTCAAAAATAGATAGATAGATAGATAGATCAAGAAAAAAGCTTAGGTAACATTCTGGAAAATGAAGAAATTGCTTGTATCAAGCAATTTCTTTATTATCTGCAATGTTTTCTTTTTCAAAAAATTAAGATTCCATCAACTTGAAATTTCATATACAGTTGCTTTAAATTTGGACCAGTCTAAAATTTTGCTGTGTGGAATGGGTTAATGAACATTACTAATTCCTTTATATGGTGAAAGCTTTGAGAAGCTTCTTATCAGAAACCACTTGATGGACTTCAATAAAATTTCACAGAAACGATCCTCATGTGTACCTTTATCAGAATTCATCAAAGAATTTGAATGGATGGAAAACACGGCTGCTTCAATTGGCTGGGTTAATTTCCATATATGGTGAAAGTTTTGAAAATCTTTTTCTCAGACAACAGTGAATAGATTTCCACCAAATTTCACAGGAATGATCCTCAGATTCATTCAAAGAAATTTCATCAGATATAAAAGTGTGGTCTAGATGGGTGTGGCTAATTTGCATAAATGGTGAAAGCTTTAAAAATCTTTTTTCTCAGAAACCAGTAGATGGACTTCAACCAAATTTTCTTGGATTGGTCTTGTGGGGATTCTTTCTTTTCTCTTTCCCTTTGATTGGTTGAAAACATGACTTTTATGGTCATGGCTTATGTTCATATATGGTGTCCAGTGTTTTTTTTAAACTTGTAAATACCTTTTTCATCCAACTCAGTAAATGAACTAGCCTTTGTAAACAATGAAATTTTTAAAGAAAATAAAAGAATTCATTGACAAGATTCATTTGCAACACATGGTAAATGGCTCAAAAGGCTAAAACAAAGTTGTTTTATGTAATTTGTTAAGGAATTGGAAACAGTGTTGGAAAGAAGAAAAACTATTGAGAGGACATTCTTCCGTTCACTTATTTTCTTCTTTCAAATAGTTAGACCTTTCTTTAAATTGATAACTTTGGTACTCTATCTATCTATCTATACTATCTTTACTCTGTAATGAATTATACAAAACCAAACAATGTAATTTTCGTTAACGTTTTTGTGATCAAGCCAGGAAAGAAACAACATGAAAGGCAAAATGTATTGACTATGGCCAGTAAAAAGATATTAAAAATCAGAATTTTTAGCTTCTGATAGATATTCTTGGTAAAGGATGGCAATTCTTTCCTACTCGAAGTTTATTGTTAAAGCTCTATCAGGTGCAATTTGCTTTTCAAATATTTGACTAACTGTATGGTAGTTCCCATCTTACATAACTCGTCACATTAATGAAATGACCAAATATGGAACTTGACCGAAAATTTAGGAAGACAACTTTACTGACCAAATATTAAGACATTTGAGCTGAAACTATAGCCTCTATAATGCATACAAGGATCTAAGATTTGATCTAGTGACCAATTTTTTTACCCCATGTGACACAATATCAAACATGACCGAGATTGAATGGAGACAATATTCTGACCAAAATCAGATATTTGAGCTAAAAATGTGGCCTCTAGAGTGCACACAAGCACTTTTTAAGATTTGACCTTGCGACCTAGTTTTTGACCCCCTGTAACCCAATAGAGAAATTAAAACATTCTAAAAAATCAAGACAATCGAGCCAAAATGTGGCCTGTAGAATGCTCTCAAGATGTTGACGGACCCCGGAAGATAAATACAGCATGAACCAAAAAGCTCATCTTGAGTGTCGTAAAAATTTGCTTGTAACTAGCTATTCTTCAGTTTCCATGTTTTTTAGCGGTTTTGTTGGACAAAAGCAGTGTTTCAAATCGATCAACTTGAATCAAGTTTTCACGCATTTCCGCTCATTTCCACACATGCTCATAAACTTGAAGTGAAAATCTATGTGATCGCCTTCATCTTGTTTCATCGCTGATGTAGAAAATAATTTATTTGAAAAATGCCAACAGCATCCTTTCAATCATGAATAGCAAGGAAGATGGTTTTAAACTTCGACTTAATATATCAATATGAATTGTCTAAATGAAAGAAGAAATATTCCTCACGCTTCAAGATAGAATCTAGGTCAGTGGTTAGTGGAGCTAGCGAATACTTGTAAAACAAACTTCTAATCCTGTCTGTTAGTTTTGACCTGGCAGGGCTGATCAAATTCACACTTCGTTTACACAGTATATGTTACAAGTTATAACCCTGTTATAGTTCCGATTCAAGGGCCTATTTAACACCAATGAATAAAACACCCTTTTACCTCTCGAATTCGACTATATTTTTGAAACGGACATTTAGTACTTCAGTTGTAATGATGATATGCTCAACGTAAAAAAAATTGAATGTTAGCCTTGATTTCTTTACCTTTTGTAAATTAACCTTTTACCACGCACTGATGAAATAATATTAAGGAAAACGTTGTGATTAAATAAAAATAGCGATTTCGGTCAACAGTAAAAGGGTCATGATTTATTGAATTGGGTTTAACGCAAATTTGAATAGTATTTCAGTTATATCTGGGCGGCTTGAGCTCCTTACCATGGATTCCTGGTAGAC
Source organism: Fragum fragum (assembly GCA_946902895.1). Lineage (NCBI taxonomy): Eukaryota > Metazoa > Mollusca > Bivalvia > Cardiida > Cardiidae > Fragum > Fragum fragum. Next base: position 18,615,738 of record OX336383.1, on the reverse strand, counting down.
CTTTCACCAGTACTACCATTACATCCTTATCGAGCCTCAAACTCCTCATCCCAATTAGGTTGAAGATTTATTTACTCATTTTGATGATACATGCTGGCATTATTGAGCGCAGTTACTGATAAGCCTGCAAAACCGCTTTCGGGATTTTCAGTCCTTTGATTTAATCCAAAGAGATATATTTTTCAAACAATGTAATCAACTTGAAATTGTCATTTGCAGCCACTTTAGATTTAAAAACTTGGTATAAAAGGGAAATAATTAATACCAAAATGGCATATAGAATTATCTTCTTGATAGCGCAGATTACTCTTTTTTAATAGTAAACATTTATTCACCAAGCCCATTTAGCTCAGTCACTAACGCAACGGGGAGTAAATCAAGGGGTCGTGAGGGACCAACTTTCATCAGAAATTTTGACGAGCGCAATTTGAGCAGCTTGTTTGAAATTCCGTGGTTGTACTTGTGACAGGAAGCCATAGGTAGGTGCACAAAGTGCTATGCTAAAACTAAATGCTGTTAAAAGTAGTGTTTAGCTACATTCATTATCAATCAATAACATGTTTTTTACTAGTATAAAGTGAATGCCAGTATTATTAGTATACTAATATCACAATATAACTTTAAATTTTGTATAAAAAAGTAATAGGTAAAATTTTGTCATCCTTAAACTCAAGTTTGAAAATAGGATGAAAATTGTTCATTGATCTTCTTTGCTGTTATAATGCTCTCAGAACGCTTCCTTTCTATTGACGCCGACCTTGTTAGGGTATCGGTTAGTCTACGATATAGATAGTAAATCAGTCGCTCAAGGTCTTGATCTTTTTTTGAAAGTACATGTACTTGAGTAAGACAAACTTCTATGTACTTATCATTTGCATCTGTGTATAACTTATAAGGTCAGCAAAACTAACAACAGCTATGTCTATTAAGATTTCAATTCATCAAACGCTTCGTGACATTCTTTAGACCTAGTGAGCCTTGCATATTTTCGAGTAAGAGCAAAAATTGGTTCTGAAATACTTGAGGATTTTGGCAGGTAAAGCTAAGTACAGTAAAACCCCTCTAATACGACCACTTGCGGTACTTTCAGAAAGTGGTCGTAATAGCGGGGTGGTCGTAATAGCGGGGTGGTCGTATTACCGAGGTTTGGTCGTTTGTTGTCAAGTAATTCATGTTTATTTTATTTTTGTTCTTTGAATATATTAATACTATACATACAAAAATGAAGCTATAAGAACATGTATTACAGCGAAATCTTATGTCATTTTCAAATTTACGGTCTTCGATAAGTTCTATTTCTCTATTCTCCATTAGGTAATCAAACCTCAGATTATTTATTCGTAAGTACAGGTTCAACGTGTCAGCTGTCGATATCATATCTTTTATAATGCGAACGTTGAAATAAAAATTTAATTGCTAATTAACTGTTCGGAACGCCGTAAACAAACTAATCGTAACTTCTCGGATACGTTTACACTTTCGAATTTATTACTCGAGTCAAAACCTGTGAAACATTCAAATAACAATAAAAAATAATACAAACTATAATTTCTAAAAGTGACCGGCCACTTTAATCATAACACATATTATAATAAGGGTTCGATATCACGTAATCAAAAATCCGATAAAGTATTTACAATGTATTCGTACCCAATTAGTGTCGCTCTTATCAAGTGTGAAATTCGGGTGATCGGTCTCAATGTGTGAAAACTGGTCGTTTTAGTGGGGTTCAAAATAGTGTATCAGCTATGGTTGGTACTTAATTTAGTGGTCGTAATTCGGAATAGCGGGGTGCCCGTTTTAGAGGGGTTCGCGACCATTGAAATAAAGAACAAAAAATTCCGTTCTGTAAAAATTCGGTCGTAATAGAGGGGTGCCCGTATTTCCGGGGTGGTCGTAAGGAGGGGTTTTACTGTATTTCTATAAAACTAAAGAACTTCCCTAACAGTTGTAGGCGGCACAAATTTTCAGATAAATTCAATTTTTCGCTGCTTGAGTGCTTGTCTTTCTCATTAATATCGAGACCATGGAGGATGGTAACACGTTTTAGAAAATAGAACTTTTCGAGTCTATCTCGACCTATCATACCCTTTAAATACCAATCCGTCGAGAGTTTCAGAATAAATGAGAATAACATCTAAATATGCGGTGGCAAAACCATTTGGACCTTCCTTCACTACATTAATCAATTCTTGAAATATAGTGGGAGCTTAAGTAAGTCCAAATGTCGTGACATTGAACTGAAGGCCGTCTTATCTTTTTCAGACTCGTCTAGGAATCATGCAATTATTCATATTTACTTGTAAATAATTTCAGAAATGAACCATAAAAGATTAGAAAAAAACAAAAAAACTATAAGTGAGAGGAGAAAGATCAAATCACCTCTTCCCCAATTTACTAAGCCATATCTAAGTCATACGAAATCAGTTTTAATGATGGTTGAACATTATTTATGTTTCATAAGTTAAATGAGCGGCATCCAAATCAGTCATGAAAAATGTTTGACTGGGCTATGACCCAAGTATTGGAGCTATCCAAGAACTGTTAATCCGTGTCGGCGCAATTTCATAAGGAATTTATGTAGAGTTTTGCCCATTTTGGCTCAAGAGTTATGGAGAAATCGGACTGGCGGACGATTGTTCGATTGAATGGGGTTTAACGCTACCGCCTCACCAACATTTCATTATATTTAAAATTTTCTTTATAAAGGAACAAAAATGAATAACCCAAATCAAAATAATTCTCCCTACTATATGATGTGAGTCTTTACTTTTCCCAAGGCTGAAGGCATTTGCATGTCGAGCAATGACAGACATTTTTGTTCTTGCCATTTTCATTCGTATTATTATCCGGGGACTTTCAAATTCCATTTGCCAGTCCCGTTATACAAAACCATACTCAATTTGTAAGTTCGAATGGGAAAATACATTTAATTGATTTCATAGGATATTAATTCAAGGCCCAATATTCGAATACCGGAGAAACTATGGAGCTAGTGAATTTGATGGCCGAAGGCATCATACTAGGTTGAATATCAAAATGCAAAAGACTTCAAACCCAAAATATGATTTGATATCGCATGTCAACCACCATAAGTCAGAACGGCCAAAAGTCAGAAAGGCCCGTAATGTAGTCGAATTTGTAACTTCGCAATTTGGTCAAAATACCCTTAACTGATTTTAAATAAGAAATGGGCTTAAAAAGGGTATCATGAGAAGATATTCTGAACGTGAACTTTTATGAAAAATTTCTTTTGGGTTTTAAAGTTTATTATATTTTTAGCTCGGCTATTTTTGGAGAAACTATGGCTGCTGCGTCTTGGTATTGTCCTAAATATATATATTTTTTATGATTTTGATAAACTTTTCTTTTCGGACTCAAGTTATTGCAACACGAGATAAGCTATTCAAAAAAGTTAAACAATATATTCTTGAAGAACGTTAAGGATTGCAGTACCCTCATCGAGCATCGGTTACCTCTGATAAACGGCATTGTTTTTTAGCTCGGCTGTTTTCGGAGAATATTTGCTCACTATCAATAGATAAATCTATACTATCAAGTTGGTTCACTTTTTGTCGAGCCCTCTTGCAGTGAGCGAGACAATGTTGTCACTATGACAAGACGGTGTATGTGCTTTAGTCTGTCCGTCCCGCCGCCGTCATAGCGCAGTCGGTAGCTCGTCAGACTCCTAATCTTCAACCCTTGGATGTCATGGGTTCGATTCCGGCGGTGGCACGTTTCTTTTCCGACATTTGTCTCTCACTACTCTATTCAATACCTTCAGTATCGTTTCTAAGAATATAGTATGTAGACCTATGAATACTACCTGATTTGTTTAAACATGTGACACCCCGCTTCTTCTGAGCTAAATTGCACATCTGATCTGTTTTATTAGCTTACCTGAGCGCGAAGTGCTCTTGCTGATGTATTTTGATCGTCCTCTATCCGTTGTGCGTTGTGCGTTCTACCGTCGTGCGTCAACAATTTTAAAATGACATTTCCTCCCAAACCGCTGATCCAATTTCAACCACATTTGGCAGAAATGTTCCTTGGGTGATGCCCTTTGAAAAATTGCTTAAAGAATTGAAATCCGTTGAAAACTCTGGTTGCCATGGCAACAAAACTGAAATTTCAAAAAGAATCTTTAAAATTTATCTCCTCCTTACCCAGATGGTGAAAAGCCTTGATATTTTGTTAAAATCATCAACCTCGAACCCCGTGGGGGGGCTTTATTTAGGAAAAAAAAAAAGGTTTTAAAACGACATACCCTTTTAAACCACTGGGCCGTTTTTAACCAAAGAAGTTTAATAATTACTGAAAAATTTGAAATCTGTTGAAAGTATTGGTTTGCATGGCAACATATGTTGATTTCCGTTAAATTTTAAAGGAGGTCTTCTTCCGATCCAGTTAGAATTAATCCTCGAAGAAAAGAGCCTAATCTCAGGTGAGCGCAAGGGCGTCTTGCCCTCTTGTAGTTTCTATTTTCTCTCAAGAGCATAGTTTTGTTTGTTCACATTTACATATTATGATTCACTAGCACTACTTGTTTTGTTAAACTTTTTGTGAATTTCACAACTGGAGGGAATAAAGAATATATATAATAATACTATGTCATGAAATCACAGTTGTAATGAAATTTTAATGTATGAAAAAAATGTCTGATTAATGTTGTTTCTGTAGTAGTGGGCACAGACATGTTCAGTTTTAGTTGTGCAGACTTTTAGCTGTGCTAGACACTTAACTCCTTTTTATGCTCCCCGAAAAAAATTTCGGGAGGAGCATATAGTCGCCGGCCTGTGCGTCCGGCCGTCCGTCCGAAGTCATATCTCAGCAACCTCTGAGCCTAATTGGACGAAACTTCATATATAATCTTCCTAGGAAATTTCCAAGACCCGTTTTTTTATTTTTCTTATTTCAAGGCTGCGTCATGGAAAAGGGGGCCTTAATGTAAAAACTAGTTTTTTGCCAATTTCTCCAAGACTGAAATTTCATATTTGAGTAGCAAATCAGATCCCCTTGACCATAAACTAACGGGAATTTTCGTTTGAAAAAATATACCATGGGAAAAGGGGCCTTAATGTTATTACCTTTATGTTAACTGTCTTTTTTCCCTGCAAAAACTAAAATTGGCAATAACTTTTGATTGGTTACAGATGAAGTCTTCATATTTCACATGTGCATTGCTTGTGACAAACCCTTTCTGTTGGTACCAAGTTCAAAGTCATCATTCAAGGTCAAGGTCATTTTTCAAGATCAAAATTTAGACAATCTTAACTTAAACATTGTCTATAAGTAAGCAATGGTAAGTGATATAGCCTTCATATTTCACATGTGCATTGCTTTTGACATGGACTTTCTGTTGGTACTAAGTTCAAGTTCATCTGTCAAGATCAAGGTCATTTCTCAAGGTGAAAATTTTAACTTTAACATTGTCTATAAGTTTTCAATGGTAAATGATATAGCCTTCATATTTCACATGTGCATTGCTAATGACATGACCTTTCTGTTAGAATTAAGTTCAAGGTCATCTGTCAAGGTCAAGGTTATTTCTCAAGGTCAAATTTAAAAAAAAATATCTTTATCAGAGCCCATAAGTAAGCAATGGTAAGTGATATAGCCTTCATATTTTACATGTGCATTGCTTATCAGTTTGAGGTCATCTATCAAGTTCAAGGTCATTTCTCAAGGTCAAAATTTCGAAAAGCTTAACTTTAACATTGTCTATAAGTTTACAATGGTAAGTGACACACTCTTCATATTTTACATGTGCATTACATGTCATGACCTTTCTATTGGTATGAGGGATAAAGGTCATCTGTCAAGGGCAAGGTCATTTTTCAATGTCAAAATTTCGAAAATTTTACTTTAACATCTCCCATAAGTAAACCATGGTAAGTGATATAGCCTTTTTATTTTACATGTGCATTGCTTATGACATGGACTTTCTGTTGGTACTAAGTTCATAGTCATTGGTCAAGGTCAAATTGTGAAGGTCATTAATTTTCAAATATTCCTCCTTTACTTATTGCCAAAATTTCTTGTTACTTTACATATATGTTGTTCATTAAAAGCCCTAGGTAATTTCTATTTCAATTTTTGACCCAATGAGCCTTACCATGCTAAAAGGGGGTTTAATGCCATGTAGCCTTACATTTTGTATATATCCTATTCCAAAATAAATCAGTCTATTGTTTCTGCAAGACTACTCAAGTTAGAGTCTTCATTTTTTGTACGGAGACATTTTTCATTGATAACTTGGATAGTGAAGGTAAAACATTTAACCATTTACCAATGATATTGAATTTTACTAGAATCAGGCCTGTGAAGCCAAACAGCTTGCTTCAATGTTTGTCAAACTTCCAAATTTCTTATGAACTGAACTCTCAATCTATAGTTGCATTCAATAAAAAGTTTTTTGTCCAATAATGGCATATAGTTCTATGACAAAAGCCTTTTTCGGGGAGCATAATCCGTCTCCGACGGCTCTTGTCACTATATAATTCTTCCCGAGAGTCTTGCCTCAAATTAGGGCAGCGGTAAATACAGATCCATGACAGGTTATCAACAAAACTATTTATAAAGGGCCATTATCTACTAAGGTCCAGCTGAATAGAATGTTTGACTTTGGACTATGAATGTTGTTGTTAGATTGACTGCTAAGCCAGTCGAAAAGAATTCCTTCTTTTTCTCCTTCAAATGATTGTCCTTGCTGATCTTGCTTATCCATTTAGAACCAAGATAATGTCATTTATTTGCTCGGCTGTTTTCGAAAACCCGAGGTATTGTGACCACCTTGGCGTCGTTCGCGTCGGCCTGGCATGACAAACTTTTAACCTTTGTCATATCTCTGTTATTATTAAGAATTCCTCATGAAATTTGGCTTGTGTATTGACCATCACAAGAGCTATCTAGACTATTAAGGTGGACAACTCTGCGGTTTTATTAGAATTATGCCCCCTTTTCGACTTAGAATTTTGCATTATCCAGCATCTGCAGCCGAGCGTTGGCACCCGTGGGTGGTGCTCTTGTTAGATGCTTTCAATTGCTTGCTTCAAAGCATTTTAATGTTAAAACTGTACACCTGCTAACTGCTTTTTGGTTAGTTTTCTAAAAATCTGGGGCATCTTACTAATAGACTGTTTTCAATTTAAAATGGCCACCGGTTGTAAGATTTCAACAATTTTAAATAGTAAATTTGGAATTTTCTTGCCATTTCGAATTCACTGCAACAATAAAGAATTTTCTCATTGTTGAAATAATGGTTGGTTAATGGTTGTTGTTGCAGTAGTGTGCACACACTTGTTCAGTATCTAATGGTGTTTAGCTGTTTTTTTTTTTGTGTGTGTGTGTGTGTGTGTGGGTTTGGTTATTTTTTTGGTTTTTTTTTTTTTTGCAAAATGGCTGCCTTTTCATTTTGTACAATGATTTTTTGTATTGATGGCTACATGGAATAAATGATGGCTACATTGAATAAAACTTAAAACATTTATCAGTATTACCTCTACAGGTGAAAGATATTTCACTTTTTTGTTCAGAATTTGCCACATGTTTTTACGTTTTAGGTTTGGCTTATATAGGTGAGAATACGTGCAAACAATGGTGATGGGACTTTGTACCTAACTCTTCATCATTTTTTTTCTCATAATGGCCGCCGGTTTGAAAGTAGCCGCCATTTCATATTGTAAATTGACATCTTGTAACAATTGACTGATTTTCATGAAACTGTTAAGTATCACCTTTAAGGGTGCAGGACTTTTTTTTATCCCCCGCCGTTTCGGCGAAGGGGATATAGTAATAGTCTCCGTCCGTCCTTCTGTCTTTCCGTCATTCCGTAACTAAACTTGTCCGGAGCATATCTCTGAAAGTATAATAGGTATTAACTTGAAACTTCATATGTGGATGGATCTCATCGAGGAGAAGTGCAGGGCTCAAAAACCACAACTCTTGCTAGCATAATTTGGGAGTTTCTGCCCTTTGTTGTTTTAAACACAAAGATTTTGTCCGGGGTATATCTCTGAAAGTATAATAGCTATTAACTTGAAACTTCATAGGTGGATAGATCTCGTTGAGGAAAAGTGCAGTGCACAAGAACCACAACTCTTGCTTGAATAATTTTGGAGTTATTGCCCTCTCTTGTATTACAGACGTAGGTTTTGTCCTTAGCATATCTCTGAAAGTATAGTATCTTTTGTGGAACTAATTTAGAAGAAATGCAGTGCACAAGAAGCGTAAATCTAACTGGCTTTAGTTTACTATCCAGCTTTTACGGCGGGGGATGGCCATGTCCGACATTGCTCTTGTTACTTTTTCATTTCAAATTGCCACCGTTCCCAAAAGCAAAATTTTACTTGGTTAATTGATACTCTCTAGTCCGGACAAATCGTAACCATTGGACCGTTTTTATGAAAAGTCATAAACTTGTATTACCGTTAGTTATGCGCGACAAGAAAATGTAAATTTACAATGGGCCCCTACCGATATCCAGAGTTACTCCGCTTAGTTGTAGTATTAGAGTGACCTCCCTTAAATCTTTGGGTAGTTCCGGTGAAAAATCGATGATATCGGTATCGAAAACATTAATTGGTTGTTGCCAGCTCTTACTATGTGTCATCAATGTTGAAACCCTAGATGATCTAGAGACTACTTTATTTTAACAGCCGGGCTTAATTTTTAAAGCTAAGTGACGTTTTACGCGTTTATAATCGTAAATGAGCCGGTATGAAAGTGTATTTTTCGGATATACCCTAATTCCGGATATACGTATTAATTACCACAAAAAGAGCTTTTTTGATCGAAATAAATACAATGATACTCACGGAAATACATTCCGTTATTTCCTTTTTTAAAAAATGATTTCACATGTCAAGCGGGGCTTTGAATTTATAAGATATCTGTCATTTTACAAACGGGAACTGTTACAAAGAAGCTCTCCATACGTCTTCATTTCATGACCATGGGAATTTACCAAATACCCTTTTCATTGATGAATATGAAATAAATTTAACCAGACTTTCACTGCATGATTCTCAACAAGCTTTGTAAAGTGTCTGGAGGCTTGTGGAAATGATTGTTGCCTCTGTAGGTCCTCCCAAAATATTTCATTCGTTTCTTACCAATGATATATCTTTAATTTCTTACCAATCGGCAAATGATAAGGTTTAAGTAGGGTGAGCAGCTGGTGGCTCAGAGGAAATGTCAGTTATGCTTAGTAACTGATTTAATGTTGAAAGTGGTGTTTAATCGAGAACCGGAGGGCAAAATATTAGACTGTGTCAAATTTAAAGGAGTTGCACATGACAACTTTAAGTTTATGAATTTGTAGATATTTTCATCTTTCTGGGCAGAAAACATTCGGCAAAATGAAGCAATTGCTTGTTACAAGCAATTTTGTCAATTTGTTCAATGTTTTCCCAATTATTTTTCTTAAGGGCGCCTAAGGCGTCATTGTGTGCGAATGGGTAAACCAATTTAATTCAATCAACCTGCACAAGCTTTAGCATCTGATATTAGATGTCTGCACAAATTTATATTTTTCATATAAAATATATCCTAGTTAACCCTGGTTTATACGTGCCTCTGGCTTTCAAATTGAGAATGCATTGTAGAAAAAGAATATGCTTGTTGCAATTTTTTTCCTTTTCCACAGTATTTCTACCCTGCTGAATGTTTTATTATTATTTTGTTTTAAATTTATTGTTTTATATATCATTTCATGTATTTAAGTATTTGAGAAAAAGTGAGAAATAAAAAAGAGGAAATATAAAAGAGATGACCGTGAGAAGTGTTACAAAGATCAAACTAAGACGATCTTTTGAACGTTTTAATCCATTTAGTTGATACCAAATTCTTATCACTATATTGAGATATATCATGCAATGACATATATGAAACAATGTATATATACTAAATATACAAATCTTTTTGTTGTAAAAAAGTGATCTTAAACATGTTTTTTTTTTTTCATATTTTTCTAACTGAAACATTTTTTCCATTTTTTTTCTAAATGAGAAACGTTTTAAAAAAGATATCCTTTACCTCTTGCATTTATGATCCTATTTAAAATCTACAAGCTCGTAATATCCTTAGAATTAGAGGGAATAGTAAACGACTTCCTTTGTTACTTGTAATAAGGGGATATCGGGTGAAAATCAAAAGTAAATAGCCTATCATTATGAGATATATCCAGTGTATATCCAAAATACCACCCGTGGTCTATTACGCAATCAGAGATACCGATCAGAAGCGTGTAAGTTACTTGGATTAAAACAGCAGTTTATGAGAGGACATCGTTAACTTTTAAATTTGATTTACCAATTAACCCTTTACAGAAAAAGTCTCAGAACGAAAGAGGATACGAACGAAATTTTAATAGCCATAATGGATCTTTCAGATATGGAGAAAATCGACGTAAAAAGTACTCTTTATCGCAATATTGTTATTCTTGGTTGTTGTTGTGTGGTTTCCTTATTTTAATGTCTTTTTACGTTAAAGAAGTAAACGCAATGATTTCCTACAAAGGACGCCTTTGCTATTTTTTATTTCGAAAATGAGAAGTAAAATATGGAAACCGGACGAGAATGAAATTGGTTCCTAGGTCGGGAGAGAAAAACGATTAAAACGTGTCAACGTTAATATAAACTACCACAACAATTCCATATTTTAAGAGTATTATAAGAGTATTCAACATTCCACTGTATCAAATTCTGAAAAAATATCTGGTTCTACGCAAAATAGGAGCATTTAACCCAACCACATCATTTTGCATATAATATATGGACAGAAAGATAAAATATTAATCAATCTTCAGAACTAGATAAATTCCAAATAATATAAGTCAACCGACTCCCTTGTTAATTAGTCAAAAGAAGGACATCTGGGCAGTCGTGTGAAAATCAAAGCAAATAGCCGATCGTTATGAGATATATCCGGATACCACCCGTGGACTATTGCGTAATCAAAGATACCGATTCAAAATGTGTAAGTTTCTTGGATTAAAACAGGAGTTTATGGACAGACATCGATAATTCTTAAGATTAACTTACCATTTAAACCTTTGTTGATAAAAAAATCTCAGAAAGAAATAGGATACAGACGAAATGTTAAAATCCATTTGTATCAAAAATAACGGATCGCTCAGATTTGGAGAAATTCCTAGTAAAAATACTCCTTTTATCGCAATACTTTTGTCCCCCCCCCCGTTGTTGTTTTGTCTGTTTGCATGTTTCAATAGATATTTTCAAGCTAAACAAATAAAAGCAACAATTCGCCATAAAGGACACTTTTGCTAATTTTGTTTCGAAAATGAGAAGTAGAATATGAAAACTAGATGAAACTCGGACTGGAAGACGATTATAACGTGTCAAAATAAATAAAAACTACCAAAACATTTTCATAATCTAAAAGTATTACAAAAGAACTCAGTATTCTTATGTGTGGGTTACCGAAAAAATAATTAATTCTCTCCAAAACAGACGATTTTAGTCTCACCCCTTATATACTCTTTGTTGAAATTTAAACCGGAACTACCCAGTAGAATCAAGGAAGTTAATTAAAGGGCAATTTACGGGAGAACTCCGTATATCGGTAGGGGCCCATTTAAAATGTTATCAATTTCAAAAGCGATCGTCATTCTGACTTTCTTCCGTCCTGACAATATGCCAAATTCACAAAATAAAATTATGGCCAGTTTGAAACCGGAGACCTTTTTGAAAAACTATTAAAGAGTCTTCCAGAACTTGAGGTAACAAAAAATCTTGCAACACTACAGATAATGCTGTATATGCAGTTTCATCAAAATCGATTGTTTTCAGTTTCAGATTGATCGCTAATTTAACATTTTAGTGACCTGACAAAGTAGATTTGGGGCCAATTTAATGGAAACTGCACAAGACACTTTTTTTTCAAAATTGCATCCATCAGCATATTTTTTTTAAAACAACGTCAGGAAGAATTCCCAGTAACAATATGGCTCATTTTGATGAAACCTTACACTTTTGTTTATTATCATCCTACTTATTTCTTATTATCAAAATGGTCGTAGGTTTTAAAAATGAACGTCATTCTACTTCGATGATAGTTTCTTGTCCGGTCGAATCCTAAGTAACTTGTCAACCTATTTTGATAAATCTTTACTGACTTAAAACTTTTTTCTTGGCTTCGGTTAATTTTACTCAAAAATTTATATTTTTATGTCCATTTTATGCCAATTTTGTATGAGATTTGAATTTCCATTTTTTCATCATTATACCATACCAAGTACCAAAGAATAAATCCAAAGACAATGGTTCCCGGAAACTTGACCAAATAATTGACCGAAAAAGTTGCAAGATTAATCCTTGTTCTAGAAACAATAACATCATTTTAAGAATATTAAAGATTGCAGAGAAGATTAATTGATTGAATGAATGGGGTTTAACGATGCTTTAAACAGTATTTCAGTCATATCACGGTGGCTGGAGAACCTAACAATGGATTCCTGGTATATCTCGCACCAGTACTATCACTACATACTTTTCAAGCATCCAGCTGCTATCCTATTTAGGTTTACGATTATCCACCCATTAGTGGGAAACAAATGTCGATAAGGATATGTGCCGCCGCCGGGTATCGAATCCATGACATCCCATGATTGAAGATTAGGAGTCTGGTGCGCTATCACGGCGGCTTGCAGAGAAGAAAAACATACACTATATACCCCCCATCAACCTAACCGCATTTCTCTGTATGTAACCAGATTATTGTAAATTAAATGCAAACCAGAAATCTTCATTCGGAGAATAATTATAAAACGCTATGCAGACATTTGCTAGCATTCTTTTAATGTCTTCAGAGTTCCACGTGACCTTGTTTGCTATCATTCATAAGGATCTTCTTACCGAGGCATAAACTGGGATAGAACAGTGTTTAACGTGAGCTTATCCATCAGGTAGAAAGAACAAAATATAATTTGTCAGAAAATTCCACCTCAACAATGGGTGGATAATCGTAAACTTGAGTGGGATAGCAGCAGGAGACTAGGAAAGATTGAAGTGGTAGTAATGGTGTGAGAAATACCAGGAATCCATTGCTGGGTGCTCCAGCCGTGATTTGACGGAAATACTTTTTATAAGTGGCGTTAAAATCCGATCGATCAATCAAAAAATCACACACACCTTTGAAAAGTCAAGAGAGGTCTACAAAAAGGATTTCCTAGCAAATCCTTTATCTTATATGCTAATTCCTGATTTTTACGCTATATATAAACTCTAATTTTCAGTATTTCTGCAAAGATTAACGTTTTTTCCAAACGACGTTGACATGAGAGATCAAACATAATAGCTGGATTGAGTAATCGTGAAGTTGTGTTTTAGATGTAAGATGTTTTTTTTTTTTTTCTTAATACATTCAACTTTTGCCGAAATATGGAATATGAGAGTGTTTAACATACTGTTTAACAGTCACTGAAGAACATTATTGTAATAATGCAAGTTTTTAAAGCTTCATTTCCACTTATTCAATTTTTTAAATTAAGTGTTGTTCTATGCCTCATTTAGGCCAAAACGGAGGCAGGAGAACATATCAGTTATTTTATCAGCAGTCTTACTAGAGTCATATCTTACTCCTATTATCGGTCCGTAATGGGCAATTTGGTCCAACTTCTCCCTGAGTTGGGACCCCTTATTAATTACCAAAATGGGTATCACAGAAATGCCAGTTAAACTTCCGGGCGTAGTCAAAGATGGCGAACGCTGAACTGACACAACGCCATGACAGCAGCAGTCAATGAACCTAAAACCAATTTTCCCTCTTAACCCATTCCAACACAGTGGAATTTTAGACTGGTCCAAATTGAAAGGAGCTGCAGACGACAATTTCAAGTTGATAGAATTTCGAATTTTTTCGTCATTTTGGGTAGAAAACATTGTGGATAATAAAGAAATTGCTTGATACAAGCAATTTCTTCATTTTCCACAATGTTTTCAAATGCTTTTTTCTTGAGGGGCGTAAAAAGGAGGGATTGAGTTGTAATGGGTTAAATAGGCTCTAAGTTTACTCTCATATATTATCATACTATTTTCTTCTTCAAAGCAAACAAAATTTGATTGTCATCGCCGACTAGTTGATACTTTTTGCGGTCATTGACGAATGAAGTTGTTTATAGGAGGAAACATCGGTTACCTCAATGTGATGCCAATCGTTAGATTTTTATGTGTAACTTACAAGATTCGAACCTATACGCCGCATAGCGCTGCAACGTCCTTAACCTCTGCGCTATTATGTGTTAGTTCGAACACCTTGCTGACATTACTTCCAACATTTCACAAAACTTCATCGAGACAATTTTATTTCTCGGCAGTAGGCATTCAAATATAAATAGTGAGCATTGGATGCGTTGGATGAGCATCTTGCGGTAAAAAACAAATTTTGTGGTCGCAATTTATGTAACTCGCCTTGTTCTTGCCTTTTCATACATATTTGTATGATGACCGCGGCCATTGCGCAGTAGGTAACGCCTAGGACTGTCAATCATGAGATCCAGGGTTTGATCTCCATTGTCGGCAATTATCTTTTCCGAAATTTACTTACCACGAATCGTGAACATAGCGTGATGAGTAGCTTGCGGCTCGGACAGGATATAGTGGTAGTACTGGTGTGAGAAATACCAGGTATCCATTGTTAGATGCTAAACCTAGCTGAAGTTAAATGGACAAAATAAAGTTGGTTCCCCTTTCCATGTAATAAGCATACAAACACATATTAGCTAAAATAATACTACAAAGGTGGGTTTATTTCAGAAAATAACAAAACTATGTTAATGTATAATTTAGCAACTTTATAATATCAACCAACGATTTAAAAAAAAAAAAAAAAAAAAATAGCTTACGTTGTCAATGTTTTAAAATTACCATTTTCAAGACAAAAAGTTGCAATCGTTTTTCGATATTGGAAACACAAAAGCTGCTCGTAAATATTCAAGAAATTAGTGGAAGATTTTATTTTATACTAATTTTTGGTTATCAAATATGAGCTTTTCATTAGAACAATTTCATATGTTTAAGCTATTTTTCTCCTTTTAACTATTAATGCGTCTCTACGTCAGTGACACATTGACTTACACTGTATAAAATTCATTCGACCTTGACCTTGAAGGCACTTGTGGATACATCTTCCTAAACCTCGTTTTGATATTAACCCGTCCCCCAAATCAACCATTTCCGGTTGTTGAGATAGAATGACATCATGTACATCTTGTTGCGCACGCATAAACGGTACGTCTGGTTTAGTAGACAGACAAACCAACGTCTGTACTAGTAAATCGTCACATTCCTGGAATTTCAGACCGAATGAGCTTTCTTTACGGAGACAGATCGTCAGCTGGTACATTTGATCGCCACAGTTGTCCATAAGCTCTCGAATGTTCTCCGCGTCTGTAATGAACAGTTATGCGGATGATAAATTTAAGATAGCTAACTCCGATAAAGAAAAAATGGTAATTAGTTGTGTAAATGCTAACAAATTAAAACATACACCGGTTGCGTTAACCATACCTTTTTAGCTCACCTGAGCACAAAGTGCAAGGTGAGCTATTGTGATCGGTCGTCCGTCGTCCGTCCGTCTGTCCGTCCGACCACAATTTCTTTAAAAATCTTCTCCACCTAAACCAGTAGGCCAATCATGCTGAAACTTTGCAGGGATGTTCCTTGGGTGAAGTTCTACAAAAGTTGTTAAAAAAGTTTATTTCCGTCAAAAACTCTGGTTATCGCGGCATTTGAAAATGGGAATCTTTAGTATTTCTTTAAATATTTTTAAAAATCTTCTCCTAAACCAGTAGGCCAATCAAGCTGAAATTTTGCTGGGATGATCCTTGGGTGAAGTTTTACAAAATCTCTTTGGTCAAAAACGGCCCCGCCCATGAAGTCCGAAGTTGGGAAAATGCTTAATTAGAGCAATTTCAAAAGACTTCTCCTCTTAAACTATAAGGTGTAGGATATTCATATTGGGTATGTAGAATAACGAGATGATTTTGTACTATATCACTTAAAGTTGTCATCCTAGGGTAAAAAACGGCTCTGCACTAGGGGTCCAAAAATTGGGAAAAACGCAAAATTTGAGTATGTTAAAAAAGAAAATTCATCATTTTAAGGCGGAGGGCATTTATATTTTGAGTGTAGCATAGTCTGGCTGTTATCAATCAATTTTGATTAAATTATGCCTGTAGGTAAAAAAAAAACACCCCTTCCCTAGGGTATACCTGGACACCCAGTCCAAAGTTCGTTAAAATGCTCTATTAGACCATGTTCAACAGTCTTCTCCTCCCAATCTACAAAAGTCTAAGGCACTCATATTTGGTATATAGCATATTTGGAAAACATCAGATTGGAGCAACTTCGAAAGTCTTCTTCTGAAATATAAGGTGAAGGGCATTCATATTTGGTATGTAGCATGACTAAATAATTTTGTACTATGTTACAGGAAAATATGCTCTTAGGATAAAAAAAACGTCTCTGCTCCTGGGGTCGAAAATTGCGTAAATGGCATTGAAATAATTCTTCTTCTTAAATAGAAATGGAGAAATTGGTTGTCACTCCTTTTCTCACAACGCTTTTTTAAACCTGAGGGTGACAAAATGTGAGATAGTTTTATTGTAAAGCATTACTTGGTTGTTTTGTACAAAGCCCAAAATCTTATATTTGTTTTATTTATTTTGCTCAAGCTGTGTCTTTTTATACAAAAAAGCACTGTAATTTGCAGATGCATCAGATGAGCGATTTAGGTCCATCATGGTCCTCTTGTTTTTCAGTCAAATTTAATGTTAAGTCAAGGATTATGATACATGTCGGCCAAACCATTCCTTTTCATAAATAACCCACGGTGGTTCTACATGGGGATGCAAAAGTCTAAACATGGCAATGTTAATATAGGTCAATGAACAGGTCCGTCATGAAAAAAATCAGTGCTCATAGATCTACAGACCCGGGGAAGATTTTTAAAGACTTCTATTTTCATTTCTTGGTATCGAGATACCAGAAAATGTTTCTGCCAAATATGTTGCAAGTTCAAGTAACCCGTTATTGAATATTTCTACTAGATCCAAGCTCTTTAGACCGTGGATGGTGCTTCAAACAACATATGTTCATAAAATATTCATACACCTAATTGAATTTTTTAACGAAACCGTATTAATATTATGTATGTAGGCATAAACGTGCCAAAAATTAATGATTTCTCTCAAGATAGCTATGTAACAACCCGATTTGTAATAAGATTTCTACGGAACTGGCCCATGGAAATTGGTTGTTCAACGCAACCGATCAAGTTATCTTTTTAAAAAGTTGATAAGTTCTATTGAATGACAAATTTGCTAGTTCTGTTAACAATTTTAGGTTAAACAGAACATAATAATGCCAAGTATTGGCTTAGAACGTCAAATCATTGCATCGCAGTTTTACACCTTAATAATTACTTTTTACATACTTTTTACAGACAAGTTTGCTAATGGGAAACATAAAGCTTCCAGTCCATTCATGACTTTAGATTAACTTATATTTGGAGTTTTGCAATTGTCTAACCCTTATCCTTGTAGACTTTTAAAACAACTACAATTGTATGATGAAGAAATCAAAAATGCTATATGGGAAACTTGGGAATGTACAAGTTTTGGAGAAATAAGATAACTTACAATATAAGAAAAAGCAAATTTTGTGAATAAGTTAAATGTACAAGTTTTGGAGAAATAAGATAACTTACAATATAAGAAAAAGCAAATATTGTGAATAAGTTAAACAACCACTTCGTTAATATATCGCATATTATAGATAAGGTACATTTTGATGAAGAATATTTCAAATTCCTGAAAATCTACCTCGGATAGTAAGCTGTGTGAAGGTAATTTTGAGATAAAAATGATTACAGCATTGGATTTAAAAAATATCATTGAAAATGTGGATAGATATAAATCGACTGGGCTTGATTGAATCGGGCCAAAATCTTAGAAACTTGCAAGGATTTCATTTCAAAACCTAGTGCAAGCATTATAAATTATTGTATTTCTATGGGAGTTTTTACTTTTCCGAAAGAATTTTAAAAGGCAAGTATTAAACCCCTCTTCAAAGGAAGCGATAAAAGCGATCCTTAGAATTATAGACCATTTCAAGTTTACCCACTTTGTCGAAGGTCTTTGATAGACACATCGCTAACCAGATTAAAACGTTCTTGGTGCAAACAAAAATATGGTTTTAGATAGAACCATTCATGTCACAAACTGCCCTTATTTGACTTGTAGATACGTGGCTATCTGAAATAGATCACGGTAACATGGTAGGGTCTGTATTCCTTGACTTTTTAGAAAGGCAATCGATCTTGTGTATCATGATATTCTCATATTTAAGCTAAAGCTACATCATTTTACGCATAACACAAATAACTTGTTTCGTTCATATTTGAATGAGCGATATCAGGCAGTCAAAATGGCAATATTTCTTTCGATATGAGATCAATTACTTCTGGTGTTCCGCGGGGATCTATATAAGGCCCTATCTTATTTATATAAATGAAATGATCTTTGGTTAACCTTATCTTCAAACTTAAGATATGTATGATGATGATTCAACACTTCATAAATATAATTCTTCGGTACCGCTTATGAATGAATTCCTACAAGATGATCTTACTCGAATTGAAAAATGGTGCAGACAAAACAGGATTTTAATCCTGAAAAAACTACATGTATGTTACTAGCGTCGAAGCAAAAACAAAACAAAACAAAATTTCTGAATTAAATCTAATTATTCGAGATAGCAAGATATAAAATGTTTATCCTAGAAGCTTTTGGGTGTACATATTGACAATACTTTGTGCTGGAAAGTTCACGTTGATCAGTTATGTGGAAAATTGACATCACAGCTTTGTTTACTTAAAAGAGATAACTTTCTTACTATGGAAATGAAACAAATGTTTGACAACTCTTACATCACTCCGTAGTTTGACTATTGGTGTATTCTTTAGGGCCAGTGTGTAAATCCTTATTAGCCCAAAGAGTCAATAAAATCCAAAAAAGAGCTGCTCGAATTATTCTATGCTAGCCTAGGAGGTCTAGTTCTGAGAAAAAAGTCATTTCTTTGAAATGGTTATCCTTTGAAAACCGATGTAAATATTACATGATTCTAATGGTTTATAAGACGATCCATGGGTTAACTCCCTCGTATATGTATTGTATATCGAATTTGTAGCAGTCATTAACAGCAAACTCCATAATTAATTTACCATCAGTGTCTGGTAACCAGTTATCTCACAAATGAAAATAAAATTTTGAAGAAAACCCTTTCTTACACCGGTTGGAAATGTTGGAATGCCAACAAACCTTCGAATAGTTACAAATTTATCTTACTTTAGGAGCAGCCGCCGTTATAGCGCAGTTGGTAGCGCGTCGGACTGTCAATCTAGAGGTCCCTGGTTCGATCCCCGACGGCGGCACTCAACCATTCCGACTATTTGCCTCTCACCAATGGGTCGATAATCGTAGACCTATGTGGGATAGCAGTTGGAGGCTAGGAAAGGATGTAATGGTAGTACTGGTTTGAGGAAAACCAGGATTCCATTGCTAGGTGCTATAACTGAAAGATTGTTTAAAGCGGTGTAAAACTCCATTCAAACGATCAAATTACTTTAAAAGCTCCCTGAACAACCATTTGATGTCTAGTACAGGGTTATAGTTACAATTACTTCACCATGATTGTGTATGTCCAATGAGATTACCTTTATGTTAAGTAAAATTATCATTTCTCATCATTGTCATCATTATTTCAGAATATCATTTATCACTAATTCACGATTGTGTGGGTTTTAAAGCATTTGCCTTTTTCCTTTTTTAAAGCCTTTCTTATATTTTGACAATACTAGATATTTGAATTATGACCGTATTTATAATCATCACCATTTTTATTGTTTTTCAATAAGAATTATTAAATGTAAGCTTATGATAATTATCATAGCCTCTTGCTCATTATAACTTATTTGTTGCAGAGGGCCTCATTGTAAATAAGTGCTACATTGTACTGTTTCGTATGATGATAGCTTAATGGGGTAACTTCTTTAAATAAAAATTTTATTATTATTATTATATCCTAACTGAATATAGTTTAAGGAACTAGTCCGTGGAAATGTGTTTTTTAAGGAACCGGTAATTTTTTCTTACTTTAATGAGTTATATGCAATGATTGGCTTTAACAATCATCAAGAAGTTATATGAGTTATTTAAATCGAGATTGTAAGCATCAATTCATTTTGAAGGAAATAATTACAAAATGGGTTGGGAGACATTATAACAATTTGATTAAACTGTAACATCAACCAGAAATGTAATAAAAAACTACGAATTGCAATTTAGCCAAATATCCAAATTCCATGGCTGTTTAATAGTTTTCCATTATTGTGAATTTAAATCATTGATGAACATTGCTCATTGAATTGGCCTTGAAGTTAAAATATTATCAGGATATATTTGGAATGAGTAAACAAGTTTTAAGAGTAATTTTACATCTAGAATGTCAGCAACAACTCATTTTGAAGGAAGTTATTGCAAAACGCGTTAAATGTATCAAACGCTATATAATTTAATTTCACAATTAAAAGAATGATTTTACACGAATATTTAAAGAACAGCCCCACTGTAAATGTGTTTTTAGGGGCCTATGGGTTATCTGATTATAACGAGTCTTTACTTAACATTGAATATCTTTGTCAATAGCAAAGAACTTTGATTATTAGATCTAAATTTAGCAACAACTCATTTTGAAGAAATTTATCCAAAAAAAAAATGGTTTTTATTACGAAATGGGTTGTAGAAATTGTTACGATTCGGGTAGATATTTACAACTTGAAATGCAATAAAAGCCCGAGTTGTAATAATGTATTCTGAGTGTACTAAATGAGACAATCTGTGAATCTGAATATGATTGATCCAGATGAATGCATATATATTGTTCTACGTACTTTTGAAATTGGTCTTAATTGAAGGGTCTTTATACTTTTCAAATTGGTCTTAACTGAACATTGTTTTCGAAGTTTGTCCATTGAATTTATTGTTAAACGGGAAACGGAATAAAGAGGGAATCATAACGAATAGTTTGGAATGCCTTTTTATCAACAAACGAAAACCGGTTGACGTAACTAATTATTATATTGATTATCAGTAAAACACTTATTCTTTACTACATTTAGACAAACGGTTAAAGAGAAAATTATTACCAGTCGGGTAAATTACTCTAGTTTTTAGTAATAATCCCAAATAGTGAAATTAATTGGCAGAACACTAGCGCAATTACGCAACTCGTAACAACCTGTTCTGCAGTAAAGGCTTGAATTGTAATAATTGATTGATTGAATTAGGTGGACGCCACTTTTAAGAGTATTTCAGTCGTATCGTAGCGGCTGAAGTACCTTACCATTGACTCCTTGTATTTCTTACACCAGTAATAGCACAACATACGTCCCGAGGCTCCGGCTGCTCAAGCAACTGAATTGAATTGTAATTAAACGTAATTAAAAGAGAAAATACATCAGTTTTAATAAAACTGTGTTCATACACTTATTAAGAATTTCGAACTTATCATGGACATGTTATTTATAACATTGTTCAAGCACCAAACAAATGAAAAATTAGTTTTCTGTGGAACTAATCATGTTCTATACTTCAGCGAATAAGGAATGACAGAATTCAGTATCCGCGAAACAATTTGAAATGACAAGTGGAAACCTTTCTGTATAAAAATCAAAATTTGTAACCAAACACCGTGATTGAAATAATTTATTTTACAATTATCCCCTTTTTCTTGAAGTAGTCCATTTTACACAACTGTGGACACACAATTTTATATATTTATTAGTTATGTTAAATAATTTCATGTTTACTCCCGTCTTACATCAGTGAAGCTTATATATAATCATTTGTTAGTTCAAGTCTCACCTGAAAATTTTCGTAACTCTGGTCTTATTAGTACTAGGATACAACATAAAATGTGTGACACAGATGGCACTTGGCTTGCGTTATGCTGTTGCACTTAGAATTTCACCTTTTTCCTCCATTTATACTACTTCTTTATTTTTTGGTAAAGAGTAGGTATGTAAATGTAAACTGTAAATGTGGTATAGTTTGTTTGTTGTTATACATATTTCTTTTCTGCATTTTGTTGTTATACATATTTCTTTTCTGTATAGTTTGTTTGTTGTTATACATATTTCTTTTCTGCATTTTGTTATAGGATAACATACCTTCTGAATTCAATCAACTTTGTATGTAATATTTTGATAGAGATATCACTCTGCTAAGATTAATCCTCATGGAACAAGGGAAAGTGTTATTAGTGATGAGAAAAAATCTTCATTTTTTTTTCAAGCGGACAAAGTGCCTTTTACAAAAATAGAAGAGTCAATGACCCTTAAAATTCAGTGGATAAAAGTTTTTCGAAGGACTTTACCGAAACTATTATATAGCCACGACTAACACTGAATTCAGAAAATACCTTTGATAACACAGCTTCCCGCAAAGACAAAGTGATAAAATCAAATGCAATGGTCTACAAAAATGTGTAGCTTCCGTAACCTTCATTAAAAAAAACCCCAATTTTTATTTATTCTATATTTTAAAATAACAGCATATTTTTAAAGTATAAATATATCATTATGCTGATAATGCTGATTGGTAAATGTGGTTATTTCCTTGATCACATCATATCTATAAACACCTTCTTTATAAATCGATCTATTATGTAAATTTTATCAGTTTATTACCCATAGATCAGATGGGATACCCACATTCAAAATACAAACTAAGACTATTTTTTTAGGTATAAATCGATAAAAGAAATATTTGGAAAGTTAATTTGAATTGAATTCTCAATAAAAAAATGATATAAGTTTTTCTTATCAAAATTTGATATGCTTAAAATAAGTACGGTCAAGGCATATATCCAGATAAAAGACATGCTACAAAATGCTTACAAATAATGTCCGTAACCAACTTTGCTGTTTGTTTTATGTTGTTGTTTTTTTCCGATTTTTTTACGCCCGAAGGTCGTATTATGTAATGACCCCGGTTGTCCGTCCGTCTGTCTGTCCGTCTTGTCTGTCCGTCCGATAGCATTTTTTGTGTGCGAAACATTTCCTAAATCATCAATGGGAATGAGCTGAAAGTTGGCACAATTACTCCCTATGATGTTTAGTTGTGCATAAGACTTGGAATTTAAAACGCTCAATTCTTTCTTTAGTTATCTTGAATCATCTGCCCTTGAACGACAAACCCCTTTATTTCTTGTGAGCAGATTTTCCCCTACATTTTGAATGGGAATGAACTAAAACTTGCCATAATGACTGTGAATGATGTCTAGTTGTGATAAGGACAAATTTTATTTGATATGTCAAGTTGTTCCTGAATTATCTGCCCTTTACTTTAACAATATAGCTTAAAATTACAGGGTTTTTTTGTGCGCGTGCACAACTCCTCCTACAAATTCTATTGGATTGAAACCTTACCACTATGTATCGCTGATATTTAGTTGAGCAAAAGACTTCACAAATTCAAAAAGCTCGGATCTTTCTTGAATTATCCTTCTTATTCTTTTGCGGAAGACATGGTCTTGATGTCATTTTCAAAATCTGGTATGGAACATTTAATGAATACCTATTTCCACTACTCATGTTTAAATAGGTATTCTTACAACGCCCAAAAGTCTGCAATAATTGTTATGAAGGAAACGGCTCCTGATTTTGATATTTATTCAAGAACATGGTCTCTAGGAGATGACGCAGTTAATGACATTGGCAATTATAAACACCTTGGCGTTAATTGGAATAAGTATTTTGATAGAACAACTAACGTGTTGCAGAAAACTACGGTCAACATTTCAAGTGTAGTGCTTTCAGGTCTCCGAGGTAGCAGTATATACATCCTCTATCAAAGAAAATTTATAAATCTATTGTATTGCCGCTTAACGGATGTGAATTTTTGTATCACTTAAGTAATAGTCAGCTACTTGCTTTAGAAAGAAGTAATAGATATATAGTACATGCAATCACTTTCAAAGTATATGAACTCTAACTGTAATTGGTATTTAACCGACCTCAGCTGAAATAGAAAACAGAAAGCTTATCTATTCTTTTAGGTCAGTTGTGTAACTTAGACACTGGTTTTTTAGTCAATCAATCTTTACGGGTAGAATTATAATGTACAACGCAAAGCCTGCCGCCGTTAAAGGATTCGTAGCTGACTGTTTTAGACTGCTTGGAAAATTTAACCTTACACATGTTATCACTGTTTCTATTGAATATGGTTACTTTCCAAGTAAAGTTGCATGGAAAAACGCTGTTAGTAAACAAGTGATTGATTTATTATGTAGAAGTGCGTCAAAAATACTTTCAGGAAGCTGATAATTCACATTTACTTGCATCTTTGCACCCAAATCATTCTGAAAATTATCCGTCAGAACTTTGGATATACTCAAAGTCAAATAAGCGACTCCTTCGGTATTGTAAAACAGTTATGCAAATGATTAGTTTCTGTTTTAGAAATGTTTCCTTTACATGTAAAAAGTGTGGTGTATACACTGATCAGATTATTGTCCATATGAATGTCTTTTGTATTGTTAATGCTACTCATACTGAAAATCTTTTAGAATATATAGTGAGAGCAAAATCTACAAGTGATTACCTTGACTTTTATGCTAAAGCCACATGAGCAACCTAGCGAGTTTAAAAAATCTGTCAATAACTAATTATCGAAAATCTACAAAATCTACATTTGTCTTCATAAAATCTTGTCATTAATCATTAATTTGCGAACAAGATTTCATAACTGTTTGTATTTCCGTTTATTTATCGTCGCTACCGTAGCACATGCCGATTTGAGCGACGCCCCCAGAAGACGGTTAGTAAATACGGGGGATAGTGCAAGGATACAGGACGAAACTACTGAGAGCCCCGCCTGGTTCTTTAACGTGCTTGATGGATAGCATCGTCACACGGGGCCTCGGTTTTAACGTCTCATCCGAAAGACAATTAGTTAGTTAGTTGATATGGTCAGCCCAGGGGTCGAACCCGTGATCTTGAGGTTTGAAGTCAAGTGCTCTTACCAACTGAGCTAATCGAGCTGACTAAATTCATAACTTCAGCCCTATTGAAGCTGCAGTTGTAACGAATTTTGGTCGCCAGATATACGATTTAATGTGTTAGGAAACTTAACTAGCACAGAAATCAATACTTAATTCTACGCATATGGTGAGGACTGGGATCAGATAATAGTGTATGTAGAGTCTAAACTTGTTCAAAACATTTCTACAATTTTAAAACATTTTAAATGATTTTTATTAAAATATCGAAATCTTTCGACGGATTGTCACATTGTTATTTCGCAATCAAACCAATGAAATTTTTAGAATGATAAATTCACTGTCTTGAAGAATGGCCCCCTACCCGATATCCAGAGTTACTCCGCTTAGTTTTAGTTTTAGAGTGACCTCCCTTAAATCTATGAGTAGTTCCGGTGAAAAAAATCGATGATATCGGTTTCGAAAACGTTAACAGGTTGTTGCCAGCTCACACTATGTGTGATCAATGTTGAAACCCTAGATGATCTAGAGACTACTTTATTTTAACAACTGAGATTAATTTTTAAAGCTGAATGACGTTTTACGTGTTTCTAATCGTAAATGAGCCGGTATGAAAGTGAATTTTCGGATATACCCTAATTCCGGATATACGTATTAATTACCATAAAAAGAGCTTTTTTGATCGAAATGAATGCAATGATTCTCACTTAAATACATTCCGTTTTTGCCTTTTTTAAAAAATGGTTTCACTTGTCAAGCGGGGCTTTGAATTTATTAGTTATCTGTCATTTTAGAAACGGGAACTGTTACAAAGAAGCTCTCCATACGCGATCATTTCATGACCATGGAAATTTACCAAATACCCTTTTTTCATTGATGAATTTGAAATAAATTTAATCAGAATTTCACTGCATGATCCTCAACAAGCTTTATAAAGTGTTTGGAGGCGTGTGGAAATGATTGTTGCCTCTGTAGGTCCTCCCAAGATATATCATTCGTTTCTTACAAATGGCAAGTAAGATATATCATTAATGTCTTACCAATCGGCAAATGTAGGGTGAGCAGCTGGTGGCTCAGATGAAATGTCAGTTATGCTTAGTAACTGGTTTAATGCTGGAAGTGATGTTTAACCGATAACCGGAGGGCAAAATATTAGACTGTGCCAAATTTAAAGGAGTAACACATGACATCTTTAAGTTTATTTATTTGTAGATATTTTCATCTTTCTGGGCAGGAAACATTCGGCAAAATGAAGAAATTGCTTGTTACAAGCAATTTTGTCAATTTGTACAATGTTTTTCTAATTATTTTCTTAAGGGGCGCCTAAAAGCGCCATTGTGTGGGAATGGGTAAACCAATTTAAACAATAAACCTGCACAAGCTTTAACATCTGATATTAGATGTGTGTACAAATTTATGATTTTCATATAAAAATTTATTCTGGTTAACCCTGGTTTATACGTCCCTGTGGCTTTCAAATTGAGAATGCATTGTAGAAAAAGGAGCGATATCAGGCAGTCAAAATGGCAATATTTCTTTCGATATGAGATCAATTACTTCTGGTGATCCGCGTGGATCTATATAAGGCCCTATCTTATTTCTTATTTATATAAATGAAATGATCTTTGGTTCACCTTATCAACAAACTTAAGATATGTATGCTGATGATGCAACACTTCATAAATATAATTCTCCGGTACCGCTTATGAATGAACTCTAAGCAAAAACAAAACAAAACAAAAGTTCTGAATTAAATCTTATTATTCGAGATAGCAAGATATAAATTAGAAGCTTTTAGGTGTACATATTGACAATAGTTTGTGCTGGAGAGTTCACGTTGATCAGTTATGTGGAAAATTGACATCATAGCTTTGTTTACTTAAAAGAGATAACTTTCTTACTATGGAAATGAAACAAATGTTTGACAACTCTCACATCACTCCGTAGTTTTGACTATTGGTGTATTCTTTAGGGCCAGTGTAAATCCTCATTAGCTCAAAGAGTCAATAAAATCCAAAAAAGAGCTGCTCGAATTATTCTATGCTAGCCTAGGAGGTTTAGTTCTGAGAAAAATTTCATTTCTTTGAAATGGTTATCCTTTAAAAACCGATGTAAATATTACATGATTCTAATGGTTTATAAGACGATCCATGGGTTAACTCCCTCGTATATGTATTGTATATCGAATTTGTAGCAGTCATTAACAGCAAACTCCATAATTAATTTCTGGTACAAATGTGTCTGGTAACCAGTTATCTCACAAATGAAAATAAAATTTTGAAGAAAACCCTTTTTTACACCGGTTGGAAATGTTGGAATGCCAACAAAACCTTCGAATAGTTACAAATTTATCTTGATTTAAAAGCAACCACCGTCATAGCGCAGTTGGTAGCGCGTCGGACTGTCAATCTAGAGGTCCCAGGTTCGATCCCCGACGGCGGCACTCATTCATTCCGACTATTTGCCTCTCAACAATGGATCGAGACCAGTTGGAGGCTAGGAAAGATGTAATGGTAGTACTGGTGTGAGAAATACCAGGATTCCATTGTTGGGTGCTCCAGCCGCCGCGATATAACTGAAAGATTGTTCAAAGCGGTGTAAAACTCCATTCAAACGATCAAATTACTTTAAAAGCTCCCTGAACAACCATTTGATGTCTAGTACAGGGTTATTGTTACAATTACTTCACCATGATTGTGTATGTCCAATGAGATTGATTACCTTTATGTTAAGTAAAATTATCATTTCTCATCATTGTCATCATTATTTCAGAATATCATTTATCACTAATTCACGATTGTGTGGGTTTTAAAGCTATTGCCTTTTTCCCTTTTTAAAGCCTTTCTTATATTTTGACATTACTAGATATTTGAATTTTGACCGTATTTATAATCACCACCATTTTTATTGTTTTTCAATAAGAATTGGGTTATCTAATTATAACGAGTCCTTAAAATTGAATATCTTTGTCAATAGCAAAGAACTTTGATTATTAGATCTAAATTTAGCAACAACTCATTTTGAAGAAAATTATCAAAAAACTGGTTTTTTTATTAGCTCACCTGAGCACGTAGTGCTCAAGTGAGCTATTGTGATCCCCTTTTGTCCGGCGTCCGTCCGTCGTCCGTCCGTCGTGCGTCGTGTGTCGTGCGTCGTCCGTCAACAATTTCTTTAAACGACATCTCCTCCTAAACCACTGGGCCAATTTGAACCAAATTGGGCAGAAATGTTCCTTAGGAGGTCCCCTTCAAAAATAGCTAAAAGAATTGAAATCTGTTAAAAACTCTGATTGCCATGGCAACAAAAGTGAAATTTTAAAATAATCTTTAAAAATCTTCTCCTCCTGACCCAGAAGGCGCAGAGCCTTGATATTTTGCATGAAGCATCAGTATATTGACCTCTTTCAAAATAGCTAAAATCATGATCCTCGGGTCCCCAGGGGCGGAGCCCCAGGGGGGTGGGGTTTATATAGAAATAAAGAACGATTTTTTAAATGACACCTCCTCCTAAACCACTGGGCCGATTTGAACCAAATTTGGCAGAAATGTTCCTTAGGTGGTCCCCTTCAAAAATAGCTAAAAGAATTGAAATCCGTTAAAAACTCTGATTGCCATGGCAACAAAAGTGAAATTTTAAAATAATCTTTAAAAATCTTCTCCTCCTAAACCCAGAAGGCGTAGAGCCTTGATATATTGCATGAAGCATCAGTATATTGACCTCTTTTAAAATTGCTAAAATCATGATCCTCGGGTCCCTAGGGGTTGAGCCCCAGGGGGGTGGGGTTTATAATGAAATAAAGAGCGATTTTTTAAATGACATCTCCTCCCAAACCACTGGGCCGATTTGAACCAAAATTGGCAGAAATGTTGCTGAGGTGGTCCCCATCAAAAATAGCTAAAAGAATTGAATTCCGATATAAACTCTGGTTGCCATGGCAACAAAAGTGAAATTTTAAAATAATCTTTAAAAATCTTCTCCTCCTAACCCAGAAGGCGTAGAGCCTTGATATTTTGCAAGAAGCATCGGTATATTGACCTCTTTCTAAATAGCTAAGATCATGATCATCAGGTCCCCAGGGGCGGAGCCCCCGGGGGGGGTTATATAGAAATAAAGAACGATTTTTAAATGACATCACCTCCCAAACCACTGGGCCAATTTGAACCAAATTTTGCAGAAATGTTTCTTAGGTGGTCCCCCTTAAAATTAGCTAAAAGAATTCAAATCCGTTAAAAACTCTGGTTGTCATGGCAACAAAAGTGAAATTTCAAAATAATCTTTAAGAATCTTCTCCCCCTGACCCGGAAGGCATAGAGCTTTGATATTTTGCATGAAGCATCAGTGTATTGATCTCTTACGAAATAGCTAAAATCATGATCCTCGGGTCCCCAGGGGCGGACCCAGGGGGTGGGGGGATATAGGCGTGAAGCATCAGTTTACAGTCTTCTTTCTTATTTCTGAACTTATAAACCATGGAAAAGGTTTTTTTCTTCTATCAAATCAGCACTAAAGCCTTGGAATTTGTAATTTAGACTTTTGGATCCCCAGGTTCATAGTCTTTATATGTAATTGTGGCCCACTAGTTTCATAATCCTAACCTTAACATGAAATTAGACTGTTGAAAGAAAAAGAGCCTTTATCTCATGTGAGCGCCCCAGGGCCAACGGCCCTCTTGTTACAAAATGGGTTGTAGAAATTGTTACAATTCGGGTAGATATTTACAACTCGAAATGCAATAAAAGCCCGAGTTGTAATAATGTATTCTGAGTGTGCTAAATGGGACAATCTGTGAATCTGAATATAATTGATCCAGATGAATGGATATATATTGTTCTACGTACTTTTGAAATTGGTCTAAATTGAAGGGTCTTTTATGCTTTTCAAATTGGTCTTAACTAAACATTGTTTACGAAGCTTGTCCATTGAATTTATTGTTAAACGGGAAACGGAATAAAGAGGGAATCATAACGAATAGTTTAGAAAGCCTTTTTATCAACAAACGAAAAAACGGTTGACGTAA
Organism: Fragum fragum; assembly: GCA_946902895.1. NCBI lineage: Eukaryota > Metazoa > Mollusca > Bivalvia > Cardiida > Cardiidae > Fragum > Fragum fragum. The sequence goes on along the minus strand of OX336383.1, from coordinate 18,585,642 downwards.
CTAATTATAATATTGATTATCAGTAAAATACTTATTCTTTACTACATTTAGACAAACGGTTTAAGAGAAAATTATTACCAGTCGGGTAAATTACTCTAGTTTTTAGTAATAATCCCAAATAGTGAAATTAATTGGCAGAACACTAGCGCAATTACGCAACTCGTAACAACCTGTTCTGCAGTAAAGGCTTGAATTGTAATAATTGATTGATTGAATTAGGTGGACGCCACTTTTAAGAGTATTTCAGTCGTATCGTAGCGGCTGAAGTACCTTACCATTGACTCCTTGTATTTCTTACACCAGTAATAGCACAACATACGTCCCGAGGCTCCGGCTGCTCAAGCAACTGAATTGAATTGTAATTAAACGGAATTTTAAAGAGAAAATACATCAGTTTTAATAAAACTGTGTTCATACACTTATTAAGAATTTCGAACTTATCATGGACATGTTATTTATAGCATTGTTCAAGCACCAAACAAATGAAAAATTAGTTTTCTGTGGAACTAATCATGTTCTATACTTCAGCGAATAATGAATGACAGAATTCAGTATCCGCGAAACAATTTGAAATGACAAGTGGAAACCTTTCTGTATAAAAATCAAAATTTGTAACCAAACACCGTGATTGCAATATTTTTTATTTTACAATTTTCCCCTTTTTCTTGAAGTAGTCAATTTTACACAACTGTGGACACACAATTTTATTTATTTATTAGTTATGTTGAATAATTTCATGTTTACTCCCGTCTTACATCAGTGAAGCTTATATATAATCATTTGTTAGTTCAAGTCTCACCTGAAAATTTTCATAACTCTGGTCTAATTAGTACTAGGATACAACATAAAATGTGTGACACAGATGGCACTTGGCTTGCGTTATGCTGTTGCACTTAGAATTTCACCTTTTTTCACACATTTATACTACTTCTTTATTTTTTGGTAAAGAGTTATTTAGATATGTTAACTGTAAATGTGGTATAGTTTGTTGTTATACATATTTCTTTTCTGCATTTTGTTACAGGATAAAATACCTTCTGAATTCAACTTTGTATGTAATATTTTGATAGAGATATCACTCTGATAAGATTAATCCTCATGGAACAAGGGAAAGTGTTATTAGTGATGAGAAAAAATCTTGATTTTTTTTCACGCCCACAAAGTGCCTTTCAAAAAAATAGAAGAGTCAATAACCCTTAAAATTCAGTGGATAAAAGTTTTTCGAAGGACTTTACCGAAACTATTATATAGCCACGACTAACACTGAATTCAGAAAATACCTTTGATAACACAGCTTCCCGCAAAGACAAAGTGATGAAATCAAATGCAATGGTCTACAAAAATGTGTAGTTTCCGTAACCTTCATTACCCAATTTTTATTTATTCTATATTTTAAAACAACAGCATATTTTTGAAGTATAAATATATCATTATGCTGATAATGCTGATTGGTAAATGTGGTTATTTCCTTGATCACATCATATTTATAAACACCTTCTTTATAAATCGATCCAATATGTAAATTTTATCAGTTTATTACCCGTAGATCAAATGGGATAACCACATTCAAAATACAAAATAAGACTATTTTTAGGTATAAATCGATAAAAGAAATATTTGGAAAGTTTATTTGAATTGAATTCTCAATAAAAAAATGATATAAGTTTTTTTTATCAAAATTTGATATGCTAAAATAAGTACGGTCAAGGCATATATCCAGATAAAAGACATGCTACAAAATGCTTACAAATAATGTCCGTAACCAACTTTGCTGTTTGTTTTATGTTGTTGTTTTTTTCCGATTTTTTTACGCCCGAAGGTCGTATTATGTAATGGTCCCGGTTGTCCGTCCGTCTGTTGTCCGTCTTGTCTGTCCGTCCGATAGCATTTTTTGTGTGCGAAACATTTCCTAAATCATCAATGGGAATGAGCTGAAAGTTGGCACAATTACTCCCTATGATGTTTAGTTGTGCATAAGACTTGGAATTTAAAACGCTCAATTCTTTCTTTAGTTATCTTGAATCATCTGCCCTTGAACGACAAACCCCTTTATTTCTTGTGAGCAGATTTTCCCCTACATTTTGAATGGGAATGAACTAAAACTTGCCATAATGACTGTGAATGATGTCTAGTTGTGATAAGGACAAATTTTATTTGATATGTCAAGTTGTTCCTGAATTATCTGCCCTTTACTTTAACAATATAGCTTAAAATTACAGGGTTTTTTTGTGCGCGTGCACAACTCCTCCTACAAATTCTATTGGATTGAAACCTTACCACTATGTATCGCTGATATTTAGTTGAGCAAAAGACTTCACAAATTCAAAAAGCTCGGATCTTTCTTGAATTATCCTTCTTATTCTTTTGCGGAAGACATGGTCTTGATGTCATTTTCAAAATCTGGTATGGAACATTTAATGAATACCTATTTCCACTACTCATGTTTAAATAGGTATTCTTACAACGCCCAAAAGTCTGCAATAATTGTTATGAAGGAAACGGCTCCTGATTTTGATATTTATTCAAGAACATGGTCTCTAGGAGATGACGCATTTAATGACATTGGCAATTATAAACACCTTGGCGTTAATTGGAATAAGTATTTTGATAAAACAACTAACGTGTTGCAGAAAACTACGGTCAACATTTCAAGTGTAGTGCTTTCAGGTCTCCGAGGTAGCAGTATATACATCCTCTATCAAACAAAATTTATAAATCTATTGTATTGCCGCTTAACGGATGTGAATTTTTGTATCACTTAAGTAATAGTCAATTCAAAAAGCTCGGATCTTTCTTGAATTATCCTTCTTATTCTTTTGCGGAAGACATGGTCTTGATGTCATTTTCAAAATCTGGTATGGAACATTTAATGAATATCTGTTATCACTACTCATGTTTAAATAGGTATTCTTACAACGCCCATAGGTCTGCAATAATTGTTATGAAGGACACGGCTCCTGATTTTGATATTTGTTCAAGAACATGGTCTCTAGGAGATGACGCATTTAATGACATTGGCAATTATAAACACCTTGGCGTTAATTGGAATAAGTATTTTGATAAAACAACTAACGTGTTGCAGAAAACTACGGTCAACATTTCAAGTGTAGTGCTTTCAGGTCTCCGAGGTAGCAGTATATACATCCTCTATCAAACAAAATTTATAAATCTATTGTATTGCCGCTTAACGGATGTGAATTTTTGTATCACTTAAGTAATAGTTAGCTACTTGCTTTAGAAAGAAGTAATAGATATATAGTACATGCAATCACTTTCAAAGTATATGAACTCTAACTGTAATTGGTATTTAACCGACCTCAGCTGAAATAGAAAACAGAAAGCTTATCTATTCTTTTAGGTCAGTTGTGTAACTTAGACACTGGTTTTTTAGTCAATCAATCTTTACGGGTAGAATAATAATGTACAACGCAAACCCTGCCGCCGTTAAAGGATTCGTAGCTGACTGTTTTAGACTGCTTGGAAAATTTAACCTTACACATGTTATCACTGTTTCTATTGAATATGGTTACTTTCCAAGTAAAGTTGCATGGAAAAACGCTGTTAGTAAACAAGTGATTGATTTATTATGTAGAAGTGCGTCAAAAATACTTTCAGGAAGCTGATAATTCACATTTACTTGCATCTTTGCACCCAAATCATTCTGAAAATTATCCGTCAGAACTTTGGATATACTCAAAGTCAAATAAGCGACTCCTTCGGTATTGTAAAACAGTTACGCAAATGATAAGTTTAAAAAATCTGTCAATTACTTATTATCGAAAATCTACAAAATCTACATTTGTCTTCCGAAAAATCTTGTCATAAATCATTAATTGGCGAACAAGATTTCATAACTTTGTATTTCCGTTTATTTATCGTCGCTACCGTAGCACATGCCGATTTGAGCGACGCCCCCAGAAGACGGTTAGTAAATACGGGGGATAGTGTAAGGTTACAGAGCCTGGTTCTTTAGCGTGCTTGATGGATAGCATCGTCACACGGGGCCTCGGTTTAACGTCTCATCCGAAAGACAATTAGTTATTGATATGGTCAGCCCAGGGGTCGAACCCGTGATCTTGAGGTTTGAAGTCAAGTGCTCTTACCAACTGAGCTAATCGAGCTGACTAAATTCATAACTTCAGCCCTACTGAAGCTGCAGTTATGACGAATTTTGGTCGCCAGATATACGATTTAATGTGTTAGAAAACTTAACTAGCACAGAAATCAATACTTAATTCTACGCATATGGTGAGGACTGGGATCAGATAATAGTGTATGTAGAGTCTAAACTTGCTCAAAACATTTCTACAATTTTAAAACATTTTAAATGATTTTTATTTAAATATCGAAATCTTTCGACGGATTGTCACATTGTTATTTCGCAAACAAACCAATGAAATTTTTAGAATGATAAAATCTCTGTTTTTTTTCTTTCATTTAGCGGTATTTAACTTCAACTTGCGTAAACTTGCGATGCTTATATTCCCATCAATTGTTAGAAACTATTTATGTGATTTTCTAAATCCATTCGATCAGCACTTGTTATTTCGTTTCGGATAAGTTTCGGACACCGAGTGGTTAACAGTAACGCTTGAATCATGTCAGAGCGGTTTCAGCTTGTAACTGTGGTTGCCCAATACATAAGAGGTTCTCTAAATCGTGTGTTGCGTTAAAAGATATGAAACAGGTGGATTAGGGCTAGACTTGCAAGTAAATTTTATTCAAGAATGCCTTAGAATCAATCATCCACTAACATGTATGTCTTAGTAATGCATATTAACTACGTGGTTGATATTATGATCGTTGAGGCATGTGCGTTGAATCTATTCATAGGGGATGATATAATGGTAAAATACATACGCAAAGTTTCAGAGAAATAGCATAACGCAGGAAAGAGATATAACATGAATGTGGTTGGTGCATGTGAACTAAGAATTTCTAAGTGAAAAAACGGTTCAAAATTCGACTAAAATGTGGACATCAGAGAAACTGATCTTTGCCTAGGGGTGTGGGGTGTGATATGAAGAACAAGTGCAAAGTTTTAGAGCAATAGCATAAGTAGAAAGAAAGATATAGGACTCGCGCTTTAAACTTTAGTCAAAACATTACGCTTACGCCTGATTGACTGGAACACACTCCCCCTTTTTTCATCGCTTCGAATATTTAAGCGAAAAAGACATTTGTATCTGACCATTATTGCCCCGAAGAAATTAAGTTTTTTACATTAGTTTTTATGCAAAGAGCTACAATTTATATCATAATACGCTATGAATTAAAAAAAACGGATTTTTTTTCTTAGTTTAAATGCCTTTTAACCACATATTTCAATTTGAATTCTCAATGAAAATTAGAAAACATATTTTATCATAGCGCAGTTGGTAGCGCGTCGGACTGTAAATCTAGTGGTCCCGGGTTCGATCCCCGACGGCGGCACTCATCCTTTCTGACTTTTGTCTCTCACCAATGGGTCGATAATCGTAGACCTATGTGGGAAAGCAGCTAGAGGCTAGGAAAGGATGTAATGGTAGTACTGGTGTGAGAAATACCAGGATTCCATTGTTAGGTGCTCCAGCCGCCGCGATATAACTGAAAGATTGTTTAAAGCGGCGTAAAACTCCATTCAAACAAACAAACAAACATATTTTATCAAATTTTGATGTCATGCTAAAATAAGTACGGTCAAGGCATATATCCATTTAAAGACATGCTACTACAAATAATGTCCGTAACCAACTTTGCTGGTTTTTTTTCTTTTTTTTTTGATCTTCGGTGAAGGATCGTATAATGTTATGGCCCCGGTTGTCTGTCTGCCCGTCTCGTCTGTCCGTCCGTTAGCATTTTTATGTGTGCGTATCTCTTCCTTAACTATCAATAGGAATGAGCTGAAACTTGGCACAATTGGAATGAACTGAAACTTGCCACAATGACTCCAACTAGTTGTGTTAAGGACTAAAATTTGTTTGTCAAGTTGTTCCTGAATTATCTGCCCTTTACTTAAAAATATAGCTAAAACTAGAGGATTTTTTTGTCTTTGTGTCCTTCTTTTGGATTGAAACCTTGCCACTGTGTATCGCTGATATTTAATTAAGCAAAAGACTTCACAAATTCAAAAAGCTCAGGTCTTTCTTGAATCATGTGCCTTTGAATTGATTGAATTCAAATGCCAAGATCATTTATAGCTCTGGAAAACCTAAATTGAACCATTGAAATAGTTTATTTGTCAAGATCTGTTTTCAAGGACATATTTGTATTGCTTGTGGTGAGAACTTTCTGTTGAAACTTGTTTCAAGGTCATTGATTAGGGTCATTTTTTATGTGAACTGTATTCAAATTATAGAATTTAACCATTGTACATGATGTTGAATGTAAAATTTTAATAAATATGTCTTTTTCTCAAGTGTAAACAGTATTATACAGGTGACAAGATCATTCTATTGACAAAAATCATTAGCTATCATTCAAGCTCAAGTTACTGACAAGTCGAGGTTACTGATAAGTCCCTTCGCGCGTAAATGCGCCGCTCAAATTAATATAAACAGAGTGTAATTGAAGGTTTTTATTTCAGAATGTTTACTAACCTGAAGTAGTTTGATCGTCCTCTGTCTGTCGTGGGTCGTGTGTCAACGATTTTAAAACGACACCTTCTCCTCCCATACTGCTGGACCTATTTCAACTAAATTTGGCAGAAATGTCCCGTAGGTGGTGCCCTTTAAAAATTGATATTAGAAGTTAAATCCGTTTTAAACTCTCGTTTCCATGGTAACAAAACCGAAATTTCAATAAAATCTTTAAAATTTATATTCTCCCGACTCCGAAGTCGTAGGTCTTAATAATTTGCATGAGGCATCAGTAAACTGACCTCTTTCAAATTTGAGAAGACTTCAGAGCCATGGTGCACAGGGTGATTGGCCTTGCATAGAAACTAAAAAGGCTTCTCTTTCAATACTATTTGGCCAAATTTAACCAAATTTGGCAGAAATTTACCTAAGGTTGTCCGTTTTTGTTTATTACAAAATATAAGAAATCTATTGGAAAACATTGGTTGGCATAGTAAGTTTAATTTAATTATACAGGAGGTCTTCTCCCGACCCATGTAGTATTAGGCCTTGAAAAGAAAGAGCCTTGTCTCAGTTTAGCGCCAGGGCCACTGGCCTTTTGTTTGATTAAATGTCAAAATTATGTTTTAAGTAATTAGAAGTGTCTAAAGATAATAACAAAGGTGTGAGCAGAGTTTAAAATTGTCATATTTATATTTTCTGGAATATCTATTTGAAGGTTAATGAGATGTAATTACAATTTTTATGCCCCCGCATCGATAAGATCGGGGGGCATATTGTTTTACCGGTGTCCGTCTGCCTGTCTGTCTGCAAAACTTAACCTGCCAACTAAACATTTTCCTATACAATGCTAATATTTGGTATGTAGATAGGTCTCAACAATTTTCATCTGGGTAAGGTCATTTTATCAATGTCAAGGTCAAAATTTTAACCCTTTTCCCTAAAAGTTACTCAAAAACTTAAACTGCCAATTAAACATTTTCCTATAACTTCAAACTTGATTCAGTAACAATGCTTATATTTCGAATGTAGATAGGTCTCAACAAGGCGCAACTGGGGAATTTCATTTCATCAAGGTCAAGGTCAAAATTTTAATCCTTTACCCGTTTCTAAAGAGTTCCCGTTTCGGGGGCATACATATGGTTTCACAAACACATCTTGTTGGTTGTCTTTTTTTCGTTGATACAAATTGTAATTTTAAGAAGAGCATTTTTAAAGTATTCATTCTTCTTATATTCTAGCATAGTGTCCATAATCATCTCTAGAAAAGCTATTTGTCTGATTCCAAAAATACATTTCAAACACATAGTACAAATCTCGTCTTGAAATCAAGAGCACACATTCTTAAAACAAGAAAAGATATTTTGCCAGAAAAAAGCATGTAAATAACAAAGAATGTTTCTTAAAATTAGACCTAGTGATCTTTAGAGTTTGGACTGAATGGGGCCAACAGATATTTTTATGGAGACAGACATTTTTAACAAATTAAAAGTCAATTGAGCCCAAAATGGGGCATTTAGAGTGCATATATATTGTTTTTCTACGAAATGATTATAGAGACCTAGCTACTGATCCCATGAGACAAAAATTCTGATTAACAACAAATCATTTGAGCTAAAATTTTCGCCTCTGGAGTGCACACAAGACACGACGGACAAAGGGCTCTTTTTGGCCTATAAACTCGAAATATATTTTCATCGGAATGAATTAGACTGATGTACTTTAACTTGATGTCTGGATTTTCTCATTTCAATAAACATAAGATTGTGATTTTAAAAAAAAATGGGGCTGAAAAGGACATGATTACCATTTTGGTAGACCGTTGCAACTCTTGATGATAAACAATATATGCTTTTTTTTTTAAATCAGTATTTACAGAATTAGTCTTGTTTGACAACAATATATGTATACTGCACTTAACAATACTGAAATTGATCTAGGAAAATCGTTAATCTAGAAAGTGATCAGTTGAAATTTATTTTTAAAGTAAATGTTTATACAGTTTTATCATAACATGTTGACGTTTTCAATAAATAGAAAACACGCTTCGTGAAGTTAATTATTTTAACACAGGTTGGCATAATGGCATTACATTTCTGGAAGACCTTTTTTGTGATGATTTAAACGTTCTGAGTATGATCTTGGCTTTAATGGACGGGGCTAATTTCCATATACGGTGAAAGCTTTGAAAATCTTTTTCTTGGAAACTAGTTTATGGATTTCAACCTAATTCCGCTGGATTCATTCTCTGGAGGCTCGTTTCAGATCCCATCAATTATTTTTGATTCGTTGATAAAATGTATTTTATGGTTTAAGCTTATCATATATGAAATGCATTTATTATTTTAAAAAAAGAAATAATGAATACATTTTCATCTGACTTGGTAAATGAATTGACTTTTGTAAAACAATGAAAATTGTTAAAAGATTTCATTGACAAGATTTATTTGCCACACTTGGTGATTATCAGTCCTGAAAAATAACATTTTGCTTAATCAGTACAATCAGGCCTGTGGAGCATTTCGGCGCCTATAGTTTATTGCAGTCAGGATAATGACTAATCTTGGAATCGGTCGAATTCGCTCTTTGTTTCGACGATTTGAATCAAATGCTGTCAGCGTTATAATCGCTCACCAAGGAACAATTGATAAATATTGTTCCCGTGAATGTTGAATTTTAACGTCATATAATTTTTTTGGAAAATATTTCAGAACAATGTTCGCCGAGTGTCAATGATATAAGGTGTAAAGCCATTAGCTGGTTATAACTACATACCAAATTGAGTTATATTGAATGTATCTATTATTGAGGTTTCAATACATCCATATTTTTCAAGTGAGAATATGAAGAGAAGGAACTATCAACATGTTTATGCTTACTCGTCTGTAAGCAGTCGGAAATACCTACCGCTAAATTGTTGATTGGTACGAAAGTATTCGATTGGTTATATCGTTACTGGGCTAAAAATCGCACTCCGGGCAGCTTGAAAACTATAGTTATGAGGTCATTTGGTAGTTTTGGAACGGAAAATGGATTTTACCCAGTAGTTTTTGACATACTTCACGAAAATTACATTGGTCACTACTATAGGGTTTACAAGACATGTGAAACTTTAGATTGTCAATAACAGCCTGTTTTCGGAAGTTAGTAATTTCAAAACCGGATTGTAGAACATTTTTTTATTTGTTGCAGACTTCTTTACGTTGACGTCATATCCTCTATAAGATAAAACAAAATGGCTATAATGAGTGATCGTAAAATTATGTTCTAGATATAAGATTTATTTTCTTTTTCTTGATAAAGGCATTTTTGCCGAAAATTAGAGTGATTTTGTATAGGAAATCATTATTATAAGAGTTATAATAAGATAACTTCATTATCTTTTAAAAAAAAAAGCACTGACAAGTTCCTAAAGACCAATTTTAAATTTGAATGAGACAATTTTATAAGTATGAAGCTTGACCATTGGCTGTCAATAATGACAGACTGCGATCGTTCTGAGGTTTTGCCTTTTTCGTATTGTTTTGATTTTTTTCTAGACTTTTCCAGAGATCTTTCCTAACATTTTTTTAGCTCACCTGAGCACGTAGTGCTCAAGTGAGCTATTCTGATCCCCTTTTGTCCGGCGTCCGTCCGTCGTGCGTCGTCCGTCAACAATTTCTTGAAAAATCTTCTCTCAAACCACTGGGCCAATTTGAACCAAATTTGGCAGAAATATTCCTTAGGTGGTCCCCTTCAAAAAATAGCTAAAAGAATTGAAATCTGTTTAGGACTCTGTTTGCCATGGCAACAAAACTGAAATTTTAAAATAATCTTTAAATTTCTTCTCCTCCTGACCCAGAAGGCGAAGAGCCTTGATATTTTGCATGAAGCATCAGTATATTGACCTCTTTAAAATAGCTAAAATCATGATCCTCGGGTCCACAGGGGCGGAGCCCCGGGGGGGTTATATAGAAATAAAGAACGATTTTTTAAATGACATCTCCTCCCAAACCACTTGGCCGATTTGAACCAAATTTGGCAGAAATGTTCCTTAGGTGGCCCCCCCTTAAAATTAGCTAAAAGAATTTAAATCCGTTTAAAACTCTGGTTGCCATGGCAGCAAAAGTGAAATTTAAAAATAATCTTCTCCTCCTGACCCAGAAGGCGTAGAGCCTTGATATTTTGCATGAAGCATCAGTATATTGATCTCTTACAAAATAGCTAAAATCATGATCCTCGGGTCTCCAGGGGCGGACCCAGGGGGGGGGGGGGAGGGGGTATTGGCATGAAGCATCAGTTAACAGATATCTTTCTTATTTCTGAAATTATAACCCATGGAAAAAGTTTTTTCCTTCTTTCAAATCAGCACTAAAGCCTTGGAATGCGTAATTTAGACTTTTGGATCCCCAGGTTCATAGTCTTTATATATAATTGTGGCCCACTTGTTTAATAATCCTAACCTTAACATGAAATTAGACTGTTGAAAGAAAAAGAGCCTTTATCTCAGGTGAGTGCCTCAGGGCCAACGGCCCTCTTTTTTTATTAAAAGGTCTACCTTTACCCGTTTGGTAATAATTTCCATTAGAACTTTTTTGATTGTGTAAGGCATTCACCCCAATTCATTAGTTCAACTTAAATAAACACTATTCTATTGGCAAATTCCTTAAACAATCTTCAGTGTGTTGGGGGGGGGGGGGAAGTTTACATATTGACAACTTTTCTATCAAACCAAATGTTCTGTAGCTCTGATATTTTGGTATGTGGCATCATCTAATGGACCTCTATCAACATTCATTACATCATGATCCCAGGGTCAAAATTAGCTTGTTCCCGGACGTCACAAGTTTAACATACGCTTATATTTTTTAAATTTCAAAAATCTTTGGTTATGCTTTCTTGATGATATATTCATGATATGGACTCATAATGAAGCAGATTTAAGTGCTTTCATTTCAAAAATCAACATTGTTCATGAAAGCATTAAATTCACTTATAGTTATTCTAACAAGAAAGCTACTTTTCTGGATGTCAGTATATATATAAATGAAAACGGACAACTTGAAACCAGTGTTCATGAAATAAGCTCTAATTGTCATCAAAATGTTGATTTGTTTTCCTGTCACCCTTTATCCTGTAAACAGGGTATTCCTTATAGCCAAGCTAAACGATATAGACGAATCAAGTCAAACAATGTTACCTTTGAAAATGACATTCAAAGGCTATCAAAGTACTTTTTAGCAAGGAATTACCCTCAGTCAACAATTGAACAGGCTGTCAAAAACATTACAGCTTTAAGTATGCCTGATGCCCTAAAACCCATTTCTTCTTCAAGGTGCAAGAATGTTATTCCTTTAATATGCCCATTTAACCCTTCCCTAGCTAATATTGGGAAAATTATTCAACAATATTAACATGCCACGTTGTACCCACTGTTCTACTATTACGTAGTCGAATTCTTTTTCTAGCTTTACTTCGAAAAATTACACTGTAAAAGATAAATTTTCATGCACTTCTTCAAATGTGATTTATTATCTTATTACGTGTAATAAGTGTCAAATCCAGTATGTGGGACAGACTCAACAAAAATGCAGTCAGAGAATGAATAAAGATAAATTTGACATAACAGCATTTTCCAGAAATGAATACTACAGTCTCGGAACATTTCAACTTACCGGATCATTCAATCAAGGATTTTACATTGATACCAATCGATAAAGTTACAAATAACTGGAAACGCCTTTTGAAGGAGACACCCTGGATGCACCGTCTTGGAACAATGTTTCCATTTAGTCTTAATTCAAAAATTTCATTTTAATATAATATCATTTTTTGTAGACGATCGGAATGTCGTTAATACACCTAAATAAAGCTGTTGGCGACATTTGGGTTGCCTAGGGGTAATAACCTGGGCTGAAGTTGAAGCATTCTGGAAAAGGGAGAAAGGGCGCTTAAATATCCCTTCTCACAATATTTCTATTTGTTTAACTTGTCTGGAACTATTTTTTTTAAAAAAAACAGTCTTCTTATTACTAATAAATTTTTACTACCTATTTCTTTTTCATACATATCACCTGTAACTCTGCTAGTAATTTTTATCTTACACAGATCCTTTATTTGATATCATTTACGCCATTTGAAGTGTTTCCTTTTGACGTCGTTGTTATATATTTCCTGTTTACTTGTTTATATCTTACAATTGAAAAAGGCTAATGGCCGAAACGTCGTGTTTTGAATAATTATAAGTTTTAAAGCCATTTTTGAAGTTGTTTTCTATATTTTCAACTTATAAAATTCTTCTCCCAAATAAGAGGGCTTTTATATTTGGTAAATAGCATCATCTGGTGGATTTCTATCAAGATTGTATATATAAATAATGACCCCAAGAGACAGAATTAGCCCATTCCAGGACGCCACAAGTCTTAAAAAGGGCTTATTTTATAATAATCTTAAAAACCTTCCTTCCAAAACAGGTGGCCTTGAACTTTGAAATTTGGATTACAACATCATCTGGTAGATCTCAATCTAGATTGTATAAATTATTGCCCCAGGATCAAAATAAGGCCATTTTCGGACTTCACAAGCTGAACTTAGGCTTATAGAGTGAAAACCCTAAAAATCTTCTCTCAGAGAGCCCTAGAAGCTTTGATATTTGTTATGTATCTATAAATAGTGTATATATTATGGCCCAAGGGTCATAATTTGCCCATTCCCGGACGTACAGATTTTACATAGGGCTTATATAGTGAACATTTTAAAACTCTTCTTCCAAACAGGAGGGGATAGAGTTTTGATATTTTATATATAGCATCATCTGGTAGATCTCTATCAAGATTGTATAAATTATGGCCCCCAGGTTCAGAATTTGCCCGTTTAAAAGATGTCACAAGTTAATTTAAAAGGGCTTTTGTACTCTTTTGACTCAGTTGGCCGAAAAGACCATATGGCCCTCTTGTTTATCATTTAGAGTTAAATTACTTTTCGGGATATATACCAGTTTACATAAATTGTAAAAGTGTTCTCCAAACCCGATTTTTAAATAATATCCTTCAAAATAAGATGTTGCTTACAATCTTGTAATTTGCTATCGTTTATTAAATATCTTATTTTCTTTTAAATTTCATTTAATTCTCTTTAAATGAATCAATTTCATTAGCTAGTTCATCAAACAATGTTCAATAAAGTCTTATTTTATGACTATTATTTATCAATGAAATTTGCTTGTTTGTATATATTTAAATAGAATTTCATTTTTAGTGAACTTAGAGTGTTTTATTACAATCAGAAGTGCATTATGTTTCGAGTTATATCGGTTTACTCAAATTGTAATAATGTCTCCCGACCATTTTTAATGATTTCTTCAAAATGAGTTGTGCTTATGATCTACATTCGAATTACTCATAGTTATTTTTTGCGATTATTAAAGGCACTCATTCCAAATAACTCATTATAAAATAAGAAAATTTTATCGCGTCATAAAAAAACACATTTCCACAGGACAGTTCTTTAACAATATTCAGTTAGGATCAGGGTTAAACTTTACTTGAAATATATGTTAGTCTACAGAAATGACTTTAGCTTTATTTTGTAATCCACCTTGGTTAAGAATATATGCAGATTAAAAAAATCGACACAGGTCTCAATGTTATCCGTAAACATAATTTAAATCTGGTTAAAAGAAATAAATGTGGGGTAAGTAAGCGACCTTTAGGATTTGGCATTCTAGATGACGTTATCATCTTGTTTTTTGACTAGCCCATAGAAATTTGTTGCTCAGTAGAACTTATTATTATTTTTATTTTTATTATTTTTAGTAACTGTAAAACAAATTCCTATTTGCCGGTTTCGTAAAATCATTTCAGGCCAGTTTTATAGTTTGAAGAATTATTACAATTCTGGTTTTTATTACACAACGACCCAATTTGGAAATGCGAAGAATAGTGAAAAGGCGCTTATCATAACAATTAATCTAAGTATTCGGGTTGCATTTATCCATCCGAATTGTAATGTTTTACCAACCCGTTTTCTAGTAAATAATTACAAAAAGGGGTTTTATACAGTTTGTAACATTGTTTTCTAAATATAATAGACTTTTGTGTAATAGAGGGTTAGTTATGCAAGTAAATATTTATCTGGTTTACTAGAATCAAGACAAACCACGTTTTGTAGTCATGTCGTGTAGAGGACACGTATAAAAAAAATCTCAACTATAAAACTGCTTTAGTGCTTAGACAGAGAAAGTTTTGGATCGTTATAACACCCACCTTGCTTAGTTCTTAAGTTCTCGTTCCATAGACTAGTTTCTTCCAAATGCTATTGGTAATTAGCACGCAAGGGTCAAAATGTCGATTGACATGGATGAGAAGTGGTGTCATTTAGTGCGACATTAAACGTAATCATTTTGCAATTGATCAAGGATATATCTATGATGACCGACTGTATGAGGTTCAACACAATGATCAAGTTTTATCCTGGTGGGTTGTGCACCAACCCATTTTGTCTCTCTCATCAGCACAACTTCAACATTGGACCCGAAACATTTAGGAACGTTTTAACCGATAAGTTAGCCTGGGAGATGCATCACGTAGGTTATTCCTTCTGTTACTATTTTTTTTATAATTGTGTGAGCGCAAAATCAAGATACGTCTTTAAGGTAAAATCTTGTGTACTTCATCATATTTCCGTAACTTTCTATTTGGACTTTAACTTAGGGTTGATCTTACTAAACAACGCAAGAATTAAAAAGGACACGGTTTTTGCCTTTGTTTTTGGTACTCATATTGCTTTTGAAAACTTTAAAAAAAAGAAGATAAAAAAGATCCCCGATACCTCTAAATGAATTCCTTGGCTAAAAGTGATCATTTAGGCCGTTATTATAGTATTATATTGGTCGTTCAATTTGAGGATTTTTTTTAAATATATAGACATTTGAAGAATGATTCTAGAGTTAAGCAAAGGAGCCTTTTGATGAAAGAGTTCTCTCAGCGTAATACAAATTTAGGTTATCTTTATCGACGTACAGATGCCCGTTCGACGCAGTGGTAAGAGTGTTTTCAATTCAAGCGAACTGAAATTCGATTCCTTCTGTAACTATTTGTGTGAGCGCAAAAGCAAGATACATCTTGGGTCAAATATTGTGCACCTCATCATATTTCCGCAAACTTTCTATTTAGACTTTATACTAAAGCTTGCAAGCGTGATCTAGGCATCAAATTAAAAAATGTAATCAATCGAAAATAGTCTTCACTTACTTTATAGAACGCAAGAATAAAAAAAAAACGGGTTTTGCCCTTTATTTTTTGGTACCCATAATTCTTTTGAAAACTACAAAAAAAATGAAGATTTTATTACTTCCATGGCCATTGTGACCATTTAAGGTAAACTGATATTGGCCGTTATAGAACAATATTGGTCGTTCAATTTTAGGATTTTTGTTATATAGAAAATAACGATTTTCGTAGAACGATCAATTCATCAGGATAGAACATCCTTGTCGTGGAGGTAGAGCTTAAATTTTTCAACGCCATTCTTGAATGGCAGTATTTAGCTATTGTGATCGGTAATTGTTTGGAATCCGTCTGTCCGTCCGTAAACAATTATTAAAAATCTTCTCCTCCTAAACAACAAGGCCTAGAGCTTTGATATTTGGTACATATCATCACCTATCGACTCATTACAAAAATACTTCAAGAATTACTGTTCTCTGAAAATTAGCCCTTTTCTGTGCAATCCCTTATTTTACAAAGGAATAAAGATGGGTATCTTTTAACACTTTCCTGTACAATCACTTGTTTTTTTACGTCCCTGTGATTTTATACTTGAGAAAATATTGTGGGAAAAGAAGAAATTGCTTGTAACAAGCACTTTCTTCTTTTTCCACAATATTTTCTACCCTAGTGAGTGGTTATTTTTCAAATTAAATCCACTTTAAACTTTTGTCTTCAAAGCCTTTGAATTTGGACAGGTCTAAAATTTTGAAAAACGGGAAAGGGTTAAAGTCGTCTTCTCCCAAAAAATAGGCCTAAGGCTTTGATTCATGTCTGCGAAACGAAAAGAGCTTTGAATTTAGCACATTTCATCTGCTATTCCCTCTTCCAAAATACTTCAAAGAGTTACCGTAATCTGAAAATTAGCCCCTTTCAGTGCTATCCCTGATTTTACAAAGGAATAAAGAAGGAAATCTTTAAAGTCATCATCTCCCAAACCATAGAGCTTTTATATTTGGTACATAAGCTTTCACCAAAGTACTTCAAAGAATTATCGTATTCTGAAAATTAGCCATTTTCTGTGGAATTTTGGATAGGAAATAAAGAATGATATCTTTGAAAACCTTCTCCCAAACAATAAGGCCTTGAGTTTTTTTTATATTTGGTATGTATTAATTCCTAATTGACCCTCTGACAAAATATTACAAAGAATTACGGTATTTAGGAAATTAGCGCTAAATGGCGGGACCTTGGATTTCAAGAAAAAATCTTTAAACATCATCTCCAATAAATACAGAGGGCTTTGTTTATTTGTATGTATCATAAAGCCATGATCCATCATACTCAGGGGAGCGGTGATTTATATATATTCTTGGACCGATGGCATATCAACTGATTTAATGTGATAAATCAAAACCTGGCCTCAATTTGCATTTTGTCTTAGTGATATACTTCACTCCGATTAGAATCCTCTTGGATAAGAGGCATAAGATTGCCAATAACCGAAACTTGGCGACCCAAATATGGCATCTACAGTTTTAATAAAAAAATTAATCTATGACGACGATAGTAGTAAGACACACAACTTACCTATTATATAAGCTTGTAAGAGAGTCGTGGTCATTAGAATTGATATTAGGTACATCACAGTCTGTTTGGCGTTCGTCATGGTTGTTCGTTCGAGCCTGGCTTATTGAACAATTTCTTATCCTCCAATAACGCCCCTTCCTTTGTTTTCACAAAATGGCCTTATTTATAGCTACGATATTTTAACGTTCGTCTTACTAATTTACTCAATTATCTTCGCCCATTCAAGTCAGTTTCTGAAACCTGGATAAGAATAATTGGCCAAGTAACGAAAATACATTCAGATAAACATTTTATATTTTACTTTACGTTGGTAGTTATCTTTATATGCTTAACCCTTTCCCGTTTTTGGAAATCTTAGACCTGTCAAAATTCAAAGGTTTTTCAGACGATATTTCAAAGTAGATTTAATTTGAATAATAACCATTCAGCAGGGTAGAAAACAAGCAATTTCTTCTTTTACTACAATGTTTTTTCTCAAGTACAAAATAACAGCCACGTAAAATCCCGGGTTTGTACAGGAAAGGGTTTAAGTGCCTGCTTGTAGTTGTACATGAAAGGTTCAGTGGAATTCTAGGTTATTTCTAGATATAACAGAAGTCGGTTGTCAACACAACATGACCTCAAATTGACTACCGAAACAAGGAACATCATAAATAATGTCATATCAAATGTTTAGCGAAAAGGTGCGGTAGGTGTTTATATTCGTAAAAACGCTTACACGATAGTTTTGGACTGATGTTTTACAGAATAAAATGACGTTTCGATGCCGTTGGTTTGATGAAAAAACGAGTTATTTGCACTAGCTTCTATGCAACTGTCTTGACTAAATCCAAGGATAGATAAATAATCTACGTGGGTTTTAAGGAAATATCCCGTTTTTCTGATAGGCGGACTCTGATTTGTCAAAACTACTAATCAGAAAATCATTTCATAAGAAAATAAAGATAATTTTAAAATGTGTGCCTTGAAAAATATATGATATCTTACCTTTAAGACAGCAAGCAACCATCAACGTCCTTGTCTCTGAATTTAAAAATAAGTACAATAAGTTCTATCAAAATTCACGGATGCTTAGAAGATATTAAACTGGGAATCAAATGTTAGTAGTAAATTAAGTTTTTAAAATTTCAGGATGACTTTTTAGTGCTATATGAATAAGTGATAAATAGATACAATTAAAGAAATAAAAATGAAGTTAATTCTGATAATAAAAAATCGAAAAATATGATGATCACAGTTTTATCCAAGAATACTATGTAAATAAAAAGAATAAAAAAAAATCATTTTAAATCAATCATATTGCATGTTGTAATTAAATTTAAGATACAACAGCCGCTGTTTGATATTTATATTTAATTCGTTAAAAGGGCTATTTTACGTAAATTGGAAAATCAAGGAAACAGTACCTTATTCACTCCAACGAATGTATCTCAGCCGTTAACGACGTACTAATTGATCAAAGGCGCTGTGAAGAATTTATATGTGATCCGGGTAGCAAGTAAAAATTAGTTTCCTTATATGGATTTTCTGTTTCCTTTTTTTTACGATGCAGCCAATAGGACGATGCCATTCTAATGCTGTCGTTTCTCTTTATATTGATGTTAAAAAAAAAAAAAAGTAAAATAATTAGACACTTCCGTTTTTCGATATATTAGATGCAGATATTACCTGTCAAGAGAGAAGGAAGTTTGAAAGCCTTAGCTACTTGTTACTTTTCGGCATCGATATTTCCTTTTTTAAAAAAATGGTTTCACATGTCAAGCGGGGCTTTGAATTTATGAAATATCTGTCATTTTACAAACGGGAACTGTTACAAAGAAGCTCTCCATACGTCTTCATTTCATGGCCAATTCATGCGAATTTACCAAATACCCTTTTCATTGACGAATATGAAATGAATCTTAACCAGAATTTCACTGCATGATCCTCAACAAGTTTTTTAAAGTGTCTGAAGGCTTGTGGAAATGATTGTTGCCTCTGTAGGTCCTCCCAAGATATTTCATTCGTTTCTTACCAATGACAAGTAAGATATATCCTTAATTTCTTACCAAACGGCAAATGATAAGGTCTAAGTAATAGCAGCTGGTTGCTCAGTAAATGTCTGTTATGCTTAGTAACTGAATCAATGTTGAAGTTCAACCGATAAGCGGAGGGCAAAATATTAGACTGTGCCAAATTAAAGGAGTTGCACATGACAAATTTAAGTTTATGAATTTGTAGATATTTTCATCTTTCTGGGCAGAAAACATTTGAAAAAATGAAAAAATTGCTTGTTACAAGCAATTTGTCATTTTACAAAATGCTTTCAGATTATTTTTCTGAAGGGGCGCGCCTAAAAGCGTCATTGTGTGGGAATAGGTAAACCAGTTTAAATCAACCAACCTGCACAAGTTTTAGATATTTGATATGTGCACAAATTTATATTTTTATATGAAATTTATTCTGGTTAACCCTGAGTGAGAAATATAAAAAGTTGAATATAAAAGAGATGACCGTAAGAACTGTTACAAAGATCAAACTTAAGACAATCTTTTTGAACGTTTAATCCATTTACCGAATTATATATATCCAGTGTATATCCAAAATACCCCTCGTGGTCTATTACGCAACAAGAGGTACCGAACAGAAGCGTTTAAGTTACTTGATTTAAATCAGCAGCTTATGAGAGGACATCGTTAACTTTCAAATTTGATTTACCATTTAACCCTTTACTGTAAAAAAAAATTAAGAACGAAAGAGGATACGATCGAAATTTTTTATAGCCATGTGTAACGAAAATAATGGATCTTTCAAATGTGGAGAAAATCGGCGTAAAAAGTAATCTTTATCGCAATATTGTTGTTGTGTGGTTTCCTTGTTTTAATAAGTCTTTTCAAGTTAAAGAAGTAAACGCAATGATTTCTTATAAATAAACTATTACAAAAGGTAGAACGTCATCGCGTAAAATCTTGTAGGTGGTAAAACAGGTCTTTCTTTTCTCGATTGATATGTAAAAGAAAAAGCTGTATCTGTAACGACTTGTTAGTCCTGTAAACCATGCAAATCGAGTGAAGTCACGCAAACTGCAGTTGTGGACGTAATTAGTTCGAAATAGGTCTGGTCATCCCCCGATATGTCCGTTGAGATTCCCACTTTCTTTGCAACGGTTTTGCTGGTCGTTTCTTTCGTTTAAAAAAATTATCATACGATTTCATAAAGCCTTTACCAAACGAAATAATTTAAGGCTTTTCCGAATTGAAGAGGTTGCAGACCACAATTAAAAACTGTGTATAAAAATATTGGAATAACATAAATAAGAAATTGCTCCAGAAAAAAGATTTTTCTCATCATGCTTTCCCTTGTATTAATATTTGTAAATAAATATGGCTTAGACATTCAAACTTTAATACCGTGATCTGTTACGCAGATACCGATATCATTGCATAATATACATATTTCAAAGTAGTAATAACTGTATGGTATCAACTTATTGGATTAACAAGTTCAAAATGATTGTCTTAGTTTGATCTTCGTAACACTTCTTAATGTTTATTTTTTTTTTCCTCTCACTTTTTCTCAAATACTTAAATACATGTAATGATATTAAGAATGATTCGAAAACTTTCTTCTTTCTTTTTAGCTATATCTTATAATAAGCTGTAGTTACTGATTTGTGTCGCAATTTTCGATTTACATTTTAGTCCGCCAAACTGCATTTGAACAGGTCTAAAATTTTGAAAAACAGAAAAGGGTTAATTGAACATACGTTATATAGATCTAGCTACTGGAAATGTTTGATTTAAAGAAGGTCAAGAAGTTATAGAATAAGAGGATAATTGGAATGAGGTTCTTTAATTACCGCATTACTAGTTATCTAAATCTATACTCATTTTGTTGTAAATAATTACCAAACGGGTATATTGTATCAATTTGAGTAGATTTTAATAGCACGAATCGTTAAAAAGCACTCTGATAGCACTTTTTATATTGAAATGAACTCCATTTAATTGGTCAAATTTCATGCCTAGGAATATTTCTCTGCAATAATGGCAAAAAGAGGGTGGAGTATATATAAAATCTAAGTAATTGAATTAGTAAAATCTAAAATTTTATGATGAATGAATAGCTAAAAACGATTTCTGAATTGCTTAAAATGTAGCCAGCACTGAGGAAAGAATCTACTTATTCTCTCTCCCTTGACATATAAATGCTGTTGTTGTCACATATAGAATTTCGGCGTCTTGAAATGAAATGTCTGTTGACCCGTTACTTATTAGGGAAATATCAAAGGACTGAAAGTATTGTAAGCTAGCAAAGCATGGTGAATTTAGTTATCTTCTTCGCCAAAAGTTATCATGGTAATTAAAGGATGTAATTCAGGAGTTAACATATTCCATCATGACAAAACTTAGAAATTATATACGATAAAAAATTGACTGGTTTAATTTGAATGAAATTATATCGATAATTTCAAGTTGTTGGAATTTAGAAAATCTTGCCCTGGTAACAAGGACAGTGTCCACAATTTTTCCAAAGATTCATATGCGTGAGGTTGTTAAAAAGCGGGATTGGGTTTGGAATGAGTTAAATAGCATGTTTTTGAAAGAGTTCTCTACATTTTGAAAACGATTTGCAATATTCCTAAACACGTAAGGCGCAAGCATTAAATACATTTAGTGGTTAAGCCTCCATTTGCAGTTTGTACTCTTTTAACTCTGAGAAGACTTTTACTTGCTAATAAGGACTCATCCCTTCCACACTGGCCGTCATAGCGCAGTTGGTAGCGCGTCGGACTTTCATTCAAAGGGTCCCGGGTTCGATCCCCGACGGCGGCAATACTCTTTCCGACATTTGTCTACCACCAATGGGCAGATAATCGTAAGCCTATGTGGGATAGCAGCTGGAGGCTAGGAAAGGGTGTAGTGGTAGTACTGGTGCGAGAAATACCAGGAATCCATTGTTAGGTGCTCCAGCCGCCGCGATATAACTGTAAGATTGTTAAAAGCGGCGTTAAACCCCATTCAAACAAACCTTCCACACTGTCCTGTTCCTGTTTCCTCGTTGTGGCTCTTGATTGGATGAAAACTTGACAATATTTGTCGGTTAAATAGGTGTAACCTATGTCGCCCTTAGCCCTGTTCGGTTCAAATTGGCTGAAAAAGGATGGATTTGATTTACGAAAAATTGTTCGTTCCATGATTTCTGAAACGATCGAGGCCTTTAGACCTCTTTAATCTTTGCGTTTCTATTTACTCTTCTGTTGTTTTCTCTGATTCCTCATCTACAAGCTTGTACCGAAAACAAACGCCACATCGATCAATAGGTTGGCGGTCAGACGCTCGATCTTGACATAGGATCAATGTCTCCGGGAAAAAGAAGAGAATCGGTAACCACTGCATCGATTTCAACCAAACTCTGCATGAATGTTCCTTGTGTGACCATTTTCATAAGTTGCTCACGAAATTTTGATAGGCCTGGCAGAGTGGGACAGTTTTAGACCTTGATATCTTCAAACATCTCCTCCCAGATCATGCATAAATGTTCCTCTGGTAACCATTGTCATATCTTCTATCACTTTTTGATTGAACTACATATATAGGTTTTACAGGTCGTGGCTTATTGTGATTTCAAAAATCAGTGGGTTTCTATCAAACTTTGCATGAATCTTCTCGACCATGGCATGTTTTTGAAAGTATTATGTACAAATTCTGTATAAAAAATTTGTATCCCCATTGTATCAATCATTTAATACTTATTTATTTCCAGTTAATGAAAAAAAACAACTAAGTTTTGCATCTAGTTGGTGATGTGATATATTTTTTAGTCATGTTGTTTTACCACTTTCACTCCGTCAAAACTTTTGCTTAATAAATCATAGTATCCGTTTTTACCTACCATGATAAACTTTTACAATTAAGGAAACTGAATCGTCAATAATTTTATTTTTTCTATCCAATTTATAAATTATTTAATTTTATTAAAAATTGAGGGTTGTTATTACCATGCATTTGATTGGTTGATAAGAACTTGGAATTCAAAATTCTTGTGTTAACTAAATAAAATGAGTGATCGATTCAATACAATAAACTTGTCGCAATATACTCTGTGCAGAGCACATAAATACAACACATCTAGGTAGTCTGAATGTATCAATTCCTGAAAGCTGCAGGCTCCAAATTAATTAATAATGGTTTTAAGAACATCAGTATGAACAACCTTTAAGTTTTATCACATTTAAGTTCATTTATTCAGTTCATTTATTCATGAACTTAATTCCTTGTTTTAGTGATACTAGTGACAAACCCAGTGGCGCAGCTGGGTTTTGCTACCCATTAGCTTTGACTTTTTACTGATTACAAGTCCACTGAGTCATGATTGACCCCTTTTAAGACTGGTGTTAATGGGTTACAGGTTTGATGGTTTAAAAGCATGCAGTTTGATCTAATTTTATTGTTGCAAAATTAGATTATATGATTTAATCAATTCCAAAACGATTAGGTTTTAAACTGGTCCGATTTAAAAGATGTCGTAGCCGATATGACAACGTCGGTTTTGTTTTTTTTCAAACCCCAAAATATAACAGTATTTCGAACGTTATCATTTAAGTCTGAGTTTGGCTGGTCTGATATTACAGATATTTATTTCATTGTATAAAACAGGTGAGCACTGGGAACGCTCTCATTCAAATTGGAACAAGCTCCAACTTATTGGAACGACCTCTACTGGAATTTTCTTAAGTATTTGCTTAAAGAATGCGCCCCGTTGCCATTTTTAACAGGATATGTAATACAGAGTGCTCGTTTCCCCAGGGCGAGCGTACCGGGGCTGTATTCTTCGCGGAAAACCACAAATTACGCAAAAAGGTGTCAGTTATTGACGAACTGTTGTCAACTCAGCGGGAATTATTTCGGTTTCAGGGTTGGGGTTTATATACAAATAAAGAACGATTTTTTAAATGACATCTTCTCCCAAACCACTGGGCCGATTTGAACCAAATTTGGCAGAAATCTTGCTTAGGTGGTCCTC
Source organism: Fragum fragum (assembly GCA_946902895.1). Taxonomy (NCBI): domain Eukaryota; kingdom Metazoa; phylum Mollusca; class Bivalvia; order Cardiida; family Cardiidae; genus Fragum; species Fragum fragum. Next base: position 18,561,305 of record OX336383.1, on the reverse strand, counting down.
TTCAAAAATAGCTAAAAGAATTGCCATTTAGGCCAGCTTTTTACTGTGTTTTCCAACGAAACGCTCCAATATTCCATAGGGTCCACCCTTGTGACCTGACAAAGTTTCTAACCTAGTTTCAAAAAGATTGGAAAAATTGTTGCCCCAGGAGTGCTAACAAAGAAATTTGTATTACCCTGTCCCCGAGTTTTCCGACGGACCTTTTCCATTTACCACTGAGTTCATCCTTGTGACAGGACAAAAATTCTGACCATGTGTTATGAAGATTGGTCCCGTTTTCAATACAGTTCATCCATGTGACCAGAGGACGTTTCTGGCCATGTTTCATGAAGATTGGGCCAAAATTGTTGCCCCTAGAGTGCTCACAAAGATTTTGTCATTAAGGCCAGCTTTTTACTGTGTTTTCCAACGATACGTTCCAATATGCCATAGAGTCCACCCTTATGAACGGACAAAGTTTCTAACCTAGTTTCAAAAAGATTGGGAAAAATATTGCCCCAGGAGAGCTAACAAAGACATTTTTACTACCCTGTCCCCGAGTTTTCCGACGGAACTTTCCCATTTACCACTGAGTTCATCCTTGTGACAAGACAAAAATTCTGACAATGTGTTATGAAGATTGGTCCAATCTGTAGCCCCTAGAGTGCTAACAAAGAAATTGTTGACGACTCTTAACGGAAGACGGACGACAGACATTTAATAATCACAAAAACATACTTTAATTGAGCACAATGCGAGATAAAAATGTCTAAGCTGTGTCTTACAGCAAAACATATATATATGATATAAAAAATGATATTAAGGTAAGAAACTTAGTGTAGTCATTGCTTCTTTTCCAACTGTGAATCTCAAAGCTCATATTTTTCAGTTTGTCAAAGGGCAAATTAAATGATGATGGGTTACTTTGGCCTTCCAGACATGTACAGAGTAAACATTGCCATTGCACAGGTTAATAGTCAATTTACTCAAATTACATTCTCGGCTAATCAGAAGAAACAATCTGGTATCCTGGGATTAATTTAGGGTCTGTTTGCTTATTTTAACTGACCGTAGAAAAAAAGAGAGAAAAAAACATTTCCAATAAAATCCTTCGACTCTATCTAATTTAACAAGTTTATAGACAAACTGAGGCAAACAATTTAAGGTTTCTGCGATCTGTTAATAGGCTACAATATTAGGATTCTTTCAAGTAATTTCACTTATCTTGTTTTTGTAATAAATCCATTCAACGTCATGTTATCCAAACAACTAGACCACGTTAATCCGTGATTACCTTGTTTCAACTTTTAAACAGTCTCTGCACAATCTCGGGAGTCTGGGATTTTGGTGATTTTAGCACTTTATCTTTACCCTTACTTACAATAACTCAGTGAGATTGAACTCTTTTTAAATCAATTAATTTCAAGCTTTAATTCATTTTTTTTCATAAACGGGTGAAGTTCACAAGCTTTATAATCCATTATCACACAATTCCATTTTGATAATTTGAAGATTTTAATTGTTTGAATGGAAAACTTGTAGTCTATTCCCATCGCGTGTCAGGTGCAAATTTAATGCCGATTTATTGTATCATATATCAAATTCAACATTAGGGGTTACCTTACCAAATTAAACAGGCCGCCCTTCTAGCTTTTGCGTCTTGGCCGAATGATGACGTCATCAAATTGGCGCCCTTTGTGTATATTTATTTTCAGTGTATTGCATACCTAAAACGTACAGAAACTGTTATATATCAAACGATAAGAAATGTGCATTAATCAACAGAATAATAATGTAAATGTAAAAAACAGATTTTCGATAATGTCGTTTAAAATGTGGGTTGGATTAAATGCAATAGAAAAGAGCATTTTCCTTCTAAGAATACGAATCTCTTTATTTTTGTTTTATTTTCCCGAAATCGGTTTGAAAAACTTGAAATTCTTACTTCTTTGAAAGATTAGAACGTTTCAATTTTTGAAAGTTTTTTACATTATTTTTGGCCCATTTCACATAATTGCGTCGGCTTTTCAAAGAATCAAAGTGCTGAAAGCACTGATTCACTTTCTAGTACCGAGTCTGGCGCATCGCAAATAAATGGTTTTTAGGCAATCTTCAAATTAAAGTACATATATTATACTAAAAATGTAACTTTTAAAAGTAACGAATTAAGCCAGTATTTTTCATATCTAATTCATCTACATATGTGTCGAAAAATCAAAGTACTGAAAGCAAGGATTTATCCAATGATTAATGGTCGATTCAAGTAATATTCATAAAGTACAGAATATATCTGAGTTCAAAAATCATGTACGTATTCTTCAGAGTTTTTGCATGAGTCTTCTTCTGTGCCACTGAAAGCACAATTCCGTACAAAACAAAATGTTTGATCTGTACTTACACATGGATGAACCACGTGCAGACTTGCTATATCCACATTTAATAAATAGCCAAAAAATTTTTACGAGGTAATCAAGTAATTATTACGAATACATATATCTGTCGGTATTCTCCGAAACATCCACCACCTCATGCCTGATACAATTTTAAAGTATAATTTCAAGAACATCCAACAAATGTTTTTCTATGGGGTTTGAACCAAGGTTTCAAAAAAACGTCTTGTATAGAGTCCTCAGCATCGCAAAATACCTGCCAACATGAGACTTTGCCTCTTACAGACATTGAACCACTAATAACAGCACCTTAAAAGGCGTGTAGTTCCAATATCAATTTTTCGGAGTAACGGTGAATTGAGGTGTGCTGTGAAGAGAGATCGTGGAACAGTTGGAACAAGTAAAAAAGTAGGGGTTCTGGGGGTGAAAGGGGCCCAAATAGGGGCCAAAAAGGGGTAATTTTTGGTACTTCTTTAAAAATCTTCTTCTAATAAACGGTTAAGGCCAGAGCTTAAATATTTTGTGTGCATGACAACTAGGACAGGTATATTATTTGTGAAATTCATGCCCCTGGGGTCATGTATGGGGCCACACCCAGAGGTCAAAGTTCATCATGTTAAAAAATTCACATTTTCATCTTCTTCTGATGAAGTACAAAGCCAATTTCAAACAAACTTGGTGAAAAGCATCATTGGGTACTGATTATACAGATTTGTGAGAATTAAAAGGCTGGAGGTCAGGGGTGCCTAAAATGGGGACCAAAAGGGGGTAATTTTTCGTAACTTTTAAATATTTCATCTTCTTCTCGAGAACTACTGAGAGGATTTCAACCAAACCTTTTTCTTATTCTTTCAAACAAAATCACTTGTCTTGGTGCTCTTTTACTCAGGTGACCGTTAAGGCCCACTGGGCCTCTTGTTTTGAATGGTACTACTTTGCGCGGGAGCATACCAAATTGCTGCGTACTCAAAATTTTGTTCTTGGAGGTTTGGATTTTTTTCGACCAACCAGAATGCCTAGTTTTGATTAAATAAAATTATTGATGAAATGAATTTATTACGCGCTGTGTTTGTGAGCTCAGGATGATTGGACGAGAGAATCTTCTCTATATTTAGTATATTTGTATTTTGTTTAGAGTCAGCTTCAAGCCTCGCTAACCCCATAGCAATTAAGAACCTCTTGTCCGTACAGTCTGCTCTAAAGATGAACCTTTGTCTCGATAAAGACTGAATTGTAAGCGGCGTGCTATTACGTCATTTATTATTTAATTTCTGTTCATTGTAGAGACAGTGCAGTATACAATTTTGAAATCTGTTCCACGTCGGGTTCGCCGAATGACTTCGAGACATTACCTTTAAGGTGTAAATATGACGAATTTATTGCGTTATTGGTTTTCGCTAGCCAATTTGATTGGCAATGAATCTATTACTTTAACAAATTTCATAAACTATTGCAAAATAATCTTAGTTCAAGTTATTTTTTGTATGCACTCTATAGGCCATATTTTTTGTCTGATCAACCTGAAATTTGATCAGACTGATTGCTTTGATGAAAATTGGTCAACTGGGGTCAAACGGTCAATCTTAGAAAAACCTTGTATGCACTTTACAGGCCACATTTTTTGCCCAATTGACCCGAAATTTGGTCAGAATGATTGTCTTGATTAAATCTCGGACAAGTTCGAAAAAGTACTGAGGTAAAAAAAACTAAGTCACAGGGCAAATCTTAGAAAAACCTTTTATGCAATCTAGGAGTCGATTTTTTTCCATTTAACCTGAAAATGGGTAAGAAGGTTAAGTTAGTTAAAAACTAGGTCACGGGTCAAATATAAGAAAAACTTTGTATGCACTCTAAAGGCCACATTTTTCGCACGATCCACCTGAAATTAGGTCCGAATGATAATCTTTGTAAATCTTGTACAAGTTTGAAACTGGGTCAACTGGGGTCAAAATTTTGGTCACATGGTCAAAAATTACAAAATCCTTGCATGCAATCTAGAGGCAATGTTTTTTGCCTACTGACCTGAAATTTGGTTAGAATTATTGGCTTGATGAATATTAGGTCAACTTGGGTCCAAAAAATGGTTAAATGGTTCAAATTTTAGTTAAACCTAGTATGAAATCTAGATGCCACACTTTTTGTCTGACCAACCTGAAATTTGATCAGAATAAATGGTTGATGAGGTCTCGGACAAGTTCATAACTGGTTCTACTAGGCTCATAAACAAGGTCATTGGGTCAATATTAGGAAAACCTTGTATGCAATCTATAGGCCATATTTTTTCCCAAATCGACATAAAATTTGGCCAGAATGACTGTCTTGATGAAATCTTTTGCATTTTTCCCAACAACCTGAAGATTGTTCAGTAGGTTTATTTTGTTGAAATCTGGTACGAGTTTAAAACTAGGTCAACTTGTGTCAAAAACTAGGTCACAGGGTCAAAACTTTTAAAAACTTTGTATACGCTCTAGAGGCCACCTTTTTTTGCCAAGTTGACCTGAAATTTGGTTAAATTGAATGTCTTGATTAAATCTCGGACAAGTTCGAAATTAGTTCAACTGGGATCAAAGAATAAGTCACAGGGTCTTACCTTAGAAAAACCTTACAAGCACTCTGAGGTCCACATTTTTTTGACCCTTCAACCTGGAAATTGGTCAGAATGGTTGTCTTGATTAAATCTCGGACAAGTTCGAAATAGGGTCAACTGGAGTAAAAAAACTAGGTCATGGGTCAAATCTTAGAAAAACCTTGTATGCACTCTGGAGGCTACATTTTTCTCCCGATTAAACTGAAATAAGGTCAGAATGATTGGCTTTTTGAAGTCTTGTACGAGTTCGAAACTTGGTTAACTAAGATCAAAACTAGGTCACGGGATCAAAACTTATAAAAGACTTGTTTGCACGCCAGAGGCCATTTTTTTCCTAATCGACCTGAAAATTGGCCAAAAGGATTGTTTTGATGAAATATTGTGCCGGTTTAAAAAAAGTCAATATAGGTAAAAAACTAAATCACAGGTCAAATTTTAGAAAAACTTAGTATGCACTCTCAAAGCTACATCTTTAGCCCAATCAATTGTCATCAATGAAATTAAATAAAAAATTCGAGATATTCAACTCAGGTGAGCAATTAAGGTCCATTATTTCCCTCTTTTTGTTGTATAGCATTACTGGATAGCACAAATTACTGGATTGTACAAATCTCAAAATCTTATATTTGTATTATTTATTTTGCCCAAGTAGTGTCTTTTTTATACTAAATAGTACTGTAATTTGTTTAATACATTGTCTCAATGATATAGTTCAAATTTAGAAGGTGAAATGGTGTTTAATTCGATAGATTTTACGGAGCTGTATCCATATGGCATATATAAATACAAATATTTACAATTGCGCGATCTTTCCGGTGAAAAAACCCAGAACATATTCAGAGTTGCCATTTATATTACTAGGCGGCGTTGTCGTATCCGCGTAGGTTCGAATCCCGTAAGAGTCAGTATTCAGAGTTGGTTTGCATATATTCGCTTAACCCTTTCGCGTTTCTTGAAATTTTAGACTGGTCCAAATTGAAAGAAGTTGCAGACAACAATAAAAATTGAATGTGTTTGAAATGATACCATCATATGTGGTAGAAAATATTGTGAAAAAAAAGGAGAAATTGCTTGTTAAGTATTGTGAAGTATCACAGGAAAGGGAATAATATTAAAATTTCATTTTAGAATCTCGGTAAATCAATAAAGTCCCAGTTTCCATCGGATTCTTTTCAATTACTCGGAGAGAGATTGTACCATCATTAGGATTGTACCTCTACAAATTCAGTCTGTTCCGCGAAGTATCATGGGAAAAGGAGCATCACAAAAAAATCCTCGTTAACGTAAGTGTACACGTTTCATCATATTCTTTTAAATCTTACATAGGATGATTGCACCATCAAAAATAACTTATCTAAATGTTTACACCGACCGAATGTAAGAATCGTATCCTTTCCAACTCAAAACAAACTTTTAATCAAAATAGTAAAAAAGAAAAAGAAAAAAAAAAAAGAAAAGAAAAATGAAAAAAGTAAACAATGGCTCTCTCCATATTGGCTGGCTGTGTCTATATCGGCAGGCTCCGCTGTACTAGGTCGAGTTTAAGAGGCGAATGAATTTTTTGCTATTGGGTTTACAAGTCAAAAGGTTTTTTTAATTAAAACGAAATCTGATCCCAAACAATTGGGCGGATTTCACCCAAATTTGGCAGAAAAGTTCCTTGGGTGTTCCCCTTTATAATTGCTAAAAGAATTGAAATCTTTTAAAAACTCTATTTGTTATGGTAACAAAAGTGAAATTTTAATAAAAACTTGAAAAGTTATCTCCTCCTGTTCCAAAAGGCGTAGAGCCTTGATACTAAGCATGGAGCATCAGTACATAAACCTCTTTTAGATTTGGTTACATCATCAGGGTCAGGGTTTGGGGATAAAGAAGGATTTTTAAAACGACATGTCCCCCCAATTCACTGGGCCCATTTCAACCAAAGAATTTTAATCGGTTGTGAAAATTTAAAGAAAAGAAAAAAAAATCTTTCTCTTTTTTTTTTAAATTTTTTTATCAACATCTCATGACCAAGTTTTTAAAGGGTCGCCGTAGAAACATTCCTGCAAAGTTTGGTCAAAATTGGCCTAGTGGTTTATGAAGGGTAGATTTTGAAGAATAATTTCATTGTATCTCGTAAGTCTGATAAGCGTTACCCGTCATGCCATTTATTTCACTTATCGATTAGTGATCAAGTTTTGAAAAGTACAACCCAAGGTAATTTCCTGACAAGTTTGATTCAAATTGGTCAAAATTTCATGACCATGTTTATAAAGGGTCACCACAGGAACAATCTTTCAAGTTTAGGCCAAATTGGCCGAAAGATTTAGTAAATGAAGATTTTTAAAGCAATCTTGTGTTATTATAAAGGTCATCTGTGCTACATTCAAATAGCTTTTTTGTCCAAACAATTCAACAAAAGAAAACACCAGAATTACAATGAAAGAAAGTAACAAGAGGCCCAAGAGAGCCTGTATCGCTCCATTGGCTTTTAACATCTCCAGATTTGAAGTATGTAATTTCATAACAATACTTGTAGATGCTGACCAAAGGCTAATCACAATGGATCATCAGGTGAGCTAAGAAAGGTTGTATATCATAAAACAAGGTGTGTTTTTAAATCACAAATGCCAAGTTTTGACCTTGACAGATGACTTTTATCTTGTCACATTACTTTGATATTTGCGCATGCGTAAACATGAGATCATGCCAGATATAAGCCCAGGGGGATTTGTATTCTAACAAAAGTTTCTCAAATATATATATATGCCCAAGCTATGCCCAAATTGAGGGTGCAATCAAAATTCCATAAACAATTCAAGTACAGGGTCACCCGAAGATCATTCATAGAAAGTATTGTTGATCGTGGTCAAATGGTTTGGGAGGCAGATTTTCAAAGATCTAAAGTGAAAATAAACCCCGCCCTGCCACGCCCATATTTGGGCATCAAACAAATTTTCTTGAACAATTTAAGTAGAGGGTCACTCAAAGAACATTCATGCGAAGTTTCAAAGAAATCGGCCAAAAGGGTTGAGAGGAGAATATATTTAAAGATTTTAATGTGAAAATAAGCCCCACCATGCCACGCCCATATTTGACGGTCAAGCTAAATTTCTTGAACAATTTAACAAGAGGGTCAGTCAAGGAATATCCATGCCAAGTATCATTTAAATCGGCAAAATGCTTCCGGAGGAGAAGATTTTTAAAGATTTTAAAAGGGAAAATAAACCCCGTCTTGCCACGCCCATATTTTGGGGTCAATCAAAATTTCTTGAACAATTTATGAACTGGGTGGCCCAAGGAACATTTCTGTCAAGTTTAATTAAAATCCTCCCATTTGTTTATAGTAGGAGAAGATGTTTACAGAAAAGTTACGCACGGACGGACGCACGCAGGCCTGACAACGCCATGACAATAAACAATGAGCTAAAAATTGAATTCGTTTAAGCATTTCAAATCTACGGTGTTCTAAACCAAGAAGGAAACAAGTAACCAAACCGAAACGTAGCAATAAAAGAGATAATCCATTGATGAATCATAGTTAATGCGTTTCGTATGAAAGCATTTCATTAACCCATTTCCAGGCGACAAATATCAGACTTGTAAACATTTTAAGAGGTTGCAGACGACTTGTCTAAGTGCATTTTAAGCGAGAAACTATTGCAATATGCGGGGAAAAACTTGGGGGAAAAGATTACAATTTATCTTTTTTCCATAATGATTTCTCTCAAGTGATATTTCTTTAGTGTACTAAAATGCCAGACGGTTTTTCAATAGCTTTTCCTAAGGTATTAATGAATAAAGATGTATGAAACCTGAGCACAAAGTTCGAGGTGAGCAATTGTGATCGGTTGTTGTCCGTCGTCCGTCCGTCTGTCTGTCCGTTTGTCCGTCCGTCAACTATTTCTTTAAAAATCTCCTCCTACTAAACCACCAGGCCAATCACGCTGAACCTTCGCAGGGATGTTCCTTGGGTGATGTTCTACAAAAGTTGTTAAAAAAATTTAATTCCGTCATAAACTCTGGTTGCCGCGGCATTTGAAAATGAATCTTTAGTAAATCTTTAAAAATCTTCTCCTCCTAAACCAGTAGGCCAATCAAGCTGAAACTTTGCAGGGATGTTCTTTGGGTTAAGCTCTTCAAAAGTTGTAAAAAAGATTTCATTCCGTGGAAAACTCTGGTTACCGCGGCATATGAAAATGGGAAATATTAGAAAATCTTTGTTGTCTTTCCCCCCCCCCCCCAAACTACCAGGCAAAGGCATTTAATTTAACATAGAACTTAATCATATGGTTCTCTACCAAGTTCTGAATATTTAATCTCAAGTTAACACAATGATGTCCTTTGATATCACTTGATTCACTTCAAAATTTCACAGAATAATTGTACATTCTCCGAAATGGTCTTTTCAGAACTGGGTACAATCCATCAAATGTTTATTTGATAAAGTCCACATTTATTGTCAGATTCTAATGAGAATTTCACAGGATCATTGTGGGGTCAAAAGGTAACTTCCTTTTGGAAATGGAGTGGATCCGTCATGAAACACGGGAAAAGGGACCTTGAGGATTGTTGCTCAAAATAATAAAGGGGATAAAGTCCATTTTGTTCCTTTATGCATTCTTCCTTTATTAATTAACTTCCTTAAATAGTAGAATTCTGTAATGGAAAACTTGATTAACCAGTATAGCGTCTCGGGTCATGGGCCTCTTGTTTCAACAAAATGTCACAATTACCCAAAATGAATATGCTCATCCTTGCTCGATATCAAATTTTGAATATAAATCCATCATGTGGTTTGGGGAAAATGGCTGGCAAAAAAAGCTTCAGACTCAGAGACGGACTCGGCCGACTAGCCAATCCACCAATAAGCTGTTTCTTATCTATACACAAACGTTGAAATTAAGCATTTCCAGAGTGGTCAAAATTCAAAATTGACCTTGTTCACACCATTGCTCCTTCAATTATGGATGGACTTCAAAATAATTTTACGCAATGAATATATGAGGGATTCGGAACAAATCTTCATAAAGCTCCAAGGTTAAGGTCATATCCCAAGGTCAAAATGTCAAATTAAGCATTTCGAGATTATAGATCCTTCTGTTATAGAAGGATTTCAATATAATTTGTCGCAAATGTTCTCAATCATGAGGTGATAAGCCCTTTGGGAAAAAATCAGATAGCTCGAAGGTCAGGGGGAAAATATTCAAAATGATTTTAGCTGGAGCAGAGCTTCCAAGTTATGAGTTGATTTCAAAACAACTTTACACAATTGTACTCTACCATCAGTAGATGTGCAATTTGAAACAAATCTTCAGGTTAATCCAAAGTCAAGGTCACAGCTCTTGGTTGAACATGAAAATGTAACATCTCAAGAACATCCTTCAATTATGGATAGATTTCGAAATAACTTTTCACAATTGTTCTCAGTCATAAGTAGATGTGCAATTTGAAAAAAAAAGAAAAAGAAAAAAAAAATCGGATGGCTGAAAGGTCAATGTCACAGCTTAAGGTCAAACATTAAAATTAAGCATGCCTAGAGCATAGCTCCTAAAATTATGTATTGATTCCGAAATAACATTGCACAATTGTTTTCTTTTGTGACTAGATGCGCTATTTTAGACAAACTTTCAGATAGCTCCAAGGACAAGGTCACAGCTCAAGGATGTATGTAAATATTAAGCATGTCCGTTCAAACCGTTTTTCCTGTTTATTTTACATTTTTAATGACAGGGCAATATTTGTTATGTACTGGTGATAATTTAATTTGGTTGGTAGTGGACAAAATGAGATGTTTCATGCAAAAGTTGAAAGCTTTGTGCATATCTTGTTTGGAGCAAACTCCCAATTGTTTGGGAGGTAAATATATGTATAAAATGATTTGCACTACGTGCTCAGGTGAGCTATTGTGATCCCCTTTTGTCCGTCCGTCGTGCGTCTTGCGTCAACAATTTCTTTAAACGACATCTCCTCCCAAACCACTGGGCTAATTTGAACAAAATTTGGCAGAAAGGTGGTCCCCTTCAAAAAATGCTAAAAGAATTGAAATTCGATAAAAACTCTGGTCGCCATGGCAACAAAAGTGAAATTTTAAAATAATCTTTAAAAATCTTCTCCTCCTGACCTAGTAGGCGTAGAGCCTTGATATTTTGCATGAATCATCAGTATATTGACCTCTTTCAAAATAGCTAAAATCATGATCCTCGGGTCCCAAGGGGCGGAGCCCAAGGGGGTGGGGGTATGGGGTTTATATAAAAAAAAATAACGATGTTTTAAATGACATCTTCTCCCAAACCCCTGGGCCGATTTGAACCAAATTTGGCAGAAATCTTGCTAACGTGGTCCCCTTCAAAAATAGCTCAAAGAATTGAGATCCATTAAAAACTCTGGTTGCAATGGCAACAAAGTAAAATTTTAAATAATCTTTAAAAATCTTCTCCTCCTGACCTAGAAGGTGTAGAGCCTTGATATTTTGCATGAATCATCAGTATATTGACCTCTTTCAAAATAGCTAAAATCATGATCCTTGGGTCTCCATGGGCGGACCCAGGGGGAATAAATACCCATGGAAAAAGTTTTTTCCTTCTTTCAAATCAGCACTGAAGCTTTGGAATTCAGACTTTTGGATCCCCAGGTTCATAGTCTTTATATGCAATTGTGGCTCATTATAGTAATAATTACATGTATTTTGATAGGGGATCAATAGTCTTATTTCAAGTGAAAGATTTGAATGCTCTTCACCAAATGGTTTTGGAGAAGATGTAAGGTCTTTTAAGATCTCCGTGTTAAATTCTAAGTTCCGATACCACTAATCCAACAGTAACTTTTAATAGTATTTTTATTACAATACATACAAAACGATATAAAGTAGGGCTGCTTGAGCGCCTGAGTTGCTTCCCTGGCCTGCATGTACTGATTGAGCAAAGGGAGTTTTCAGAAATTTAACCCTTTCCTGATTGGCAAAGTTTAGACCTTTTCAAAGTAAAAAGTAATTAGACTGTTGAAAGAAAAAGAGCTTTTATCTCAGGTGAGCACCCAAGGGCCAACGGCCCTCTTGTATCTTATACTTTATCCTGAATCCCTTAATAAAACGCCAATTTTGATTTATAGTAATAATTACATGTATTTTGATAGGGGATCAATAGTCTTATTTCAAGTGAAAGATTTGAATGCTCTTCACCAAATGGTTTTGGAGAAGATGTAAGGTCTTTGAAGATCTCCGTGTTAAATTCTAAGTTCCGATACCACTAATCCAACAGTAACTTTTAATAGTATTTTTATTACAATACATACAAAACGATATAAAGTAGGGCTGCTTGAGCGCCTGAGTTGCTTCCCTGGCCTGCATGTACTGATTGAGCAAAGGGAGTTTTCAGAAATTTAACCCTTTCCTGATTGGCAAATTTTTAGACCTTTTCAAAGTAAAAATAATTGCAGAAAAAAATTAAAGTGGATTTACTTTGAAAAATAATAATTATGGGTGGGAGAAAATATTGTGGAAAGAAGTAAAAATTGCTTGTTTGTTCCAACGTTATCATTAACGTTCATCCTTGTGCTCAGACAAACATTCTGTCCATGTTTAATAAAGATTTGACCATAATTGTGACCCCTGAGGTACTAACAAGGAAACTGTGTTAGGACCCCCTTTCCCATGTTTTCCAATGAATCCTTCCAATTTTCAATGGATTCATGCTTCTGAACTGCCAAGCAAATTGGCTAAATTTAAAAAATAATGGGCCAAAATTTTGGCCCTTAGAGTGCTAACGAGGGAATTGTCATTAAGGTCCCTTTTCCCGTGTTTTCCCAAAGAACCTTCCCGTTTTCAATACAGTTCATCCATGTGACCAGAGAACGTTTCTGGCCATGTTTCATGAAGATTGGGCCCAAATTGTTGCCCCTAGAGTGCTCACAAAGATTTTGTCATTAAGGCCAGCTTTTTACTGTGTTTTCCAACGATACGTTCCAATATGCCATAGAGTCCACCCTTATGACCGGACAAAGTTTCTAACCTAGTTTCAAAAAGATTGGGAAAAATATTGCCCCAGGAGTGCTAACAAAGACATTTTTACTACCCTGTCCCCGAGTTTTCCGACGGAACTTTCCCATTTACCACTGAGTTCATCCTTGTGACAAGACAAAAATTCTGACAATGTGTTATGAAGATTGGTCCAATCTGTAGCCCCTAGAGTGCTAACAAAGAAATTGTTGACGACTCTTAACGGAAGACGGACGACAGACATTTAATAATCACAAAAACATACTTTAATTGAGCACAATGCGAGATAAAAATGTCTAAGGTGTGTCTTACAGCAAAACATATATATATGATATAAAAAATGATATTTAGGTAAGAAACTTAGTGTAGTCATTGCTTCTTTTCCAACTGTGCATCTCAAAGCTCATATTTTTGTTTGTCAAAGGGCAAATTAAATGATGATGGGTTACGTTGGCCTTTCAGATATGTACAGAGTGAATATTTCATTCAAAAGAAGAGAATTAAATGCATTGCCCTTGCACAGGTTTATAGTCAATTTACTCAAATTACATTCTCGGCTAATCAGAAGAAACAATCTGGTATCCTGGGATTAATTTAGGGTCTGTTTGCTTATTTTAACTGACCGTAGAAAAAAAGAGAGAAAAAAACATTTCCAATAAAATCCTTCGACTCTATCTAATTTAACAAGTTTATAGACAAACTGAGGCAAACAATTTAAGGTTTATAGGTTACAATATTAGGATTCTTTCAAGTAATTTCACTTATCTTGTTTTTGTAATAAATCCATTCAACGTCATGTTATCCAAACAACTAGACCACGTTAATCCGTGATTACCTTGTTTCAACTTTTAAACAGTCTCTGCACAATCTCGGGAGTCTGGGATTTGGGTGATTTTAGCAATCTTTACCCTTACTTACAATAACTCAGTGAGATTGAACTCTTTTTAAATCAATTAATTTCAAGCTTTAATTCATTTTTTTTGTCATAAACGGGTGAAGTTCACAAGCTTTATAATCCATTACCACACAATCCCGATTTTGATAATTTGAAGATTTTAATTGTTTGAATGGAAAACTTGTAGTCTATTCCCATCGGGTGTCCCGTGCAAATTTGATGCCGATTTATTGTATCATATATCAAATTCAACATTAGGGGATACCTTACCAAATTAAACAGGTCGCCCATCTAGCTTTTGCGTCTTGGCCGAATGATGACGTCATCAAATTGGCGCCCTTAGTGTATGTATATTTTCAGTGTATTGCATACCTAAAACGTACAGAAACTGTTATATACCTAACGATAAGAAATGTGTATTAATCAACAGAATGTGGATTGGATTAAATGCAATAGAAAAGAGCATTTTCCTTCTAAGAATACGAAAATCTGTGTATTTTTGTTTTATTTTCCCGAAATCGGTTTGAAAAACTTGAAATTGTTACTTCTTTGAAAGATTAGAACGTTTCAATTTTTGAAAGTTTTTTACATTATTTTTGGCCCATTTCACATAATTGCGTCGGCATTTCAAAGAATCAAAGTGCTGAAAGCACTGATTCACTTTCTACTACCGAGTCTGGCGCATCGCATATAAATGGTTTTAGGCAATCTTCAAATTAAAGTACATATATTATACTAAAAATGTAACTTTTAAAAGTAACGAATTAAGCCAGTATTTATCATGACTAGTTCATCTACATATATGTCGAAAAATCAAAGTACTGAAAGCAAGGATTAATCCAATGATAAATGGTCGATTCAAGTAATATTCATATAAAGTACAGAATATATCAGGGTTCAAAAATCATGTACGTATACTTCAGAGTTTTTGCATGAGTCTTCTTCTGTGCCACTGAAAGCACAATTCCGTACAAAACAAAATGTTTGATCTGCACTTACACTTGGATGAACCACGTGCAGACTTGCTACATCCACATTTAATAAATAGCAGAAATTTTCATGAGGTAATGAAGTTATTATTACGAATACATATATCTGTCGGTATCCCAAGTCCCAATAATTGCCTCGCATTGGAACATCAGGATTTGGTTTGAGAACAGATTTCCGGGCGATAGACTGATACTTTGACACTTTCAAGGGACGCAGCTCTCGTAGGAGGCAATTTGTGTGATTCACCTTGTTTTCTCCGAAACATCCACCACCTCATGGAGTCGGACAATGCCTGTGTTAGGCTGATACAATTTGAAAGTATAATTTCAAGAGCATCCAACAAATTTTTTCCATGGGTTTAGAACCAAGGTTTCAAAATGGGTCTTGTATAAAGACCACAGCTTCGCAAAATACCTGCCAACATGAGACTTTGCCCCTTCCAGACATTGAACCACTAATATCAGCACCTGAAAAGGCGTGTAGTCCAAACAAAGCCAGAGTTCTAATATCTCTAATTGAATGACGAATTGTCGATAAACCTATTCTGCGTTTCCGTTGTCTACTTCCAGTGACAAATATGGTGTCTTCTGGTAATTTATCGAAATTAACAAGACTCGAAATTAATACATGTATATCAGCAGAATGTACATCGATTTTTGTAACTATCAGTTGCATAAAGTATAACATGCTATTACACCGTTGGTCTTATCATCAGCAGATACTTACTTATACATGACAAAATCATGACACATTAACAACGTCATGTTGTTACTTTTTAAGTTGATGGAAGTTTGCTTCATGTGGGTTTAAACAACCCAAGTTACGATTGGAGGTATTCAGATTCATGGTATACAAAAAGACAGACAGAAATACAGACGGACAGTAATCATAAATATCAGTAAGCAATGACTACATGTCTGTTTGTTCGGGTTTTTAACATTAGCAAAATTTTGAAAGTTTTTTCAATTCTTGAAATGAAATAAATACTCTCTGCGTCTTATATCTTAAGCATTTTAGACGCCATATTGATGACGTCGTAGTAAGGCCTAGGTACTGATCTGAGATGGGTGACATCGTGAGAAATGGAAAAATTACTTGTAACTCCTATGTTCCCTCTTTCTCACAATGCTTTTTTTCCCCTAGGTCAAAATAAGAACAATTTTGTATGCACGCCAGAGGCCACTTTTTTGCCTAATCGACCTGAAATTTTGCCTCAAGAATTGTTTTGAATAAATCTTGTGCGGGTTTGAAACAGGGTCAATTTGGGTAAAAAACTAGGTAACTGGGTCAAATCTTAGAAAAACCTTGTATGCAATCTAGAGGCACCTTTTTTCCCAATCTACTTGAAAATCGGTCATACGGTTTATTTGAATGAAAGCGTGCACTCTAGAGGCTACGTTTTTTGCCCGATTGACCTGAAATCTGGTCAGAATGATTATCTTGATTAAATCTCGGAAAGGTTCAAAATTGGGTCTACTGAGGTCAAGAACTAGGTCACGGATCAAATCTTAGAAAAACCTTGTATGCACTCTAGAGGCCACATTTTTGGCCCTATCAACCTGAAAGTTGGTCAGAATGATTGATGTTATAAAATATTATATGAATTCGAAACTTGGTCAACTAGGGTAAAAAAAAGTTTCTGGGTCAAATTTAAGAAAAACCGTATACACTCTAAGGGCCACTCTTTTTGTCTGATCAACCAGAAATTTGATCAGAAAAAATGTCTCGGACAAGTTCATTACTGGTTCTACTAGGCTCATAACCTAGGTCAATCGACCTTAAATTTGGTCTGAATGACTGTCTTGTTGAAATCTAGTGCAAGTTTCAAACTGAATCAACTGGGGTCAGAAACTAGATCACAGGGTTAAAGCTTCGAAGAACCTTGTATGCAATCTAGCGGCCAAACTTTTTGCCTTCTGACCTGAAAGTTGATCAGAATAAAAGTTGGTCAGAATAATTGTCTTGGTGAAATCTCTAAAAGTTCAAAATTGGGTCAACTGGGGTCCAAAGAAAGGTATCTGGTTAAATTCTTAGTAAAACCTTGTATGCACTCTAGAGGCCATATTTTTTGTCTGATCAACCTGAAATTTGATCAGACTGATTGCTTTGATGAAAATTGGTCAACTGGGGTCAAAAACTAGGTCAAACGGTCAATCTTAGAAAAACCGTATGCACTTTACAGGCCACATTTTTTGCCCAATTGACTTTTTGTCTGACCAACCTGAAATTTGATCAGAATAAATGTCTTGATGAGGTCTCGGACAAGTTCATAACTGGTTCTATTAGGCTCATAAACAAGGTCATTGGGTCAATCTTAGGAAAACCTTGTATGCAATCTATAGGCCATATTTTTTCCCAAATCGACATAAATTTGCCCAGAATGACTGTCTTGATGAAATCTTTTGCATTTTTCCCCAACAACCTGAAGATTGTTCAGAAGGTTTATTTTGTTGAAATCTGGTACGAGTTTAAAACTAGGTCAACTTGTGTCAAAAACTAGGTCACAGGGTCAAAACTTTTAAAAACTTTGTATACGCTCTAGAGGCCACTTTTTTCCCCAATTGACCTGAAATTTGGTTAAATTGAATGTCTTGATTAAATCTCGGACAAGTTCGAAATTAGGTCAACTGGGGTCAAAGAATAAGTCACAGGGTCTTACCTTAGAAAAACCTTACAAGCACTCTGAGGGCCTCATTTTTTTGACCCTTCAACCTGAAAGTTGGTCAGAATGGTTGTCTTGATTAAATCTCTGACAAGTTCGAAATAGGGTCAACTGGGGTAAAAAAAACTAGGTCATGGGTCAAATCTTAGAAAAACCTTGTATGCACTCTAGAGGCTACATTTTTCTCCCGATTACCCTGAAATAAGGTCAGAATGATTGGCTTTTTGAAGTCTTGTACGAGTTCAAAACTTGGTTAACTAAGATCAAAAACTAGGTCACGGGATCAAAACTTATAAAAGACTTGTTTGCACGCCAGAGGCCATTTTTTTCCTAATCGACATGAAAATTGGCCAAAAAGGATTGTTTCATGAAATATTGTGCGGGTTTAAAAAAGGTCAATATAGGTAAATAACTAAATCACAGGTCAAATTTTAAAAAAACTTAGTATGCACTCTAAAAGCCACATCTTAAGCCCAATCATTTGTCATCAATGAAATTTAAAAAAAAAAAAAAAAATCGAGATATTCAACTCAGGTGAGCAATTAAGGTCCATTTTGGCCCTCTTTTTGTTGTATAGCATTACTGGATAGCACAAATTACTGGATTGTACAAATCTCAAAATCTTATATTTGTTTTATTTATTTTGCCCAAGTTGTGTCTTTTTTATACTTAATAGTACTGTAATTTGTTTAACACAGTATATCCTTGTCTCAATGATATAGTTCAAATTTAGAAGGTGAAATGGTGTTTTATTCGATAGAATTCGCATACATAACGGAGCTGTATCCATATGGTATATATAAATACGAATATTTACAATTGCGCGATCTTTCCGGTAAAAAAAACCCAGAACATAATCAGAGTTATTTTGCATATATTCGCTTAACCCTTTCCCGTTTCTTGAAATTTTAGACTGGTCCAAATTGAAAGAAGTTGCAGACAACAATAAAAATTGGATGTGTTTGTAATGATACCATTTTCTCAAGTAGAAAATAACAGCAACGTAAAATCCCGTGTTTGTACAGGAAAGGGTTAACTGACAAAGATTTAGAGCATTGATATTTTGCGTGAAGCATCATATTGACCTCTTTCAAATAGCTAAAATCATGATCCACGGGGTCCTATTTGCGTTGACCCAGGGATTAGGGGTTTATATAGAAATAAAAAAACCCGATTTATCAACATTTCCTCCAATGAAGACCAAATTTGGCAGATTGATTCTAATGTCCCGTCCAAAAATAGCTAAAATGATTAAATCCGTTGAAAACTCTGGTTGTCATGGCAACAAAAGTTAAATTTTTAAATAATCTGTAAAAATCTTCTCCAGAGCCAGAAGGTGTAGAAGAAAATTAGAAGAAAAATCAATTAAAAGTCCTCGTTAACACTCTTGGGTCTACAGTTTGCATCGGATTCACTTCAAACTTTAAGAAAATCATTGTACCATCATGGGGGTAGTTCCTTTCGAATTCGGTCAGATCCGTCAAGAACACAGGAAAAGAGGACTTTATGAAAAATCGTTTTAAGAAAAATTTAAGTTAATTCAATACCAAGGATTCAACTTTAAAACTTTACCATCGACAGCCAAATTGTTGCCGGTGCCGAAAATTTTTCAATTTCCTTTTTATTCAATATGAAGTCCGAAGTCTTTCTTTTTCATTTAGGGTCTCTAAATGATTATATATTTTGCTGTTTAGCTCACCTGAACACAGAGCAAGGTGAGCTATTGTGATCGGTCGTGATCCGTCGTCCGACCGTCCGTCTGTCCGTCCGTCCACAATTTGTTTAAATATCTTCTCCTCCTAAACCAGTAGGCCAATCATTCTGAAACTTTGCAGGGATGTTCCTTTGGTGAATTTCTACAAAAGTTGTTTGTAGCATTTCATTTCGTGAAAATCTCTTGTTGCGGCGTTATTTGAAAATTGGAAATTTTTGTAAATCTTTGTTTTTTTTCTCAGAAACTACAGGGCCAACAAAGGCATGTATATTTCATATGTAGCTTTAACACATGGTTCTCTACCAAGTTTTATAAAGGGTCAAAAATTGCCCTGCCCAGGAGGTCCGAAGTTAAGAAAAAAGCTTAATATACATCTTGCAAACTATTAGGTCATGGATATTGATATTTGATATGGAGCATTACTACAGGGATTTGTACTATATCACTCAAATTATTCCCCTGGGGTCAAAAAGGTCCCTGCATGAGGGGCCCAGAATGGGGAAAATGCAAAATTTGAGGAAATTAAAAAAATCTAAGAAAAAAAAATCTTCACTTTTAGACAAAGGCATTTATATCCGGAATGTAGCTTAGCCTAGCTTTTATCTTTCATTTTGATTAAATTATGTCTGTAGGTTAAACACACCCATTCCCTGGGCTCAATAAGACCATGTTCAACAGTCCCAATCTACCAAGTCTAAGGCATTTATATTTGGTATTAAGCATAACCAGATGGTTCTCTACAATGTTAGAAAAAATCTTAGCACTGGGATAAAACATGGCCCTGCTCTAGAGGTTCAAAATTAGGGAAAAGAGCATGTTCAAATATCTTCCTCTCTCTATGTACAAGTTGTATGTAATATGTTCATAATTGGTTTATAGTACACCAAGATAGTTCTCTACCAAGGTTGCTAAAATTGTACCAATTGAGTCAATATTGCCCCAGCCCCTGAGGCCCCAAGTTTGATAAAATTAGAGCAAAATCAAATTATTCTCCTTAACTCTTAACTCTGGTTCATATTAATAGAAGTTGCACTAGTGAATCGATTTAAAACAGATCTCCGCATCACTTTAACGGTCATTTTGGCATTCTTGGAGAGTATTGCAGCATGGGGCAATAAATCCATTCTGACCTACCGACCATTTGATCAAGAATGATTGAACCATCATAAGGATCGTTCCTTTCGAAATTGGGTTAGATCCGTCGAGAAAAATAGGAAAAGGGGCCTTAATGAAAATTTAATTAAAAAATCCTCGTTTAACACTCTAGAGTCCACAGTTTTCATCAGTTTCTCTTCAAACTTTTACTGAATGATTGTATAATTATAAGGATCGTTCTTTTCGAAATTAGGTCAGATCGTCAAGAAACATCGGAAAAGGAGCCTTATTTGAATTTAATTAAAAAATCCTCGTTAACACGTCTGCAGTTTTCATCAGATTCTGTTTAAACTTTCACAGAATGTTTGTACTAACATAAGAATTGTTTCTTTCCGATTTGGGCCTGATCTGTCTAGTATCTGAATGAAAAATTATAACCAAATCCTCATAAACACAAGAATGTCCTCAGTCTTTATCAGAATTTCATTAACATAATAAATTCCACAGATTACACACATTGATTGTACCATCATTACAATTGTTGATTTTGACAGTGGATCTGATTATGGCAAGTGCCATATAAAAAGGGGCCTTATAAAAAACTTTTTGAAATATTCTAGTTAACACAATGATGTCCTTTGATTTCACTGGATTAACTTCAAAATTTCACAGAATAATTGTACATTCTCCGAAATGGTCTTTTCAGAACTGGGTACAATCCATCAAATGTTAATTTGATAAAGTCCACAATTATTGTCAGATTCTAATGAGAATTTCACATGATGATTGTAGGGTCAAAAGGTAACTTCCTTTTGGAAATGGAGTGGATCCGTCATGAAACAAGGGAAAAGGGACTTTGAGGATTGTTGCTCAAAATAATAAAGGGGATAAAGTCCATTTTTTTTCCTTTATGCATTCCTCTTTTAGTAATTAACTTCCTTAAATATCAGAATTCTTTAATGGAAAACTTGATAACCAGTATAGCGTCTCGGGTCATGGGCCTCTTGTTTCAACAAAATGTCACAATTACCCAAAATGAATATGCTCATCCTTGCTCGATATCCAATTTTGAATATAAATCCATCATGTTGTTTGGGGAAAACGGCTGGCAAAAAAAGCTTCAGACTCAGAGACGGACTCAGCCGACTAGCCAATCCACCAATAAGCTGTTCCTTATCTATACACAAACGTTGAAATTAAGCATTTCCAGAGTGGTCAAAATTCAAAATTGACCTTGTTCACACCATTGCTCCTTCAATTATGGATGGACTTCAAAATAACTTTACGCAATGAGTATATGAGGGATTTGGAACAAATCTTCATAAAGCTCCAAGGTTAAGGTCATATCCCAAGGTCAAAATGTCAAATTAAGCATATCGAGAGCATAGATCCTTCAGTTATAGAAGGATTTCAATATAGTTTGTCGCAAATGTTCTAAATCATGAGGTGATAAGCCATTTGGGAAAAAATCAGATAGCTCGAAGGTCAGGGGGAAAATATTCAAAATGATTTTGGCTGGAGCAGAGCTTCCAAGTTATGAGTTGATTTCAAAACAACTTTACACAATTGTACTCTATCATCAGTAGATGTGCAATTTGAAACAAATCTTCAGGTTAATCCAAAGTCAAGGTCACAGCTCTTGGTTGAAAATGAAAATGTAACATCTCAAGAACATTCTTCAATTATGGATAGATTTCGAAATAACTTTTCACAATTTTTCTCAGTCATAAGTAGATGTGCAATTTGAAAAAAAAAAAAAAAAATAAATAAAAAAATAAAAAAATCGGATGGCTGAAAGGTCAATGTCACAGCTTAAGGTCAAACATTAAAATTAAGCATGCCTAGAGCATAGCTCCTAAAATTATGTATTGATTTCGAAATAACATTGCACAATTGTTTTCTATTGTGAGTAGATGCGCTATTTTAGACAAACTTTCAGATAGCTCCAAGGACAAGGTCAAGCTCAAGGATGTATGTAAATATTTAGCATGTCCGTCCAAACCGTTTTTCCTGTTTATTTTACACTTTTGGTGACAGGGCTATATTTGTTATGTACTGGTGATAATTTAATTTGGTTGGTAGTGGACAAAATGAGATGTTTCATGCAAAAGATGAAAGCTTGATATTGTGCATGAATCATTAGAATATTGACCTCTTTCAAAATAGCTAAAATCATGATCCTTGGGTCCCAAGGGGCGGAGCTCTAGGGGGGGTGGGGTTTATGAAAAAATAAAGAACGATGTTTTAAATGACATCTTCTCCAAAACCACTGGGCTGATTTGAACCAAATATGGCAGAAATCTTGCTTAGGTGGTCCCCTTCATAAATAGCAAAAAGAATTGAAATCCGTTAAAAACTCTTGTTGCCATGGCAACAAAAGTGAAATTTTAAAATAATCTTTAAAAATCTTCTCCTCCTGACCCAGAAGGTGTAGAGCCTTGATATTTGCACGAAGCATCAGTATATTGACCCCTTTCAAATAGCTAAAATCATGATCCTTCGGTCTCCATGGGCGGACCCAGGGGGAGGGGGGTATAGGCATGAAGCATCAGTTCACAGACTTCTTTCTTATTTTTGAAATTATTACCCATGGAAAAGTTTTTTCCTTCTTTCAAATCAGCACTAAAGCTTTGGAATTTAGACTTTTGGATCCCCAGGTTTATAGTCTTTATTATAGGGATGAGTGTATTTTTCACTGCGTTTATTGGAGTATAAAGTGCAATTGCCTTAGCACATGGCAAATAACGCCCCTCCCCTACGGGCGTTATTTGCCATGTGCTAAGGCAATTGCACTTTATACTCCAATAAACGCAGTGAAAAATACACTCGTCCCATATAATTGCAATACGTCTATTTTCAAATCCGAAACGGATAGAGAGATGAAAATAAAAACAAATATACGAACTGTGGGCGGAGTTACTTTTCTTTGATAGGCGTATGTATACATTGACACAGTTTATCGCTCGAGTCGTTGTAACGGCGGACATTTTATTTCGTCGCTTGGGTTTTTTGAAATGGAAATTCGAACATTCGTTGGATTTATTTGGAATTATTATTTGGAATTACTTTAAACTCCGTAAATTATGATATCTGGGTCGATAACAGTTAGAATTATGAATAGATGCTTTGTAATAGACAAGAAATATAAACCTACCACATGTACACGATGCATGCTGATGTGGCGAAGCCGATTCGACATCTCGGATTTACGGCTAATTAAGAGTTTTTCGAAATCTTCATGTTTAAAACCAACATTATAATTGTTATAAGGACAATATTTGTTTATCTATTTATTGAAAATCCATGGAAGTATAAAGGAATTCGAGGAAATCGAAATTCAAAAGGTGATGACTATAAATAGTAACAAAACAAGTTTGGTATTTCTTGGAAGTGAATTCCCAATATCGGAAATCCCTGACTTTGTTTGTTTCTATTTTTGTCGAAAATAGTTCTGCCTTTTATCGAGGTATAAAGTGCAATTGATTTGATCACGTGATACGATTTGGGCCAATGAAAATACTCTATTTTGAAGTATTGCAATTATATGTAATTGTAGCCCACTTGTTTCATTATCCTAACCTTAACATGAAATTAGACTGTTGAAAGAAAATTAGACTTTATCTCAGGTGAGCGCCCAATGGCCAACGGCCCTCTTGTATCTTATACTTTATCCTGAGTCCCTTGATAAAACGCCAATTTTGATTTATAGTAATAATTAAAAGTATTTTGGTAGGGGCTCAATAGTCTTATTTCAAGTGAAAGATTTGAATGCTCTACACCAAATGGTTTTGGAGAAGATATAAGGTCTTTGAAGATTTGTTTTCATTTTCTCCATGTTAAATTCTAAGTTCCGATACCATTAATCCAACAGTAACTTTTAATAGTATTTTTATTACAATACCAACAAAACGATATTAAGTAGAGCTGCTTGAGCGCCTGAGTTGCTTCCCAGTCTAAATGTACTGATTGAGCAAATGGAGTTTTCAGAAATTTAACCCTTTCCTGATTTGCAAAGTTTAAGACCTTTTCAAAGTAAAAATTATTGCAGAAAAAAATAAAGTGGATTTACTTTGAAAAATAATCATTTAGGGTGGAAGAAAATATTGTGGAAAAAGAAAAAAATTGCTTGTTTGTTCCAACGTCATCAATTAGGTTCATCCTTGTGCTCGGACAAACATTCTGTCCATGTTTAATGAAGATTTGACCATAATTGTGACCCCTATAGTACTAACAAGGAAACTGTCATTAGGATCCCTTTTCCCATGTTTTCCAATGAACCCTTCCAATTTCCAATGGATTCATGCTTCTGAAATGCCAAGCAATTTCATTAATTTAAAAAATATTGGGCCAAAATTTTGGCCCCTAGAGTGCTAACGAGGGAATTCTCATTAAGGTCCCTTTTCCCGTGTTTTCCCAAAGAACCTTCCCGTTTTCAATAGAGTGACCAGAGAACGTTTCTGGCCATGTTTTCATGAAGATTGGGCCTTAATTGTTGCCCCTAGAGTGCTTACAAAAATTTTGTCATTAAGGCCAGCTTTTTACTGTGTTTTCCAACAAAACAATCCAATATTCCATAGAGTCTACCCTTGTGATCGGACAAAGTTTCTAACCTAGTTTCAAAAAGATTGGCGAAAAATGTTGCCCCAGGAGTGCTAACAAAGACATTTTTATTACCCTGTCCCCGAGTTTTCCGACGGAAGTTTCTCATTTACCACTGAGTTCATCCTTGTGACAAGACAAAATTCTGACCATGTGTTATGAAGATTGGTCCAATCTGTAGCCCCTAGAGTGCTAACAAAGACATTGTTGACGACTTCTTACGGGGGACGGACGACAGACATTTAAAAATCACAAAAGCATACTTTAATTGAGCACAATGCGAGATAAAAATATCTAAGGTGTGTCTTACAGCAAAACATCTCAAAGCTCATATTTTTCAGTTTGTCAAAGAGCAAATTAAATGATGATGGGTAACTTTGGCCTTTCAGACTTGTACAGAGTGAATATTTCATTCAAAAGAAGAGAATTAAATGCATTGCCCTTGCACAGGTTATAGTCAATTTACTCAAATTACATTCTCGGCTAATCAGAAGAAACAATCTTGTATCCTGGGATTAATTTAGGGTCTGTTTGCTTATTTTAACTGACCGTAGAAAAAAAGAGAGAAAAAAACATTTCCAATAAAATCCTTCGACTCTATCTAATTTAACAAGTTTAGAGAAAAACTGAGGCAAACAATTTAAGGTTTATAGGTTACAATATTAGGATTCTTTCAAGTAATTTCACTTATCTTGTTTTTGTAATAAATCCATTCAACGTCATGTTATCCAAACAACTAGACCACGTTAATCCGTGATTACCTTGTTTCAACTTTTAAACAGTCTCTGCACAATCTCGGGAGTCTGGGATTTGGGTGATTTTAGCAATCTTTACCCTTACTTACAATAACTCTAAAATTTGTAAAATGTGTTAATGTTGTCAAGGAAATTGTTTAGTCGTAAGCCTTTATTCAATAAATTCATTAGCTTTTTGATCTTTTTTTAATGGTTCAAAATCTCTTTTAGCAGCGTCAGTAAGTACTGCTTTAGTGTTAATGATATCATTCCCATCATATTCAAATGGATTTGTAAAGTGGGTTAATGTTGTCAAGGAAATTGTTTAAGAGATGTGTTTAAGAGATGAAGGGAATATTTTTTGTTGCACCGTTTTTCGGATTTTTAAAAAAAATGATCCCAAAAATAGTACATTTAGCCGTAAGCATTTATTCAATAAATTCATTAGTTTTTTTCATCCTTTTTTAATGGTTTCAAATCTCTTTTAGCAGCGTCAGTAAGTACTGCTTTAGTGTTAATGATATCATTCCCATCATATTCATATGGATTTTTAAAGTGTGTTTATGTTGTCAAGGAAATTGTTTAAGAGATGTGTTTAAGAGATGAAGGGAATATTTTTTGTTTTCGTGGTGGTATATATCGAAAAAACTAATCACACTGAATTAGGTTTTTCGA
Source organism: Fragum fragum (assembly GCA_946902895.1). Taxonomy (NCBI): domain Eukaryota; kingdom Metazoa; phylum Mollusca; class Bivalvia; order Cardiida; family Cardiidae; genus Fragum; species Fragum fragum. Next base: position 18,535,007 of record OX336383.1, on the reverse strand, counting down.
TTCATACCTCCTTAAAAGCAAAAATATTCTCTTCATTGCTTATAATTTGATAGCATAGGGCGAAAAAAAAAGCAAAAACTTAACAATTTTGATACTTTTTTTGAATGGTACTACTTTGCGCGGAAGCATACCGAATTGCTGCGTACTCAAAATTTTAATCTTGGAGGATTGATTTTTTTCGACCAACCAGAATGCCTAGTTTTGATTAAATTAAATTGTTTATGAAATGAACTTATTACGCGCTGTGTTTGTGAGCTCAGGATGATTGGACGAGAGAATCTTCTCTATATTTAGTATATTTGTATTTTGTTTAGAGTCAGCTTCAAGCCTCGCTAACCCTATAGCAATTAAGAACCTCTTGTCCGTACAGTCTGCTCTAAAGATGAACCTTTGTCTCGATAAAGACTGAATTGTAAGCGGCGTGCTATAACGTCATTTATTATTTAATTTCTGTTCATGGTAGGGACAGTGCAGTGTACAATTTTGAAATCGGTTCCACGTCGGGTTCGCCGAATGACGTCGAGACATTACCTTTAAGGCGTTACCATGACGAATTTATTGCGTTATTGGTTTTCGCTAGCCAAATTGATTGGCAATGAATCGACGAACACGGTATTGGGCAAGATTGTGCAATAACATTGCCAATTACTTTAATAAACTATTGCAAAATAATCTTAGTTCAAGTTATTTTTTGTAGAAGAAACTGGGAAGTATGAGGGACTTGGTTCAAATGTTGGAAAGAGACTTTGACATGCTATTTCACCGTTGGTCTTATCATGAGCAGATTCTTAATTATACATGACAAAATCATGACACATTAACAACGTCATGTTGTTACTTTTTAAGTTGATGGAACTTTGCTTCATATGGGTTTTAACAACCCAAGTTACGATTGGAGGTATTCAGATTCATGGGATAAACACACAGATACAAAAAGACAGACAGAAATACAGACGGACAGTAATCATAAATATCAGTGAGCATTGAAGACTGCTAAATGTCTGTTTGTTCGGGGTTTTAACATTAGCAAAATTTTGAAAGATTTTTCAATTCTTGAAAGGAAATAAATACTCTCTGCGTCATATATCTTAATCATTTTGGGCGCCATATTGATGACGTCATAGTAGGGCCAAGGTACTGATCTGAGATGGGCGACCTCTTTCAAATTAAATCTAAGGCACTACTCGACATTTTGATATAGGTTGCCATAAATCGGCACGAAATTTGAAAGGGACCGACTTTTTGTCCCGTAGGAAATACACTTTGATCTAACTTCTTGTAGTGACGTAAAAAGGTTATTATCTTGTCATATTTTACGGAGCTTTTACTATAAGACGATATATTTTTAACAGCAGACAATCAGTTGAGCGATCTAGGACCATTATGGTCCTCTTGTTTGATTTTCTATTTTTTTATTTTTCTAACAAAAGGATTTTTCAACAGGGCAGCTATAAGAAAAACGATGTAAACCTTATTCTCAAAGTGTTCTGCGACGAATCATTTCGTGAAAACCTCTTGTTGCCGCGTTATTTGAAAATTAGAAATTTGTGTAAATCTTTGATTTTTTTTTCTCAGAAACTACAAGGCCAAAGGCATGTATATTTCATATGTAGCTTGCAAAATTTGAGTAAATTAAAAAAATCTAAGAAAAAAAAATCTTCACTTTTAGACCAAGGCATTTATATACGGAATGTAGCTTAGCCTAGCTTTTATCTTTCATTTTGATTAAATTATGCCTGTATGTTAAAAGCACCCCTTCCCTGGGCTCAATAAGACCATGTTCAACAGTCCCATTCTACCAAGTCTAAGGCATTCATATTTGGTATTAAAGGGCAAATCCATAGGGGTAACATAATTAAAATTTTCAAAATTCCATTAATAAACATGTGCATTGATACTCATTGATTTTTCTTGAGATTGTTTCAAAAACACTTTATTGGAGTTTTTATTTTTACCTTTTCGTTTTTACGGCATCGCTTATGTCCCTTACCTATTGGATACATATGCTTAACTCCCCTGAATAGTGACGTCATAGTGGAAGTTTATTAAAAATGGACGTAGAGTATGACAGTGATTTGAGCGATATTCCCGAAGAAGAAATGGATGTTTCTGGTACTTTAAGGCCATATGTGTACGAACCAGTTTGAAGGGCAATTGCTAAGGAATCGGAGGATAGTGATGATTATGATTCTTTGTCTTCTTTTTGCCCCGATTTTGACGATAATGTTCCTGAGGTGTCAACATGGTAAGTGATCAATATTTGCGGCGAATATTGCCGTTTATAAACATTAGAATCGTAACAAATTTAATTTACTCCCTTTTTGAACGTTTTAATCTGACTTGAACAACGAATTTAAATGAAGGTCCCAATGAAGTGACGATTGCGAGTGAGACCCCTTTTGAATTATCCGGGGACTATTAACACAAAAACTCCTCTGAATTTCTTCTACCAAAAATTTACGATCAAACATCTCGTTTGTAAATTTAAGACGAGAATAAGAAATTATGTGCATGACATTTCCAGTCTTATTGTCCAAATAGTGCATTAGATGATTATCTGGCTGTCATAAGAAACTTTCAGTCTGTAGATATCTACTAGGTGCAAAGTGAAGACTGATCAGACAGGATTATATATAGGCTCAAATGGTTTTGGTTGCTTGAAATAAGTACTACATTATCCAACGTTTGAAAACTGTTCTGGTTTACAATTGTGCCCCATCAGAAAAGTTACATTAGCGTTTGTTTAATCTCTGTACATATGGACAGTAAATCATTCTCAAATATGAAAATAATAATAAATAATTCAATTTCACAGGTGCCAGTGCAAGATTTGTGTGAATATGCCAACTGTGACAGAATCCAAGTGCTGCAAGACAACAAACAGTATAGATGGGAAGGTTGAAGCAGGATTGACATGCATAACAGATCACATTGCATTCCGGGTGAACTGTCTGAACATTCATGTATTGGGTGTAACCTACTATGAAAATTCAAAGTGGATTCTAGTTAAAGTAAGCATTCAGTAGGATTTTAGATATTGTGGAAAAAGAAGAAATTGCTTGATACTCTTTTTCTACAATGTTTCTTATTCATAAATTTACAGGGATGTAAAATCAGGGATTGAACAGAAAAGGGTTAAAGCAAGGAAACTTACCCCATTACCACACAATCCAATGTTCTGACATACTGAAGCAATGTAGTTTGCAAAAAATAGTGGGAAAAGGAGTAATTGCCTTTTTTAACATGCAACTTGTCCTTATACAAAGTTTACTACCACATTCAACACTTAAACTCTTAAAATTCAGTGATTTACCAATTGTCAGCTGTCAAAGAATTTTTTTTACGATCCATTCATTCATTTAGACCAAAAGTGAACTTTGGACTACAATTTTGGACATCTTTTAGGCATTTTTCTTGGTTTGTGGACCTTGACATTGTGACTGCAGCTAATTCAGTCTGTAGTTACAATTTAGATCACCAACCAACCATCTTGGGAACACTGTAGAAAAAGAAGAAATGCTTGTTACTTTATTCTGTCGGATGTAAGACAAAGCCAGTAAAGATCATCAACTTAATATTGTCATCTGCTACTTTTTGAATTTGGACCATTCCCAACTCTGTTGTCTATCATTAAGTTAACCAAAAAATTTTTGGTGTAAAAGCTAAGATCTGTTTACATTTTTTTATTCTAGGCTACACAGACACCTGGCCTTTAGACGATTGGGAAAGGAGTGAGGAAAGTGATTCCTTCACATGTGGTGACTGCTATCAGAGACATGATTCCCTCTCAGGACTATTGTGGATTCAAATACCCTCAGTAGTTAACTTTATGATCTTATTTTGACATTGAGAAAAAGCGCTTATCCCTTATTTTCATGCTCTGAAGAAAACTAAGCTGTAGAAACTATACAGAGAAAAGTATTCATTGTTCATGACATTTTCTCTTAAAATTTCATACATAATTTACACTTACTTTTCAATTTTAACATACTTAAATTTTGCCTGCTGTTCAAGTTCTAGACCTGCCTTAAATTTGTCAAGTTTAGTATTAACCCATTGTCACAAACCCTAGCTTTTTGAAACACTAAAGAAATATAGAAACTTTGCAGGAGAAGCAGAAATCGTTTATGACAAATACTTTGTCCTTTTCTCTCAATGTTTCTAGGCTTTGTGTCGACCCCACCCCTGTTTAAGCAGACTTTGTCAATTTTCAATTTCGGACTTGTGTAAAATGTTGTTATCTATGCACAATGAGTTAAAACCCCTGATGCAGTGGAATCCTTTCAGTATCAACATGAGCATGTCAACTATTATACTATTGGGAAGGTAGTCTTTATAGGCATCTGTTAAAAAAGGTGTAAAAAAGTCCTGTAAATCCGTTAACCTTTCCTGTAAAAGCGTGGGATTATACGTCACTGTGATTTAATACTAGAGAAAACATTGTGGAAAAAGAAGAAATTACTTTTAATAAGCTATTTCTCCTTTTCCCATTTTCTACCACATGGTTTCAGTTCATACTGCATCAAATTTACATTGTCGTTTGCAACCTCTTTCAATTTGGACTAGTCTTAAAATTTCTGAAAACAGGTTAGGGATAAGTCAGTTGCATATAAGCCGGGATTGCTATCAACCCCTTACTAGACGGTAAAAACTTTAGACTGGTCCATATTCAATCAATTTCATAGCTTAGTCAGACTCCTAATCTTCATTCATGGGATGTCATGGTTTCGATCCCTGGCGGCAGCAGATATTCTTTCCGACATTTGTCTCTCACCAATGGGTGGATAATCGTTAACCTAAGTGGGATAGCAGCTGGAGTCTAGGAAAGGATGCAGTGGTAGTACTGATGTGAAAATTACCAGGAATCCTTTGATAGGTAATCCAGCTGCTGCGATATGACTGAAATACTATTAAAAGCAGCATTAACCCCTATTTAATCAATCAATTCAAAAAGGAATATGTTCAAGGTTTAAAATTTGTTTTCATCCGGAGACTAGGCAATTTCAATAAGCTTTTTTTCAAGTTGATTGAAATAAAACAAGAGCACTGCCTACGGGTGCCTATGCGCGGTTGTTGGGTGCTGGATAGTGAACAAAATGCATCTAGAGTTACCCCCCTTGATAGTATAGGTTGCTCTTTTGATGGTGAACAAATGTGTCAAGTTTGAAGCGAATGCCTTTAGTAGAACCAGAGATATCACAAATGTCTAAGTTTTTGCACGACGACAATGACACCAAGGCAATTCCAACACCTCTGGTTTTCTTTGAAAACAGCCGAGCTAAAACAACTATAATTAAATGGCAAGATATACTGATAAGACGGGACTTTGAAATTAAATAATATCTACAAGCTTCATATGTTTTATTCTGTGTTGCTTGAATTTTATGCAATGTTATTCTACAATTTATTTGCATAACCCACTACCATGCAATAAGAGACAAAAATGAGACTGGCTCAAATTCGAGATTGCAGGTGACAATTTTAAGTGTTTGGAATGAAAATTTGGGTACCAAATACGGTAGAAACCATTGTGAGACAAGGGCAAATCTCTAATAACAAGAAATCTCTCCTTTTCCCACTCTTTTTTCCATTTTATAATATTTTCATATTCAAAAATAAGAATTGTATGGTAATGGGTTAAATGCATGTACAAAGAAAGGAAAGTCATGTGTAATGTGAATACGGGCAAAATTTAAGTGTACCGCAGAAACAAAAATTCAAAAACAATCATGGAAAGAAAGAAAATTCTGGTTGTCAACCTTTCAATTCTTCAAATCCATTATAAACCATTTTATGACACACCTCAAGAAAAGGATTTGATTAAAATTGTTGAAAATTTGGAAATTTCTTGTTGCAACCTATTTCTTCATTTCCCACAATGCTTTCTGCCAAGGAAATGTTTTCTGTCATGTTATAAACAAATTAAGATTAATTCATACATGACATAAATTATAATAAGTTCCAATTGAATAATAAGGGATTTAACAAAGGAGTTGTACAGTCCTTTGAATAAACATAGATCACGGGTGAAAATCAAGGGTGCCTTATATACATCACTAGTTTGTCTAACATGATAGGATGGGATGTGCATATATTATGTAATCATTTCCTGTATTGTTTAAAACACTAATTAAGACATGACCATAGCCTAAGTTTATTCTTTACCAAGCAATCAGTAGCTTGTTTTTCCGCTAGTGACTATAGTGATCTTTGAAAAAAATTAACATAATGATAGCCACTATTTTCTGTTCAATTATCTGTACCTCCTTTTAACTCATTAGAACTAAATCCTCTATTTTTACTCACAGTAGGAGAAACTTGTGACAAATATTGGGGGGAAAGGAGAAGTTGATCGTGACTAGCAATAGCAAATTTTCTCACATTTTTGAAGCCTATTTACAATAGTAAATCAATTTTGGCACAAATTAAGTTGTCATCTGCAACCTCTTTCAATGAAAAAAAAAACAACTTTTTTTTTAAACTGATCTTAAAATTTTTTGCCCAGTAATAACTAATTCATAAGCAATCCTGTCCGTCTAACCTCTCAATTTGGACTAGTCTAAAATCATGTCATTTTGGAATGGGATCAATGAAAAATGAGAGTATGACTAGAGGAGAAAATAGTGAGAATAAGGGGAAATGACTTAGAGTTAGTAAGTTCTCCTTTTGCCACACAGTTTTCGTGAATATGTCAAAATTGACCAATGGCTGGCCTGCCCTTTACTTCGTAGTCTCCGCTCATGAACTCCAACAGGAAGTTCTGATTTGATTTTTGACAGCATTCTTTTGCAAAATTTATGCTAAGTAGCACGTAACAAAAAAGTAAAATGGTTGGTTGATAACCTAAACGTGGTAACTACAGCTTGAAAAGGCTGTAGTTACAATGTTTAAGCTGCCAAATCAAAAATAATAAAAAATAAAGGTAAACAAAAATTGCAACCAATGTTGGAGTTGATAAGCTCAGGTCAGGGCTGAATGAATTATTTGATTGGTTGGTATATTCCTCTATTGAAAGTCTCGTTTGGTCAATATATTGGAAGGACAATATCCGAGCTGGAAAAAAAAATGGGAACGCTTTCAGTTCTGCTGTCTTATGAAAAATCGGTCCATAATGAGATTCGTTCATTTTTTTTATATATAATCCCACCCCCACAATATATGGCCGAGATATCAATTTGTTCACCAAATTGATCTAACCGCTGTTGCAGCTTCTTCCTCGAAATTGCCCTAGCTGATGGTCGGCATGTCGGTTCTTCTTCCCGTCGGTTCTCCGAGATCAAGATTGTTGGCACGGCGTCAGGTTTCAATCCGAGTCGAAAGTTCTTAAAACCAACGTCTTTTGCTAGTTTCGGACTGATCAAAAACTTGAAATTAAAGTGTCTCACACAAAGCTTTGCATGACTCGGTGGCTCAAAATTTGTCATTGCTGTCCGATCACGGTTCAGTTTATGAATCCACAACTTTTTTCTTTCAAAATCAATCGAAAACGTAAAAATGCTGATCCTCTGAGTTCCCGATTCAACATTACAACCGTAAGCCGCACAAATCGTCATTATTTTGCTTTAAAATCGATTTTTTACGTATTGCGCCTGTATTTAGTACAGCAACCATTGGACATGTAAAACAGATAACTTCCACTTTGACGTCACAAATGCAGGGGAGATAAGCGGTTTGGGGAATGTACAGGGGAAGTAAGCGATGCGCTGTTTTGGGGCAGTTTTAAATCTTGACATTTCGAAATGGTTTTTGTACATGTGCACGGTCTGCAATCGCGAAAATATTGTTTGTGTGTTTAATTAACACCATATACATGAAAAATAATGAATGAAAAGACAAAATAAAAATTTCTTTGAATTTGACCTTTAAGCATAACCAGGTGGATCTCTACAATAATAGAAAAAAACTTAGCACTGGGGTAAAACATGGCCCTGCTCTAGAGGTTCAAAATTAGGGAAAAGAGCATTTTCAAATATCTTCCTCTCTCTATGTACAAGTTGTATGTAATATGTTCTTAATTGGTTTATAGTACACCAAGATAGTTCTCTACCAAGGTTGCTAAAATGTATCAATTGAGTCAATATTGCCCCAGCCCCTGAGGCCCCAAGTTTGATAAAATTAGAGCAAAATCAAATTATTCTCCTCTTAACTCTGGTCCATATTAATAGAAGCTGCAGACAGTAATTAAAATTTGAAATATAGATACAAAGAATTTCAGGGTTGAAAACATAGTGAGAAATGGAAAAATTGTTTGTAACTCCTAAGTTCTCCCTTTCTCACAATGCTTTTTTTTCCTTTTTTGAACTCTAGAGGCTACATTTCAGGGTTGTTTTACTTTATGATAAATTTAAAAATTGCACTTTCTTTCAATGTTTTTAGCTCTCCTGAGCACTAAGTGCGAGGTGAGCTATTGTGATCGGTCGTTGTCCGTCGTCCGTCCGTCCGTCTGTCCGTCCGTCCACAATTTCTTTAAAAATCTTCTCCTCCTAAACAATTGGGCCAATCAAGCTGAAACTTTGCAGGGATGTTCCTTGGGTGAAGTTCTTCAAAAGTTGTTAAAAGCATTACCGGAATTACCGTCAAAAACTCTGGTTGCCGCGGCATTTGAAAATGGGAATCTTTAGTAAATCTTTAAATATCTTTAAAAATCTTCTCCTCCTAAACCAGGAGGCCAATAAAGCTGAAACTTTGCAGGGATGTTCATTGGATGAAGCTCTTCAAAAGTTATGAAAAGAATTTAATTCCGTCAAAAACTCAGGTTGCCGCAGCATTTGAAAATGGGAATGTTAAGTAATTCTTAAAATATCTTTAAAATCTTCTCCTAAACCAGTAGGCCAATCAAGCTGAAACTTTGCAGGGATGTTCATTGGGTGAAGCTCTACAAAAGTTATTAAAAGAATTTTATTCCGTCAAAAACTCAGGTTGCCGCGGCATTTGAAAATGGGAATGTTTAGTAATTCTTAAAATATCTTTAAAAATCTTCTCCTCCTAAACCAGTAGGCCAATCAAGCTGAAACTTTGCAGGGATGTTCCTTGGGTGAAGCTCTACAAAAGTTGTTAAAAGAATTTAATTCCGTGAAAAAATGTTGTAACCGCAGAATATGAAAATTGGAAATTTTAGTAAATCTTTGATGTTGTTTTTTTCATAGACTACAAGTCCAAAGACCTTTTTATTTTGTAAAGAGTTTAATCATATGGTTCTCTACCATGTTTTTGAATATTTAATCTCTTGGGTCAAAAATGGCCCCGCCCCTGAGGTCCGAAGTTTGGAAAAATTCTTAATAACAGCAATTTCAAAAGGCTTCTCCTCTTAAACTATATGGTCTAGGATATTCATATTTGGTATGTAGCATAACTAGATGGTTTTGTACTTTATCACTTAAAGTTGTCCTCCCAGGGTCAAAAACGGCCCTGCACTAGAGGTCCAAAAATTGGGAAAAAGTAAAATTTGAGTATGTTAAAAAAAATCTTCATTTTAAGGCGGAGGGCATTTATATTTTGAGTGAAGCATAGCCTGTCTGTTATCTATCAATTTTGATTAAAATTATGCCTGTAGGTTACCCTTTCCCTGGGTGTCCAAAGTTCGTAAAAATGCTCAATTAGACCATGTTCAACAGTCTTCTCACCACAATCTACAAAATCTTAGGCATTCATATTTGGTATATAGCATGAACAGATGGTTCTTTACCATGTTAGCTAAAATCTAAGCCCTGGGACAAAACATTGCACTGCCCCAGAGGTCAAAAATTTTGGAAAACACCCAATTAGAGCAATTTTGAAAGACTTCTTCTTCGGAAAAATATGTGAAGGGCATTCATATTTGGTATGTAGCATGACTAAATAATTTTGTACTATGTTATAGGAAAAATGCTCTTAGGATAAAAAAAAACGTCTCTGCTCCTGCGGTCAAAAATTGCGTAAATCGCATTGAAAGAATTCTTTAATAGAAATGGAGAAATAGCTTGTCACTCTCTTTCTCACAATGCTTTTTTAAAGTTTTTTTTTTTGTGGGTGACAAATTGTGGGATAGTTTGGTATAGGATTAAACAATAAAGCCAAAGGCATTGATTTTTTTTGGAAAGCATTACTAGATTGTTTGTACAAAGCCCGAAATCTTATATGTGTTTTATTTATTTTGCTCAAGTTAAGTCTTTTTTATACAAAAAGGACTGTAAATTAGGGATGCTTCAGGTGAGCGATTTATTTTAAACTTATTTTCCCTGATTGAATCAAAATGTGGGATAGTTTGGTAATTGATTTATCTATAAAGCATTCATTTTTGACTGGATGTCCGTCGTCAACATTTACCTTGTAGACACTCTAAAGGCCACATTGTTTTGCCTTATTAACCTGAAATTTGGTCAGAATAATTGTCTTGGTGAAATCGTATACGAGTTTGAAACTGGGTCAACTTGGGTAAAATCTATGTCATTGCGTCAAAACTTAGAAAAACCTTGTATGCACTCTAGAGGCCACATTGTTTGCCTAATTAACCTGAAATTTGGTCAGAATGATTGTCTTGATAAAATCTCGGACAAGTACGAAATAGGGTCTACTGGGGTCAAAGACTAGATCACTGGGTCTTACCTTAGAAAAACCATGCATGCACTCCGAAGGCCACATTTTTTTACCCATCAACCTGAAAATTGGTCAGAATGATTGGCTTAGTAAAATCTTGTACGAGTTCGAATCTTTGTTAACTTAGGTGAAAAAACTAGGTTAAAATAAGAACAACTTTGTATGTACGCCGGAGGCCACTTTTTTTGCCTAATCGACCTGAAATTTTGCCTCAAGGATTGTTTTGAATAAATCTTGTGCGGGTTTGAAACAGGGTCAATTTGAATAGAAAACAAGGTAACTGGGTCAAATCTTAGAAAAACCTTGTATGCAATCTAGAGGCACCTTTTTTCCCAATCAACTTAAAAATTGGTCATACGGTTTATTTGGTTGAAAGCGTGCACTCTAGATGCCAATTGACCTGAAATTTGGTCAGAATGATTATCTTGATTAAATCTCGGAAAGGTTCAAAATTGGGTCGACTGAGGTCAAAAACTAGGTCACGGGTCAAATCTTAGAAAAACCTTGTATGCACTCTAGAGGCCACATTTTTGACCCCATCAACCTGAAATTTGGTCATAATGATTGATGTTATAAAATATTGTATGAATTCGAAACTTGGTCAACTAGGGTAAAAAAAGGTCTCTGGGTCAAATCTAAGAAAAACCATGTATGCACTCTTAAGGGCCACTCTTTTAGTCTGATCAACCTGAAATTTGATCAGAAAAATTGTCTCGGACAAGTTCATTACTGGTTCTACTAGGCTCATAACCTAGGTCAATCGACCTTAAATTTGGTCAGAATGACTGTCTTGGTGAAATCTTGTGCAAGTTTCAAACTGGGTTAACTGGGGTCCGAAACTAGATCACAGGGTTAAAGCTTCGAAGCTTTGATGAAAATTGGTCAACTGGGGTCAAAAACTAGGTCAAACGGTCAATCTTAGAAAAACCTTGTATGCACTTTACAGGCCACATTTTTTGCCCAATTGACATGAAATTTGGTCAGAATGATTGTCTTGATAAAATCTCGGACAAGTTCGAAAAAGGACCAATTGGGGTAAAAAAACTAAGTCACCGGTCAAATCTTAGAAAAACCTTGTATGCAATCTAGGATTCGTTTTTTGATTGCATTTAACCTGAAAATTGGTCAGAAGGTTAAGTTAGTTGAATACAAGGTCACGGGTCAAATTTAAGAAAAACTTTGTTTGCACTCTATAGGCCACATTTTTTGCCCGATCCACCTGAAATTAGGTCAGATTGATAGTCTTGGTAAATCTTGTACAAGTTTGAAACTGGGTCAACTGGGGTCAAAATTTTGGTCACAGGGTGAAAAATTACAAAATCCTTGCATGCAATCTAGAGGCAATGTTTTTTGCCTACTGACCTGAAATTTGGTTAGAATTATTGGCTTGATATAATATCTGAGAAGTTCGAAATTGGGTCAACTTGGGTCCAAAAAATGTCAATGGTTCAAATTTTAGTTAAACCTAGTATGAACTCTAGAGGCCACACTTTTTGTCTGATCCACCTGAAATTTGATCAAAATAAATGTCTTAATGAGGTCTCGGATAAGTTCATAACTGATTCTACTAGGCTTATTAACAAGGTCATTGGGTCAATATTAGGAAAATCTTGTATGCAATCTATAGGCCTTATTTTTTCCCCAATCGACATAAAATTTGGCCAGAATGACTGTATTGATGAAATCTTTTGCATTTTTCCCAACAACCTGAAGATTGTTCAGTAGGTTTATTTTGTTGAAATCTGGTACGAGTTTAAAACTAGGTCAACTTGGGTAAAAAAACTAGGTCACAGGGTCAAAACTTTTAAAAACTTTGTATACGCTCTAGAGGCCACCTTTTTTTGCCCAATTGACCTGAAATTTGGTTAAATTGAATGTCTTGATTAAGTCTCGGACAAGTTCGAAATTAGGTCAACTGGGGTCAAAGAATAAGTCACAGGGTCTTACCTTAGAAAAACCTTACAAGCACTCTGAGGGCCACATTTTTTTGACCCTTCAACCTGAAAATTGGTCAGAATGGTTGTCTTGATTAAATCTCGGACAAGTTCAAAATAGGGTCAACTGGGGTAAAAAAAAACTAGGTCATGGGTCAAATCTTAGAAAAACCTTGTATGCACTGTAGATGCTACATTTTTCTCCCGATTAACCTGAAATAAGGTCAGAATGATTGGCTTTTTGAAGTCTTGTACGAGTTCGAAACTTGGTTAACTAAGATCAAAAACTAGGTCACGGGGTCAAAACGTATAAAAGACTTGTTTGCACGTCAGAGGCCATTTTTTTCCTAATCGACCTGAAAATTGGCCAAAAGGATTGTTTTGGTTTAAAAAAGGTCAATATAGGTAAAAAACTAAATCACAGGTCAAATTTTAGAAAAACGAGATTTAATCAAGAAAAATGCCCAAAGTTTACGCATGGACGGACAGACGCATGCCTTGACGAAATATGTGTGACAGACAACGCCATGACAATAAAACTCTCACAACTAGAAATACTTTATAAATAATATATTTCTCCCTTAACCTGAAAATTTTGGGTTTGCTTAATCTGAATTCCAACAAATTATAGCAGACCTATTTTAGCTACAATGTTTGTCATAACTTATTGTCAGTACATCAAAATGATTTTGTTAGGAAATTTGGTAAAATGGGTTGGAAGTTGATTTTTTTTAGATTTTAGAGTAAAAAAAAAAAACCCTGCCAAGCCATTCCATGCCCAAATTGAGGGTGCAATCAAAATTCCATAAACAATTCAAGTAAAGGGTCACCCGAAGATCATTCATGGTAAGTATTGTTGATCGTTGTCAAATGATTAGGGAGGCAGATTTTCAAAGATTTTAAGTGAAAATAAACCCCGCCCTGCCACGCCCATATTTGGGCACCAAACAAACTTTCTTGTACAATTTAAGTAGAGGTCACTCAAAAAACATTCATGTCAAGTTTCAATGAAATCGGCCAAAAGGTTTGAGAGGAGAATATATTTAAAGATTTTAATGTGAAAATAAGCCCCACCATGCCTGGCCCATATTTGACGGTCAAGCAAAATTTCTTGAACAATTTAACAAGAGGGTCAGTCAAGGAATATCCATTCCAAGAATCATTTAAATCGGCAAAATGCTTTTGGAGGAGAAGCTTTTTAAAGATTTTAAAGGGAAAATAAGCCCCGCCTTGCCACGCCCATATTTTGGGGTCAATCAAAATTTCTTGAACAATTCATGAACAGGGTGGCCCAAGGAACATTTCTGTCTAGTTTAATTAAAATCCGCCCATTTGTTTAGAGTAGGAGAAGGCGTTTACAGAAAAGTTACGCACGGACGGACGCACGCAGGCCTGACAACGCCATGACATTAAACAATGAGCTAAAAATTGGATTCGTTTAAGCATTTCAAATGTCGAGTTCTAAACCAAGGTGGAAACAAGTTACCAAACCGAAACGTAGCAATGAAAGAGTTAATCCATTGATGAATCCTAGTTAATGCGTTTCGTATGAAAGCATTTCATTAACCCATTTCCAGGCGACAACTTTCAGACTTTTTTCCATAATGATTTCTCTCAAGTGATATTTCTTTAGTGTACTAAAATGCCAGACAGTTTTTCAATAGCTTTACCTAAAGGTATTAATATTAATGAATAAAGATGTATGTAACATTTTTAAGCCGTCTGTATCTCTCTCTATCTGTTTCTACCCATTCTGACACAATCCCTCCTTTTTACGCCCCTCAAAACACACAGTGCTTTCCTCTAAAAAAAGAAAAGAAAAAAAAGATAATATCAAATTCTATCAACTTGAAATTGTCGTCTGCAGATAATTTAATTTGATATGACAACTTTCAAACTAAAGAAGGAAAGATTGATTTTTTCATGCATTGATCGCTGAAAATAGGCACATTTCGCAATATTTTTCCTTGCGAGAAATAACCAATATAAGAGACAGATTGATTACAGAAGCTATCCTAGTTGTACATCCTATTTATAATAACATACATATATCTTTTGGATTGAGTCCAACATGGAGGATATTACCTCAACCTTTCGTTCGCTGGTTTGTTCAACCAATTTTTAGCTCACCTGAGCACAAAGTTCGAGGTGAGCAATTGTGATCGGTTGTTGTCCGTCGTCCGTCCGTCTGTCTGTCCGTTTGTCCGTCCGTCAACAATTTCTTTAAAAATCTCCTCCTACTAAACAACCAGGCCAATCACGCTGAACCTTTGCAGGGATGTTCCTTGGGTGAAGTTCTACAAAAGTTGTCATAAACTCTGGTTGGCGCGGCATTTGAAAATGGGAATCTTTAGTAAATCTTTAAAAATCTTTAAAAATCTTCTCCTCCTAAACCAGTAGGCCAATCAAACTGAAACTTTGCAGGGATGTTCTTTGGGTGAAGCTCTTCAAAAGTTGTTAAAAAGATTCCATTCCGTTGAAAACTCTGGTTACTGCGGCATATGAAAATGGGAAATATTAGAAAATCTTTGTTGTCTTTTTATTCCCCATAAAACTACCAGGCAAAGGCATTTTATTTAACATTGAAATTAATCATACCAAGTTCTGAATATTTAATCTCTGGGGTAAGAATGGCCCCGCCCATGAGTTGGAAAGTTTGGAAAAATGCTTAATTAGAGTGATTTCAAAAGACTTCTCCTTTTAAATTGTAAGGTCTAAGATATAATTGTTTTATTTATTTTGCTCAAGTTGTGTCTTTTTCATACTAAAAAGTACAATAATTTGCAGATGCCTCAGGTGAGCGATTTAGGACCATTAAGGTCCTCTTGTTTCTATAAACTTGTACTATGATCAAAAGCAGTATCATAATTAAAGTATTCATGTATTAATATCTCACTCTCATGTGTTTTTTTAAATAATAGATAAATTACCACCATGAAAATCAAAGTGCTCAAATAATCAGTATGATGCAGAGATGTGCATATACAGTCAGATACTTTAGTGCCTATTCATATATATTCACTAGTGAATCGATTTAAAACAGATCTCCGTATCACTTTAACGGTCATTTTTGCATTCTTGTAGAGTAAAGCAGCAAGGGGAAATAAAACTATTCTGACCTACCGATCATTTGATAAAAATGATTGAACCATTATAAGGATCGTTCCTTTCGAAATTGGGTTAGATCCGTCGAGAAAAATAGGAAAAGGGGCCTAAATGAAAATTTAATTAAAAAATCCTCGTTAACACTCTAGAGTCCACAGTTTTCATCAGATTCTCTTCAAACTTTTACAGAAAGATTGTATAATTATAATGATCGTTCTTTTCGAAATTAGGTCAGATCCGTCAAGAAACATCGGTAAGGAGCCTTATTTAAATTTAATTAAAAAATCCTCATTAACACGTCTGCAGTTTTCATTGGATTCTGTTTAAACTTTCACAGAATGTTTGTACTATCATTAGGATTGTTTCTTTCCAAATTGGGCCTGATCTGTCTAGTATCATAGGAAAAGGGGCTGAATGAAAAATTATTACCAAATCCTTATAAACACAAGAATGTCCTCAGTCTTTATCAGAATCTCATTAACATATTAAATTCCACAGATTACACACATTGATTGTACCATCATTACAATTGTTGATTTGACAGTGGATCTGATTATGGCAAGTGCCATATAAAAAGGGGCCTTATGAAAAACTTTCTAAAATATTCAAGTTAACACAATGATGTCCATTGATATCACTGGATTCACTTCAAAATTTCACAGAATAATTGTACATTCTCCGAAATGGTCTTGTCAGAACTGGGTACAATCCATCAAATGTTTATTTGATAAATTCAACAATTATTGTCAGATTCTAATGAGAATTTCACAGGATGATTGTAGGGTCAAAAGGTAACAGCCTTTTGGAAATGGAGTGGATCCGTCACGAAAAACGGGAAAAGGGACCTTGAGGATCGTTGCTCAAAATAATAAAAGGGATAAAGTCCATTTTTTTCCTTTATGCATTCTTCTTTTAGTAATTAACTTCCTTAAATATCAGAATTCTTTAATGGAAAACTTGATAACCAGTATAGCGTCTCGGGTCATGGGCCTCTTGTTTCAACAAAATGTCACAATTACCCAAAATGAATATGCTCATCCTTGCTCGATATCCAATTTTGAATATAAATCCATCATGTTGTTTGGGGAAAACGGCTGGCAAAAAAAGCTTCAGACTCAGAGACGGACTCGGCCGACTAGCCAATCCACCAATAAGCTGTCTCCTATCTTTACACAAACGTTGAAATTAAGCATTTCCAGAGTGGTCAAAATTCAAAATTGACCTTGTTCACACCATTGCTCCTTCAATTATGGATGGACTTCAAAATAACTTTACGCAATGAGTATATGAGGGATTTGGAACAAATCTTCATAAAGCTCCAAGGTTAAGGTCATATCCCAAGGTCAAAATGTCAAATTAAGCATATCGAGAGCATAGATCCTTCAATTATGGAAGGATTTCAATATAATTTGTCGCAAATGTTCTCAATCATGAGGTGATAAGCCATTTGGGAAAAAATCAGATAGCTCGAAGGTCAGGGGGAAAATATTCAGAATGATTTTGGCTGGAGCAGAGCTTCCAAGTTATGAGTTGATTTCAAAACAACTTTACACAATTGTACTCTATCATCAGTAGATGTGCAATTTGAAACAAATCTTCAGGTTAATCCAAAGTCAAGGTCACAGCTCTTGGTTGAACATGAAAATGTAACATCTCCAGAACATCCTTCAATTATGGATAGATTTCGAAATAACTTTTCACAACGTTCTCAGTCATAAGTAGATGTGCAATTTGAAAAAAAAAAAAAAAAAAAAAAATAAGAAAAAATAATCGGATGGCTGAAACGTCAATGTCACAGCTTTAAGGTCAAACATTAAAATTAAGCATGCCTGGAGCATAGCTCCTAAAATTATGTATTGATTTCGAAATAACATTGCACAATTGTTTTCTATTGTAAGTAGATGCGCTATTTTAGACAAACTTTCAGATAGCTCCAAGGACAAGGTCACAGCTCATGGATGTATGTAAATATTTAGCATGTCCGTCCAAACCGTTTTTCCTGTTTATTTTACACTTTTGGTGACAGGGCTATATTTGTTATGAACTGGTGATAATTTAATTTTGTTGGTAGTAGACAAAATTAGATGTTTAATGCAAAAGTTGAAAGCTTTGTGCATATCTTGTTTGGAGAAAACTCCCAATTGTTTTGGAGGTAAATATATGTATAAGATTCTATGCTTTTTAGCTCACCTGAGCACGTAGTGCTCATTGTGATTCCCTTTTGTCCGGCGTCCGTCCGTCGTGCGTCGTGCGTCAACAATTTCTTTAAACGACATCTCCTCCCAAACCACTCGGCCAATTTGAACCACATTGAGCAGAAATGTTCCTTAGGTGGTCCCCTTCAAAAATAGCTAAAAGAATTGAAACCCGTTAAAAACTCTGGTTGCCATGGCAACAAAAGTGGAATTTTAAAATAATCTTTAAAAATCTTCTCCTCCTGACCTAGTAGGCGTAGAGCCTTGATATTTTGCATGAAGCATCAGTAAATAGACCTCTTTCAAAATGGCTAAAATCATGATCCTCGGGTCCCCAGAAATTTAACCCTTTCCTGATTTGCAAAGTTTTAGACCTTTTCAAAGTAAAAATTATTGCAGAAAAAAAAATAAAGTGGATTTACTTTGAAAAATAATCATTAAGGGTCGAAGAAAATATTGTGGAAAAAGAAAGAAATTGCTTGTTTGTTCCAACGTAACCTTAAGGTTCATCCTTGTGCTCTGAAAAACATTCTGTCCATGTTTAATAAAGATTTGACCATAATTGTGACCCCTTAAGTACTAACAAGGAAACTGTCATTAGGATCCCTTTTCCCATGTTTTCAAATGAATCCTTCCAATTTCCAATGGATCCTTTTTTAATGGTTTCAATATCTCGTTAAGCAGCGTCAGTAAGTACTGCTTTAGTTAGTGTTAATATTATCATTCCCATCTTATTATTCAAATGGATTTGTAAAGTGTGGAAATTGTTTAAAAGATGTGTTTAAGAGATGATGGGAATATTTTTTGTTGCACGTTTTTCAGATTTTTTAAAAAAAATGATCCCAAAAATAGTACATTTAGCCGTAAGCATTTATTCAATAAATTCATTAGTTTTTTTCATCCTTTTTTAATGGTTTCAAATCTCTTTTAGCAGCGTCAGTAAGTACTGCTTTAGTGTTAATGATATCATTCCAATCATATTCAAATTGATTTGTAAAGTGGGTTTATGTTTCAAGGAAATTGTTTAAGAGATGTGATGAAGGGAATATTTTTTGTTGCACCGTTTTTCGGATTTTTAAAATAAATGATCACAAAAATAGTACATTTAGCCGTAAGCATTTATTCAATAAATTCATTAGTTTTTTTTATCCTTTTTTAATGGTTTCAATATCTCGTTTAGCAGCGTCAGTAAGTACTGCTTTAGTGTTAATGATATCATTCCCATCATATTCAAATGGATTTGTAAAGTGGGTTAATGTTGTCAAGGAAATTGTTTAAGAGATGAGATTAAGAGATGAAAGGAATATTTTTTGTTTTCGTGGTGGTATGTTCCGAAAAAACTAATCACACTGAATTAGGTTTTTCGATTCATACCTCCATAAAAGCAAAAATATTCCCTTCATTGCTTATAATTTGATAACATAGGGCGAAAAAAAGCAAAAACTTAACAATTTTGATACTTTTTTTGAATGGTACTACTTTGCGCGGAAGCATACCGAATTGCTGCGTACTCAAAATTTTAATCTTGGAGGATTGATTTTTTTCGACCAACCAGAATGCCTAGTTTTGATTAAATTAAATTATTGATGAAATAAATTTATTACGCGCTGTGTTTGTGAGCTCATGATTATTGGACGAGAGAATCTTCTCTATTTTTAGTATATTTGTATTTTGTTTTGAGTCAGCTTTAAACCTCGCTAACCCCATAGCAATTAAGAACCTCTTGTCCGTGCAGTTATCTCTAAAGATGAACCTTTGTCTCGATAACGACTGAATTGAAAGCGGCGTGCTAATTACGTGATTTATTATTTAATTATATGGTAGAGACAGTGCAGTGTACAATTTTGAAATCGGTTCCACGTCGGGTTCGCCGAAGACATTACCTTTAAGGCGTTACCATGACGAATTTATTGCGTTATTGGTTTTCGCTAGCCAAATTGATTGGCAATGAATCGACGAACCCGGTATTGGGCAAGATTTTGCAATTACATTACTTTAACAAATTTCATAATCTATTGCAAAATAATCTTAGTTCAAGTTATTTTTTGTAGAAGAAACTGGGAAGTATGAGGGACTTGGTTCAAATGTTGGAAAGAGACTTTGACATGCAATTACACCGTTGGTCTTATCATGAGCAGATACTTATTTTTACATGACAAAATCATGACACATTAACAACGTCGTGTTGTTACTTTTTAAGTTGAAGGAAGTTTGCTTCATGTGGGTTTAAACAACGATTGGAGGTATTCAGGTTCATTGGATAAACACATGGGAATAGCTAAAAAAAGTAGGCAAGGTAAAGTCACGGTTCTGTGCACTGCACTTCCCCTTGATAACATCTTCCTGTCCACAAAGTTATATGATCATAGCTATTTGATTGACAACAAAAGTTGTGAGCAAAATTTGGATTGACCCCAAATAAGAACATAGTTTTTTTTGTGAAACATTTAAATGTTATCGTCATCAGCCTCATCTTACAACTAACACTCTTTCAAGTATACCAATTTTTTCTTCCAACTTTTCATCCAGACTTTCAAATACATTTTTTTTTATTTTTAACCTTTTGTCAAAGATAGTAAGAGTGTACAATGAAAATTACTTTCCCTTTCTAGCTTAACTAAGTACTCGACAGCTGATTCTGGTTCATTATGTTAAATTCTCACTGTATACCATATATGAACATAACCCACCACCACAATAGCCATGTTTCATCTAAAAATCAAAAGTATATAAGGAAATCAGACAAGCGTCATCTGGTAATCATTCCAGTGAAATTTGGTTGAAATCCATCAACAAGTTTCTGATAAATTTACAAAGCTTTTACCATATATGGAAATAAGCCCTGCATATTAAAGCCATGTTTTTCATCCGATCAAAATTCTCTGAATAAATCTGATAGAGGGTCACCCAATGATCATTTCTGATGGTTGAAATCTGTCCAGTGTTTTCTAAGGAGAAGATTTTTAAAAGAAAAGTTTACGGACGGACGGACGACCGGACGGACACCATGCAAGACGAACACCACACCATGGCAATAGCGTTGTTACAACCCGTTTTGTAATAAAAAGCGTTGGTGGGACATTTTTAAAATTTGAGTAAACCGTTATAGCCTGAAATGTAATAAAACCCAAAAGTGTAATAAAACATCATGAACGCATCAAAAGCGAAACCCTAGCAAACATACAAATGGTCTACTATAATGTATATACATATTACTTTTCTCCACAATTATAAAATAAGACTCACCTAAACATTGTATAAGAAACTGGACATTGGAAAAGAGTTTATTAAAAAAAAACTAATGCAGTAATAATTTCATCAGGAGATACTTGGGATGAGTTCTTTTAATAAATGCAAACAATTGATACGTACGTGTAAGTAAAATGAAGATTGTGAGCAACAACTCATTTTGATGTAAATTATTACCAAACGGATAAGAACAACATTAAAAAGTTATAAAACTCGAAGTTGTTAATAAAACACCCTCAGTGCACTTAAAGTGAATACCTTTCAAAATTTATACAAATGGTCAAATAAATTGCCTATTTAATTGGTCTCCACAAGTAACAAGTAAAATTTACTTAAACATTGTTTAAGCCACTGGCTAATTGGAAAGAGTTTATTTATAAAGAATAAAATGGAGTTATAATATCATTAGAAGATATATGGAATGACAGCAATTTACAATCGCAAACTGGATATGAGTAATTTAACCAAGATTGTCAGCAACAAAACGGACCGGAAAAACATTGTAATAATTTGAGTAAATCGTTTTTACACGATATGTAGTAAAACTCAAAATTGTAATACAGCACTCTTTGTACACTATATATTTTTTTCCAAAATTATGATTTATGATTAAACTTAACATTTTTTAAGGACCTGGCCAATGGTGTGTTGATGAAGTAATGACATCATCAGGTGATATTTGGATTGAGTGCCTTTAACAATCGCAAACAAGTAAAATGGGTAATTAAGATCAAGATGAAAATACTCTTTTCTAGAATATTATTACCAAACGGGTTTTGCAATTTTATTAAAATTTGGGTAACTTTTAAAACCCGAAATTGATAAAACACTAAATTTTAATTAAGCACTCTGAGTGCACTTAAACTGAACAAATCTCAATTTTACATGTTTGGTCATATTTCATGGATCTTCAAATTAGAAAAAATGATCTTCACTAATTATTTTTAAGAAAACTGACCCATTGAAATTTTTTCCCAGGACTCTATGAATTAAACTTATCATATTGAGTCGTTAGGAATTAGTGACTTTAACAATCGCAAACAAGTAACATGAGCAGCAATTAAAACCTAGATTGGAAGCAACAACTTATTTCGAAGGGGTTCAAAAACAATCGCAAACAAGCGATACAACTCACTTGGAAACAATTATTAGACCATTTGTTTAAGTTTGCTTGGGTTTCAATTCTAATGCATTCAGAGTTTTATTACATTTCGGGTTATAAAGGTCTACTCATATTGTAGTAATGTTCTGCTGCCGTTTTTATTACAAAACGGGTTGTAACATAGCTCTCTGGCTTTCAGCCAGTGGAGCTAAAAACCGCGAATGTCATGTAGACAAACATTCTTACCAAAATTCAAGGCATTTGGGCAAAAAATGTGACCTCTCGAGATTTGACATGATGACCTTGTTTTTGACTTTGCATGATCCAATTTCGAAATCAACAATGTCTCATATAGCCAAACATTCTGGCATAAGTTCAAGGCATTTGAGTCAATTATTTGAACTCTTAGGTTGTTCCAAGATTTTCCTAGTTTTTTTACCCAAAACCCTAAGACAGATATATTTTGACCAAAATTCCAGTCACTGAGCAAACAATGTGACCTCTAGAGTGCTCACAAGGTTTGTCTCAGATTTAAACTGATGACCTAGTTTTTTTTTATCCTAAATGACCAATTTTCGAGCTCGTTCGAGGTATCATGTAGACAAACTTTCTGACAAAAATTCATTGCATTTGGGCCAAAAAATGACCTCTAAGGTGCGCACAAGCTAAACGTTGTCGACATGGTCCCAAGATTTCATCAGATTCAGTTCAAACTTCCAGTAATATTATTAGAAATATTCCTTCCAAATTGCTTCTGATCCGTTTTGTCTCACAGGAAAAGGGGATGTATGAAAAATTATTACCATATAGTTACTTTGTTTGTTTGAATGTGGTTTTACGCCTCTTTCAACAATCTTTCAGTTATATCTAACAATGGACTCCTGGTATTTCTCACAACAGTTCTACCATTTCATTCTTTCCTAGCCGCCAGCTGCTAATTCCACATAGGTCTACGATTATCGTCCCATTGGTGAGAGACAAAAAGTCGGGAAGGATGAGTGCCGCCGTCGGGGATCATAGCTTCAGTAACACAATAATCTATACAGTCTTTATCAGATTCTCTTCAACCTTTAAAAGAATGATAGTACTATCATTTGGATTGTTCCTTTGTAAATTGAGTCTCAACTATAAAGCGACACAAGAAAGGGGGCCTAATGAAAATTTTATGGCATAAACATCAATATCACAATAAATCTCCGTCTTTAAAAATTTCTTCAAACTATCTTTCGATTGTAAATTGATTCTGATTTGTGTTTAGTTTCAGGGGAAAGAGGTGGGGGATATTTTTGGTCTTTAGAATAAACTTCGAAGTGTCATCAGACGAACACTACATTGCGTCCGAAATTACATTATTTATATCGGTTTAAAACTTGAACAAAACCGCCAAATGTTTTGTGAGCTAAGATTTTTGTTAATACCGTGAACAAAATCGACCAATAAGGACTCCTGATATATTTCGTTGTATCTAAATTATTTGATTATGAATAAGATAAAATCGGATGGTTTATTCATTAGGTTATCTATGGCCTCTTGCCTATGCCAGACCTGTATGTAAAACCCTCTACTTATAAACCATGTATTCGACCTCACCTGCATGTCCTACACTTTTGAGTTATTTCCATTTTCTCGCGAAATTTTCTTCACAGAATTGTTTATAGTTTTAATTACCAATGGTCTAGGGCTACCCTTTTAGGTTGGAAGTCTGTGAATCCGATACTGTTCTGCCTGGCGGTCAATCTGTAAATTGTTAAACAAGTGTCTGAATTCTCGTAAAGATGTTATCGCACATCTTTTATTCTCACATAATTTTTTCTGGGATTCTATTCTTTCTTGTCTATTATTTCTTTTGAATTGACGACCTCGCATTCCTTCACTTTTTGTGCGATTTTTTGTCCACGGTATCAATGCTTTTTCTTAGACTCTCCTTTTCATGTCCGACAGATTTGATTTGAGCATACGATTCCTTTTACTTTTTATACGCCGCCGGAGGCGGTCTATTAATGGCGTCATCTTCTCCGTCCGTCCGTCCGTCCGTCCATCCATCCGTTCATCCGTACGTACGTACGTCCACTTTCTTTTCTCGTGAGCGCAACTCCTCTTAAGTTTCTAGATCGATCTTTTTTAAACTTGGTCAATGTTATCACCTTAATTGGTAGATGTGCATGAAGGGAGGATTTTATGGTTCATCGATTTTTGCCTCAGTTATGCCCCCTTCAAACTTAGTCTCTGAGGCTTATTGAAATTGCAGCCTTGTTAACGCAACTCCTCCTACAATTCTGGCTTGATCTAAATGAAACTCGGTGAATTTTATTATCTTAATTGGTAGATGTGCATGAAGTTAGGATTTTATGGATCATTGATTTTTGCCTCAGTTATGCCCCCTTAAAACTTAGTCTCTTTGGCTTATTGAAATTGCAGCCATGTGCACGCAACTCCTCCTATGTTTCTGGCTTGATCTAAATGAAACTAAGTGGATGTTATCAACTTATTTGGTAGATGTGTATGAAGTAACGATTTTATGGTTATTGATTTTTGCCTCAGCTATGCCGCCTTTAAACTTAGTCTCTAGGGCTTACTGTAACTGCAGCCTTTTGAACGCAACTTCTCCTAAGTTTCTTGCTGGATCTAAATGAAACTTAGTGGATGTTATCATCTTAATTGGTAGATGTTCAGTAAGGAAGGATTTTATGGGTCATTGATTTTTGCCTCAGTTATTCCTCCGTAACACTTAGTCTCTGGGGCTTATTGAAATTGCTGCCATGTGAATGCAACTCCTTCTAAGTTTCTTGCTGGATCTAAATGAAACTTGGTATATGTTATAACCTAAATTGGTAGATGTACATGAAATAAGGATTTTATAATTCATTAATTTTTGCCTCAGTTATGCCCCCTTAAAACTTAGTATCTGGGGCTTATTGAAATTGCAGCCTTGTGAACACAACTCCTCCTAACTGTTGATTTAAATGAAACTTAGTCAATGTCATCACCATAATTTGTAGGTGTACATGGATCAAGGGTTTTATGGTTCATTGTTTTTTGCAAGAGACGGCCCCTGGGCTCTTTCAATCCATCAAAAATAACAGTTTGAACTTGACAATTTAAAAATGTGGTCTACAAATGTTTTGAATTTGGTTCTGTCAAAATAAGTAGTGTCATCAATTATTTTTCTTGAAACAGCAGCAAAGTGACAGCGTATATTGTGACGATGACACTCTTGTTATCAATTCTTTAATCCATGAAAAACTCTGGTTGCGATGACAACGTAGTGAAAAAACTTAAAAAATCTACTCCCAAAGCCATTCTGCCTAGAGCTTTGATATTTGGTACAAATCATCATCTATTGACCCTCTACTAAAACACTTCAAAGATTTACCCTATTATGAAAATTAATCCTTTTCTGGGCGATCCCTGATTTTATATAGATTAAAAGAAGGAAATCTTTGAAAATCTTCTTATCGCATATCATAAAGCCTAGGGCTTTGATATTTGGTATACATCATCATCTATTGATCCTCTACCAAATTACTTCAAAGAATTACCGTATTCTGAAAATTAGCCCTTTTCTGGGCGATCCATGATTTAACATATAATAAAAATAGGAAATCTTTGAAAATCTTCTTCTCCCATACCATAAGGCCTAAAGCTTTGATATTTGGTATACATCATCTATTGATCCTCTACCAAAATACTTCAAAGAATTACCGTATTCTGAAAATAAGCCCTTTTCTTGGCGATCCCTGATTTTACATAGAATAAAAGAAGGAAATCTTTGAAAATCTTCTTCTCCAAAACCATAAGGCTAAGAACTTTATATTTGGTAAAAATCATCATCTATTGACCCTCTACCAAAATACTTCAACGAATTACCGTATTCTGAAAACTAGTCCTTTTCTGGGCGATCCTGATTTTACAAAGAAAAAAAGAAGGTCATCTTTTAAAATCCTCTTCTCCCAAACCATAGGCTTTGATATTTGGTACAAATCATCAACTATTTACCCTTTACCAAAATACTTCAAAGAATTATCGTACTCTGAAAGTTTTGATATTTGGTACATATCATCAGCCATTGATCCTCTTCCAAATTACTTAAAGAAAAGTAGCCCTTTTCTGTGCAATCCCTAATATTAGATAGGAATAAAGAATGATATCTTTGAAAACATTCTTCTCCTTAACCCATTAGGCCTAGAGCTTTTATACTTGTATCTATTGATGTCTTTACTTCAAAGCATAACCATATTCAGGAAATTAGTGCTGTATGGTGGGATCATCAATATACCAAGGATTAAAAGAAAAATCCTTAAACATCTTCTCTAAAATAATTAGACAGAAAGCTTTGCTATTTTGTTTATATAGTAGAGCCATGAACCATCATACCCAGGGGAGCGATTTATGACCCTCATGGTCCTCTTGTTGAAATTGCAGCCTTATGAACGGCGTCCCTCTGTCCGTCCGTAAAACAATTTTTTAAAAAAATCTTCTCCTCCTAAACCATAAGGCCTAGATCATCACCTATTCACCCTCTACCAAAATACTTCAAAGAATTATTGTTCACTGAAAATTAGCCCTTTTCTGTGCGATCCCTGATTTAACAAAGGAATAAAGAAGGAAATCTTTAAAGTTTTCTTCTCCCAAACGATTAGGCCTAGAGATTTGATAATTTGTACATATCATCAACTATTTACCACATACCAAATAACTTCAAAGAATTACAGTATTCTGAAAAGTAGCCCTTTTCTGTGCGATCCCTACATTTAGTTAGGAATAATAATGATATCTTTGAAAACCTTCCTCTCCTAGACCATTAAACAAACTTTTATATTTGGTATTTATTGATGTCTTTACTTCAAAGCATATCATATTCAGGAAATTAGTGCTATGGTGGGATCATGAATATACCTTAAAAGAGAAATCCTTAAACATCTTCACCAAAATAATTAGACAGAGGGCTTTGCTATTTTATTTATATCATAAAGCCATGAACCACCAAATTCAGGGGAGCGATTTAGGACCATCATGGTCCTCTTGTTTCCCAAAGTTATCTATGATTTTTGCTGGTGAGTTGATTGATATTATCTGATTGCCACAAATTATTTTGAAATTATCTGTGATTGCCACAAAAGAATAACTCCAAATGCAAAATCAAGAACCCCCTTTTCTCTATGCTATTGTGACCGGCGTCCGTCTTGTCCGTCCGTAAACAATTATTATAAAATCTTCTACTCCAACCATAAGCCCTAGAGCTTTGATATTTGGTATATATCATCACCTATTAACCCTCTACCAAAATACTTCAAAGAATTCTTGTACTCTTTAATTAACCCTTCTGGGTTTCCTGATTTTACAAAGGAAATCTTTTAAAATCATCTCCTCCTAAGCCAGGAGGCATAGAGCTTTAATATTTGGTACATATCACCACCTATTGACCCGTACCAAAGTATTTCAAAGAATTATCGTATTCTGAAAATAAGTCCTTTTCTGTGCGATCCCTGATTTTACATTGAAATAAAGAAGGAAAAATCTCCTTCTCCCAAATCATAAGGTTAGAGCTTTGATATTTGGTACATATCATCATCTATTGAACCTCTACTAAAATAATACAAGGAATTAATGTATTCTAAAAATAAGCCCTTTTCTGTGTGATCTCTGATTTTATATAGGAATGAAGAAGGAAATCTTTGAAAATCTTCTTGTCCAAAACAATAAGGCCAAGATGGTTTGATATTTGGTACATATCATTTGCTTCGGTGTAAGATCGATTTATATTTCAGTGAGTGAACAACAAAAGCGAACCCACGAGTGAAAAAGGAGCTTTCGTTGTTCACGAAATGAAATAACAATCGATCTTACTCGAAAAACAAACGATTGTTCTTTTTCTTTAATGCAAAAAATTAGACAAAATGCGTAAATTTTATGACAAATTTTCTTGAAGCGCGTCATTTTGCACGTGACTGCTATGATGACGTCACTTATTTTGGCTCTTCTTAGACAGCGTCAGATAGGGTGAAATGAACGAAAGCGGGGGCATAAGTTTTTGATAATTTCACTGGATAGGCGGTGAGTTTTTCAAATGATAATCTACCGTTATTTCTCGATAATCAAACTGAAAGCAAAAAGGAAAAGTCCACAGATGATGCTACATACTAATTATCAAAGTTCTTTACTTTATGTTTGGGTGTAGAAGATTTTCAAAGTTTACACCGTACAAGCATATCTTAGACTCGTGACATCCGGGGATTGGCTTATTCTGGCCATGGGGTCGTAATATAATCTTGACAGAGGTCCACCAGATGACGCTACATACAAAATATCGAAACTGTCAGCATTCTGTTTCGGAGAAGAAGTTTTTTTCTCAGTTTTCACAATTTTTTAAAATCTTTTTATACCAAACCAAAATACCTACAGCTCTGATATTTGTATGTGACAATATCTGGTGGACTTCTATCAACATTGTATTAATTATGGCCCATGGGTCAAAATAAGCCTGTTCCCGGACGTCACAAGGTTAACAAACGTAACATAAGGATCTTTATTCACAATAAGACATGAAAGTCCATGATGAACAGTAATGAACATAGTATACATTTCTTACAAATGCATTACAAAATATTAGCGTTTCAGTTCCCGGAAAAAGGCGGCTAATCACATGTTAAAAAAAAGAAAAGAGTTAAAGATGGGTGAATGAAAGATGGAGAAAAGCGAAGTCATGTAAAACTTTCTAAGAGGTAATTTTGATCTTCATAGAGAATTTATACACATACATACACTAATACAGACATACATACGTGTACATTCATATATACACATACACACATATATACACACGTACACACATATACGTGCGTTGCTGTTAATATTGATAAAGTAGTCATATCACACAGGTTTGACCAAAAGGCTAATATAATGAAAAAATCTTCTCCTGCCAAATGAAAGGGCCAAGAGCTTTGATATGTTAGAATGAAAGTTAGAATTTAACTTCACAATAGAGGTTTTCACCTTTTTTAGCTCACATGAGCACGAAGTGCCCTGGAAGAGCCACTGTGATCAGTCATGGTCAGGATGTCCGTCCGTCCGTCCGTCCGTTCAAAACTACACATACACACATATATACACACGTACACACATATACGTGCGTTGCTGTTAATATTGATAAAGTAGTCATATCACACAGGTTTGACCAAAAGGCTAATATAGTGAAAAAATCTTCTCCTGCCAAATGAAAGGGCCAAGAGCTTTGATATGTTAGAATGAAAGTTAGAATTTAACTTCACAATAGAGGTTTTCACCTTTTTTAGCTCACATGAGCAAGAAGTGCCCTGGAAGAGCCACTGTGATCAGTCATGGTCAGGATGTCCGTCCGTCTGTCCGTCCGTTCAAAACTACAAAAATCTTCTCCCAAACTTACCATGGAGTTTCAACCAAACTTTACAGAAATGATTCTGAGGGTCATGCTCTTTCAAGATACTAGTTGCCATTGCAACGGAGATTTAAGATTAAAATTCTTCTCCTCCCAACCCATTAGGCCTAGTGCTTTGATATTTTGTAAAAATCATCATCTATTGACCCTTTACCAAAGTACTTAATGTATTACCGTATTCTGAAAATTAGCCATTTTCAGCCTGATTTTAGATAGAAATTAAGAAGGAAATCTTTAAAAATCTTTTTCTCCAAAACCTGATTGTTAGGCCTAGAGGTTTAATATTTTGTATGTTCAATATATAGGTTCTGTAGCTGGGGATCCAAAAGTCAAAATTACAAATTTCAAGGCTGTTGGAGAAAACCTTTTCCTCCCTCTCGTCTCTCACCATTTGTCGGATAATCATAAACTCAAGTGGGATAGCAGCTGGAGGATAGGAAAGGATGTAGTGATAGTACTTGTGTAAGAAATTACCAGGAATCATTTGAGGTGCTCCAGCCGCCGCATTATGACTGAAATACTGTTAAAAGTGACGTTAAACCGATTTCAATCAATTAATCCCCCTCTGGATCCATGGGTTATAATTTCAGAAATAAGAAAGAAGTCAGTGAACTGATGCTTCATGCATATTACTCCCCCCACCCGGGCTCCGCACCTGCGGACCCGAGGATCAGGGTTCTAGCTATTTTGAAAGAGGTCCTTCATGATGCTTCATGTTAAGTAAAACAATAAGATGTGAATGATACTGCTTGTTAAGTGTTTATGAGACAGTTGACCCATTCCTATACGATTCTGATTTTTGCCACCCTCAACGCTTTTGGCAAACACTGCAAAAGAAGTAATTACTTAATTTTCTTAAAAACCCTCAATGCTACTCTCAAGAAAGAGCAAAAATTTTTCAAATTTCACCACTTAAAAACTGTCGTCCGCTACTTCTTTAAATTTTGATTAGTCTAAAAGTGTGTCTTCTGGTATTGGATAATCCTTTCTACATTTATAAAAAAAAATATTTACTATATACTAACGGCCCAATCCTTTGATTAGCCGCTTGATTATTTGAGAGTTCTGTCAAGTCAGTGTATTGATAAAGTACGATGTCTCTACAGCTTTTGTTTGGTGAAATCCGTAATTCTATTCGGAATACTTGAAGTGTCAAATGTTCTTTGAATTATGTATATTAAAGGATTCAATACCTTTCCTCTCATCAACAGGTTCCGCATACTGACAGGAAGTTATAACCATATATCAAACAGGAAGATTTTGCTGTTCGTTGCCAGAACAATGTGTAAAACTAGTTAAATGGACATAAACGTCTTTAATTACAGCTTGAAAAATATAATGTTAAACGTATGAATCGCCAGACCAACAAAGTACTTCAAATAAATATCGGCTAATTTTGATGTTCAAAGCTCACCTCTTGTCGTTGTGATCTGATTGGTCGGTTGATTATTTTATTGACAGTAATGATCCGTCAAGTAAGTGTATTGATAAACTATGACTTTCAACAACTTGCATTTGATACAAATGTAATTATATACTGTACTGTATATAATATCAGACGTTCTTTGAATTCTATACACTAAAAGAGTCTATACCCAACACTTGATGACAATATTTTAGACTGGTCAGAATTTGAAGGTGTTTTGTAGGCGACATTTCTATGCTGATGAGATGAAAAAAGGTTGTCTTTTATGGAGCATAAGAAAGAAAGGAGAAACTGCTTGTTAAAAAGATGTCATCAGTGTCCATGTTTCTGTTTCCTTTTTCTTCTTCTTGAGGGCTGTAAAATAAAACATGAGGACCATGATGGTCCTATATCGCTCCCCTTAGTATGAAGGCTCAAGGCTTTATGAGATAATATACAAAATATCAAAGACCTAATCCTTTTGGAGAAGATTTTTTTTTAAAAAAGTTTTCTCCTTAAATCCTAGTTATAGTGAAGATCCAACCATATTGAGCTAATTTCAAAAGTACGGTAATTCTTTAAAGTATTTAAGTAGAAGGCCGTCATAGCGCAGTTGGTAGCGCGTCGGACTGCCAATCTAGAGGTCCCGGGTTCGATCCCCGACGGCGGCACTCATCCTTTCCGACAATTTGTCTCTCACCAATGGGTCGATAATCGTAGACCTATGTGGGATAGCAGCTGGAGGCTAGGGAGGGGTGTAATGGTAGTACTGGTGTGAGAAATACCAGGATTCCATTTTTAGGTGCTCCAGCCGCCGCGATATAACTGAAAGATTGTTGAAAGCGGCGTAAAACTCCATTCAAACAAACAAACTAAAGTAGAGGATCAATAGGCATTATACATACCAAATATCAATGCTCTAGGCCTAATGGTTTAGAAGGAGAACAATTTCTATGATATCCTTCATTACTCCTTCTGGGATCGCATGTAAAATCATGGATCGCACAGAAAAGTGCTAATTTTAGAATACAGCAATTCTTTGAAGTTTTTTTGGTAGAGGGTCAATAGATGATGATATGTACCAAATATCAAAGCTCTAGGCCTTATGGTTAGGGATAAACATATTTTTAAAGTTTTCCTTCTTTATTTCTAGGTAAAATCAGGGATCGCTCAGAAAAGGGCTAATTTTAAGAAAACGGGTCAATAGATGATAATTTGTACAAAAAACCAAACCTCTAGGCCATATGGTTTCTGAGAGAAGATTTTTAGTTTTCTTCTTATTTCCGTGTAAAATTAGGGATTGTCCAGAAAAGGGCTAATTTTCAGAATTGTTTGAATTACATTGGTAGAGGGTCAATAGATTATGATTTGTACTAAATATCAAGCTTTAGGCCTCATGGCTTTGGAGGAGAAGATTTTTAAAAAGTTTTTTCACTACGTTGCCATTGCCATCATGGATTTCAATTATTTGAAATATTTTGAAAGGGCATGACCTAAGGATTATTTATGTTTTTTTGAAATTCCATGGTTAGTTTAGGAGGAGAAGATTTTGTTTGTAAGTGTATACGGACGGACGATGGACGATGACCGATCACAATAGCATTGTCGGAGAGGGACAGACTTTTACGGATATTAAATAATGAAAGCTGCTAGTGCTTACTCTTTCTCAAGCGCATATCAATAAGTTATTGCAAAGTTAAATTTACAATTTAACTTTGCAATAACTTATTGATATGCGATTGTATCGTTTATAGATTCAAAATATAAGTTAAAATAAAGATTCTGTATATGACCCCACGGAATCCATCACAATGTCCATTTCCTTTCCTAGCCGGCGACCAATAATGAGGTAACACATCTGGTGAATACTCAAACTCTCACAATTCTTTCTAGTAGCCCAATGAATCAAGAAAAAAAAAAACAAGTCTACATTCTAAACAAAGAATCTACCTATCAAAATTACCTATTTTCATAAAGATACAGACACTTTTCAAGAATTATTTTTGTTACACGAATCACAGTTTATTCTTGTACAGAAAGACATCGTTCTAGGTCAATACTTTAATCAGCAAATCGATACATGTTTTTCGGACCTTTTTGGAAAATGGTCCGCAAGAATAACATTTAGCGAAAAAAAAATCAAAGTACAATTCTAGAAATACTAAGAATCAGAGGGGGAATTCCAATAAATGATACGGAACGGTTTCTGTTGTATGGGAATTGGTTAACAAATCATTTAACGTTCAAACACGCAAAGATATAATTTGATAGGAAACGATGAGATTTTCCAATAAAAGAAAGGATTAACGTCGGCCTTCAGACTTTTTTGTTACACCTTGCCCCACGTGGTATAGCTGCGTCTTATCGCAGTTTTCTAATTGAATTAAATCAGAAAAACACCATTTAATATTTTGTTAATCCAGCTTATCGACTGCCATTGATTAGCTTGATCTAAAACCTCAGTTATTGTTGGATGACCCTACCTGGTTTTCACTCTTTTTCAGAATCCAATCTATATTAAAGATTCGAGATTTTCTTAATGTATACATGTAATTTTTCAGAACAGAACAGAAATTTCAAGATAACGACTTTGACTTGGTTCATCGTCGATATACACAACATCATACAAAGCATACATGGGTATTAACACATTAAACAATATATGTAAATTACAATCTATGTGTGGAAATAATGAAGGCGTCTTTTAATTATGGTTACATTTTTAAAGCGTTCGTTTCTAAAATTCCCAATTTGTGATACCTGAATGAATAATTACCTAGTGTCGATATTCAATTAATGTTTTCGCTTTTCGTTTGCTTTTATAGAATAAATACCTATTCCGTTTAGAATTTTAATGCTTTCTGAATTTAAAAGTTCCATTAATTTTTACACGCTTGGTCTCTCGTAAAACTATGTTTTGATGTAAAAAATTCTCATTTCTCTGTAAGCCTGACAGATTAACAAGAAATGAAAGTCATCTTCGATTTCATGAAGATTAGTGAACAAATTCTCTCGTTTCTAGCAATAATTTCTATGTTATCCGCTTTCAGTGTTTAATGTGATAGCCGAAAGGCGCAACTTCTATTCGATTTCGCCACAGCGTATCTATAAGACGTAATTTTCATTTTATACAAATTTCTCACAATACTTTTCAATTGCTAATAACAGTGTGGTGTCGGAAATCAATACTGAATCATTTTCAGAAAGGAACAGATAAATCGATAATTGCACCTTTAAAAAAGATTCTGTATTTTTTTGTTAAAACATTTCTATATCGTTAACAAAGAGGGAAAATAAGATAGGTGAAAGCGATTCAATCTGTAAGAATCCAATGTCACAGTTTTATAGCTCTGAAATAGAATTCATGAGTTTGACACACAGTTTTACATCATTATATATTTAGCGAATAACGGTAAATAGCTGATGCATTGTTTTGAAAAAGTTTAAACAGAGTCTGTTACGGTATATTGAATCGAAACAGTTTCTAAGTCTATAAAACAACAGCTTATTTTATATATTTTTTTCAATAAACTGTTTCTGAATAAAGAAATTAAGATAGAAATTGCATCGACTGTACTATGTTTTTTGAACCCGAATTGGGCATTCACTTAAAACATCTTATTTAACAGACCACGTATTAAGGCGTTCATTAATTAAGATGATCGATACATTCTTTAAAATTTTCGAAAATTCTATTTTCAGTATTTGTTCGTTATTTGTTCCAAGTTTTTTGACACATTTGCTCAGGTCAATAGATGTAAAGGGAGAATCTAATTCTTCATAGATGCATTCAAAATTTTCATTAGAATTTCGCGAAATCGATCAAAAATAATTCACATTCTTCATCTTCTTATTGATTATAATTGGGTGTAAATTGTTAATAGTGTTTGAAAAAATCTTCAATTTTTAATATCAGTATTGTTTTGTCTTTCTTTCTTTTGCCTAAATGTTAACCAAAAGTCTCTTAATTTTGTATATTTCATACTTTCTAATACATCTGCGAATTTCCTGTTGCATTTACCACATATAAACAAGATGGCCAGAATGGCCCTTAAATCGCTCACCTGACTTATTTAAGATGATTGAAAAAAAAAATAATAAAAAAATAATAATAATAATAATAGAAAATGAAAGAGCACAGGCATGCTTGACCTTGACATTTAGGCTATCTGAGAATTTCTTTCAATTTGCAAATCTACTCACATTTGAAATTAATTGTGACATTTTATTTTGAGCAACCGAAAATGGTCCTCACAAATATGGACTAAGGCACTTACACCAACTTGTCATAGAGACAACTTTGCCTTGCTCACTACAAGTAGGCTTGACAAAAAGAAAGTAATAATAATCTTAAAAGTAGTCCTGTTTGATAAACACTGGATATCAGTTGTTGTTTCTCACTAGCTGCCCATCTCACTTGCGCACACCTTTTGTATTTTGCCCATTGGGGGAGGCAAAATGTACTTGGCACAATGATTTTGCCAAATGTCCAATTAAACGAAAAATCCGTCAGAGAAAGAGGGCCTATAAGAAAGCAAACAACCCCGTGGATTGGTCTAACTTTAGGCAATTAAGGAATGAAATAATAACAATGATACGTCAAGCAAAAAAAATCCAACTTTCAGAATATAGCCAATAAATTAAATTCAGGTCAAATCTAGTGGCTGATGAAAAATGTTGAAGTGTCTACTTAGTCAAAAAAATATTCTCATATACCACCTCTTTTTGATATTTCAAAAGACGAGCTTGTCATTGACGATCATGAAAAAGCAAACATTCTTAACTATTATTTTGGATCTATAGCTTTAATAGATGACTCGTCTAATAAGATTCCGACGACTAACGTTCAACATGACGAAGTAAATCTTGGTTCTATCAATATACAGTGTTCAGAGGTACTAGATGTTCTAAAATCTCTTCCTATCAATAAAAGCATCAGGACCAGACGGCATTAGTAATCGTGTTTTACGTAAATGTGCACATCAATTAGCTGAGCCTCTGTGTGACTTATTCAACAAATCACTAGACTTAGGAGCTTTTCCAATCACATGGAAAATATCCAATGTTTGTCAAATTTTCAAGTCACGTGACCCATCTCAACCCTCAAATTATAGACCGATATCACTTCTAAACACCATGGAAAAAGCTTTTGAAAGAATAGTATTTAAACATATATTATATTTTCTTCAGGACAAAAACTTCTTTACTCCTCATCAGTCGGGATTTCTTCCAAAATATTCAACCGTAAATCAATTATTAGTTTTATACAACACTATTTGTAAGGCAATAGATGACGGCCTTGAAGTTCGTGTTCTTTTTTTCGACAGAAGTAAGGCATTTGATAAAGTCTGGCATAAAGGCTTGAGGCAAACTTGGGCAAGCCTGTGTAATTACTTGAATGGTTCACAAACTTAAGCAAAGGAATGTCTTGCCTGTTTCAAACTCAAATTTGTCTCCCATTTATGCAGGGGTCCCACATGGTTCGGTTCTAGGCCCTTTATTATTTTTCGTTTATATCAATGATATAGTTGATGATATCAACTCTAGTATCAACCTTTTCGCTGACGAAACAAGTCTATCTGTTATAGTTGAAGACCCTGTCCTGTCAAACGAAGTCA
This sequence comes from Fragum fragum, assembly GCA_946902895.1. Classification (NCBI taxonomy): domain Eukaryota; kingdom Metazoa; phylum Mollusca; class Bivalvia; order Cardiida; family Cardiidae; genus Fragum; species Fragum fragum. The sequence continues at coordinate 18,498,410 of OX336383.1, read as the reverse complement.
TACCCAATGTAGATACACATAAACATCTGGGGCTTCATATTTCAAATAATGGATCTTGGGATCAACACATAAAAATAACCGTGGAAAAAGCATGGAAAAGGGTTAACGCCATAAGGGCTTTAACACATGCTCGATCGAAATACACTTCAGACTAAATATTTTTCATTTATAAGACCTATATTAGAATACGCCGATATTATTTGGGACAACATTTCTGAAAAACTCAAAACTGACCTTGACAAAATACATTGTGAATCTGCAAGAATTGTAAGTGGTTGCACTAAAATTGTCTCATGAGAAAACCTACGAGAGAAGTAGGCTGGGAAACGTTGAGATTTAGAAGAAAAAAAGCACAAGCTTATTATGTCTTTTAAAATGGTTCGAGGTCTTGCCCCTGATTATTTGTCTTCTCTTGACCCTGATAGAATAGATAATACGTCTTATTATAACCTAAGGCGAGCTAATAATCTTCAAAGTATTCCTTGTAAAACATCACTGTATAAAAAATATTTTATACCATCCACAATTGACGAATGGAATAAATTGCCTTAAGAAATTAGATTTGAATCTTTAAGTACATTTAAAAATTATCTTGATAGGGACAAGCCAATACCAAATAAACTTTATTTCGTCGGCGAAAGATACTTGAATACGAACTAATTGTAGTGCTTTGAACTTAGATTTATTTAGTAAAAATTTGATCGATTCACCACTTTGTCAATGTGGTGAAATTGAAAGTAGTCAACACTTTTTCTTTGATTGTAACTTTTACACCGCGATTAGAAACAAGCTACTCCGTTCCCTACCAGATATTTCTAGTATTAATCTGGATGTTCTGTTGTACGGTGATGATGGCCTTACTTACCACGAAAATGTCAGATTATTCTTAGAAGTACATGCCTTTATCAGGGATAGCAGAAGATTCTGATTTAAGAAGGTTAAATTTTCATATTTTCCTTTCTTCTTTGTTTCAGATAGAACCATTCCTGATGGTAATTACAATATCCTTTAATTCCGACATATGATGTTGGTGTTATATCGAAGGAGGAAAATGAATGCTTGATCATGATTTTCATCATTGTTTATAAACGTATATGTTGAATACCTTTTATTACGAGAGCATATCCCCTCGCACGACTTCTTTTAAAAAATATATATCTTGGTTAGACATTCTATTTTTTTCTAATATAATTACTAAAGAAGACTCAAGGTATGACCATCCAGAACAAATGGAATAGAACTTTATAAGCTAAAGGTTAAATTCTAATCCATTTATATCAAATATCTTTATATATTATGTAGTCTCATTATATATTTGTTTGTTGATATTTTGATATGAATAAAATATGTTTAAACCAAATGTCCAATGAAAGTTGACCAAGTCGTCAAGTTATATTGCGGAAGATTTAACAATTATCCAATTTAGGTTAAGGATCATCTATCCTTTTGGAAGACAAAATGCGGTGAAGGATATGAGCTGCCGCCAAGATTCAAACCCACAACACCCAGGGTTTTCTGCTTGCAAAATTCAAGACTTTTTCCAGACTATTTCCAGGATATTTTCTGAAATTTAAGATTTCTTTTTCTTTGACAAAAATCATGGGCTTATTATGACACAGATTGTTGAGTCCCCGAGACCCAATTTTATTGATGTTTAACCCTTTCCTGTACAAACCCGGGATTTTACGCACTGTGATTTTTTTATTTGAGAAAATAATGTGGTAAAAGAAGAAATTGTTTGTAACAAGAAATTTCTACTTTTCCCTAAATGTTTTCTGCCACATAGAGTGGTTTAATTTCTAATCGCATCCAATTTTCATTGTCGTCTGCAGCCTAATTCAATTTGGACCAGTCTAAAATTTCCCAAAACAGGAAATGGTAAACTAAAACCCTGAACTCTGTCCAGAAAACTACAATAATATAAAATAATCGATAAAATTGATTGCTTTTAGATGTGTTGATTGTCAATATCATCTTCATGATAATTAATTTCAATGTCTGTTTACCCAGATTCACTTTTTCATTGAATTGAATTGGAGGCCATTTATTACTTTCGTATCCAAATTCAATTCATGTCCGGTTACTGGTGCACTTAAAATGATGCTTTGGATTTTCTCCTAAATATTTGTTTTATGTACTCTTATCAAATATTTAGTAAAATTGGACACCTACCTCCATATCTAGCAGAAAATTAAATACAATGCAAATACCAATTTCTCATTCTCGGAAGATATTGTGACGTGATAATGCATCCCCATGTAATTTGCACTGTGATAAAACCTACTGGTGGGGGGATACTTGTCAACTGTTTGCAACATGCTACGTAATTGGGTCTTGCGTCTTTCGTATTATTGATTTGTCTTTTTCCGGGTTTTTCCCGTTTTTTTTTTATTTTTTTACTAGAGATATCACAAAAGGTTACAGGGAACTTATACAGTTTCCCGCCATCTGTCACATTTTGTCTAGGGATACTACGGTGATGTAAACAAAGATCAAAGTGACCTCTGATTGGTCCATATAATATCAAGACGAAATCTAACGATTTGATCCGATAAATTGATACTCTGTTAATAACTCAGGAACGAAAAGGATAACATTTTAATGTATTTCGCCTCTATACCCTGGGGTATTTTTCGGAGAATGAAGTAAAACTAGCTGCGCGAAGAGGGTTATCTTAAAAATGACGTCATAAGTCATTGATAAAAGGGATCATGCCATATCACAATTCAGTTATTTTGACGGATGAGTGATTGTTCTTGAATTTGATATATGGTTTGACTCCCTTGCAATTTTTGGGGATGAGCTATATGATTATAGATTGGGTGTCTGGCGCATTCCTAACTGCCTATAGTGGCAGCCCTGATGTACTCACAGACATAAAAGCATAGTAATAGCCCAACTGGCCATTGTCAGTGAGATTCATGCCCAGTTTGATTGAAATTGGCCCAATGGTTTGGGAGGAGAAGATTTTAAAGTCAAAATCTGCCACGCCCATATTTGGGCTTCATTTAAAATTTCACAAACTAGTTTTGAAAAGGGTCACAAGGAACATTCAAGCCAAGTTTGTATAAATTGGTCGGATGGTTACTGAGGAGACGATGTTTAAAGATTTCAAAGTCAAAAATGCCACGCCCTGCATTGCACATATTTTGGCGTCAATCAAAATTCTAAGAACAACCTTTGAAAAGGGTCACCCAAGGAACATTCATGCCTAGTTTGGTTGAAATTGGCTCAATGGTTACTGATGAGGAGATGTTTCAAGATTTCAAAGTCAAAAACCGCCTCGCCCTGCCACACCCATATTTGAGTGTCAAACAAAATTTCAACAACATCTTTCGAAAAGGAATATTCATTTCAAGTTTGGTTGAATTTTGCCCATGGTTACTGAGGAGAAGATGTCAAAAGATTTCAAAGTCAAAAAATGCCAGACCCTGTACGCCCATATTTAGGCGTCAATCAAAATTCTTCAAACAACTTTTGAAAAGGGTCACCCTATTAACATTCATGCAAAGTTTGGTTGAAAGTTGTCCATTGTTTCTGAGAAGAAGATGTTAAAGATTTCAAGTCAAAAATTGCCACGCCCATATTTAGGCGTCAAACAAAATTTTTCTAACAACATTTGAAAGAGTAACCAAAGAAATTTTCTTTGGCGGTTACTGAGGAGAAGATGTTTAAAGATTTCAAAGTAAAAAACTGCCACGCTATGCCACGCCAATATTTCGGCGACAATCAAAATTTCGAAAACTAATTTTGAAAAATTTCAACCAAGGAACATTCAAATCGAGGTTGGTTGAAATTGGTCTAATGGTTACTGAGGAGAGGATGTTTAAAGGTATCAAAAGAAAAAAAGGCCCTGCCCTGCCACGCGCATATTTGGGGGTCGACCAAAATTTCGCTAACAACTTTTGAAAGGGTAACCAAAGAAACAATCATGCCAAGTTTGTTTAAATTGGCCAAACGGTTACTGAGGAGAAGATGTTTAAAGATTACGATGTGAAAAACTGCCACGCTCTACCACGCCCATATATTGCGGCGGCAATCAAAATTTCGCTAACAACCTTTGAAAAAGGTTCACCCAAGGAACATTCATATCAAGTTTGGTTGAAATTGGCCCAATGGTTAATGAGGAAAAGATTTTTAAGATTTCAAAGTCAAAAACTGCCCCGCAGGAACATTCAAGCCAAGGCTGGTTGAAATTGGCCTAATGGTTACTGATGAGATGATGTTAAAGATATCAAAGTAAAAAACTGCCCTGCCCTGCCACGCCCATATTGGGGGGTCAACCAAATTTTCGCTGACAACTTTCGAAAAGGGTCACCCAGGTTCGGTTGAAATTGGCCCAATGGTTATTGAGGAGGAGATGTTAAAAGATTTTAAAGTAAAAAAACTGCCCCGGCCTGCCATGCCCAAATTTTGGCGTAAATCAAAATTTCGCGAACTACCAGAGGAAGATTCATACGAGGTTTGGTTGAAATTGGCCAAATGGTTACTGAGGAGAAGATGTTTAGATTTCAGTCAAAAACTGTCACGCCGATATTTGCGCATCAATCAAAATTCTGCGAACAGTTTTTGTTTGTTTGAATGGGGTTTTACGCCGCTTTCAACAATCTTTCAGTCATATCGCGGCGGCTGGAGCACCTAACAATGGATTCCTGGTATTTCTCACACCAGTACTACCATTAAATCCTTTCCTAGCCCCCTGCTGCTATCCCACATAGGTCTACGATTATCGACCCACTGGTGAGAGACAAATAGTCGGAAAGGATGAGTGCCGCCGTCGGGGATCGAACCCGGGACCTCTAGATTGACAGTCCGACGAACAGTTTTTGAGAAGGGTCACTCAAGGAACATTCCTGCTAGGTTCGGTTGAAATTGGCCCAGTGGTTACTGAGGAGAAGATGTTTAAAGAATTGTTGACGCCTTCCAACGCACGTCGCACGACGGGCAAAACGTTGTGTTCAGGTGAGCTAAAAATGGCTTCATTAGTTTCACTAGAACTTAAATTTGAATAATTATTTACATCAATATTGAATGATACGGGGGCATGGAAACATTAAAATCATGAACAATTAAATTAAACAATCACCGAACCGATTTGATCCGTTATCGCATGACACGCGCGGGATTATATCGGTTGGCTGAATGATGTTTTGATCGTGATCGCTAAGTGGTTGATCATTATCTATACAGTCTGATTTACATGCGGTGCGTGCATTAAGGTCACCTAAAACGAACACTTCACCCCCTAGATTTTTAAAATGATTTATAGCTAATCAAATTTTTCCGAGTACATCATATCAGTCAAAATTTTCCTATACTGGGGACCCATTAGGGGCAATATAGGTTGAATATATATAAATATTTTCGGGGATATTAAACCATTGAATACAATCCACAGCGTTTCGGACTAAATTTACACTACGTGACAAACTATTTCTCACGTACAGTAAAATTCCTACGCTATTTCTCTTTTCTTTTTTCCGATATATTGTATGAATGAAATAACTTGTATCCGTTTAGAGAAATTTTTGAATTCTTATTGATCCAAGTTTCAGACAGAAACATTAAAGCGTATTTATTGATTAATTTAGTGAATTCACAGTCATTAAGCCCCTACATTCCATTGTACTCAATTTCCACTTTTGTCCTAGTTACTTGTACCCTGTGTTTAGGGTTCGCGGTGTAGTCTCAAGTCAATATAAAGTTTTCCAGGACTAAATGAGCCTCTTTGCCGTCATTACAAGCTTTTCTGTTAGTCTTTTTCTCCTACTTACAGCGAAAATGATTGCCGGGGAATTCGGTCTCAATATATAACCGTATGTACATTATACAACTCTATGTGGGAATCAATAAAAGCTCTGAATTAACTAGATCTATCCGTATTTCTTCACATTGTATTATCACGTTTGGGACCCATAAGATATTTTCTGGTTCCGAGGTCAGCGATGCACATGAAATGTCTAGGAATATAGATAGATCCTGGAAATATAGCAAACAAAGTTGAGGCATGATTAATATTCGTCAAACCTTTCTCTGCCTTTTCCTTATCAGTGATGATTTTTTCCCTTCAGAATGAAATTAGATATTTTTAAAATACGTATCAATATTGGTCACCCAAAACTTCTTGACTACAGATCGAAAGAGCTGTGGTTACGAGGTTTTTATCGCGCACCGTTTCAACAGTACCAGAATCTGACTTCGCCATGTGTTATTAAAACTAAGTTACATTGAGAAGTACCGTTTTAACAATACCAGAATCTGATTTTGCCATGTGTTATTAAAACTAAGTTACATTGAGAAGCACCGTTTTAACAATACGAGTATCTGACTTCGCCATGTGTTATCATTACTAATTGAGGAGACGAGAATCCACTGTTTATGAAAAAGGAATTCGATCTAACACCGGTCAATACGAACCGGTATGACTAGAATTAAAAAATATAGCAGAGATCAATAAAACTCTGCTTACAAAAAAGTCTTCAATAATTGAACAACTCGTGATTTCTTGGAAGGAAAAATGAAACTACACCTCTGTCTGTACTATAAATCGGTTGATCGGAATGTCATTGTCATAGCATTGTACCTGTTATATCTAATCAAAGTATGAATAAACTCGTTTATTGGCCCGAAATGTCGTAAATGCAGCTTTATTTACATTTTAGACGGACTGGTTATACATGCGTTATGCAAATGGCAAATCATAACTTAACCTGTAATTGTTATGCATAGCTTGAAATCATTGACATGACTTGACCTTTATTGCAATGAATAAATTAGCTATGAATAAATTTGATCTCAACAAAAGTCGTGCGTTTACGAGTTATTTCGTCCATACCCGGGGAAATTTAATGTATATTTTGAAAATCTAATGGTGTTTATCAGTCTTATTCCACAACAGAAAAGTGGTCAAGTGGTATAGTACACACAGGCCTGAAGCAGTCAACACGGGTCCGAAACTACCAAGAAACCATAATTGATTGACTTTTTCAACGTTTTTTATTTTAATCAAATGCCAGTTGGAGAAAGTGCATCTGCACGATTCCACATTACAGTGATAAAATATATCTGTCAGCGGATAAACAGTTACAATAGTATCATTCAGTGACCATTGTCATATCTTCCGAAAACAGCTAAAGCGAATTTTCATGCATTTAACAAATATTTAAATGTTATTTTCGATTATCGGAATAAAACGAAAAATGCCGAAGACAATAAGTCAAGCGCGTAATTATGCAAATAGAGGTCACGGTCCGTCAGGTCAATAAAATCTTACAATACTTTAACATTCCATTCTATATTAAAGGTTTTATGTCGACGCACTTGTCTGTTTTCACGACAAAATTCGTAATCATGCAAATAGATACATATCTATTCAAATCATGACAGGACATATGTAAATTAATACCTTGTGACAGTGAAGAGCCCGAGGTCAAAGGTAAAAAAATCTGGTATGAGTTCTCACATTAAACTGTCTGGCGATATGTTCGTATTGATGTTTGACAAATGAAATTGTCAAGTTGACAGAGTGTCTTGTGATCCATCTCGCCATTGGTGAGTATCTGACAACTGCCTAATGTATTGACCATTGCCTGGCTGCACATTCTGGCCAGGGAAAAAAGCAAATTGTTTTTTTTTGTGTGTAGATTTCCTGAATATAGAATGGCATTCTATATTTACATGTGTATGGATTCGAAATATTTTTATTGACCTCTATTGAATAGATTTTTTTTAAAAAAATAAATAGTCCCATTTCGACTAAAGGATCACACTATTTCATATTCTAAGGACACTGTGGATCCCGTTCGTATTCACAAACACTTTACTATTTTATACTACTGTACTATAAATCATAGAACAAGTGGATATCTATCGAGTCTTGAACGTTGTCAAGTCCCTGACGAGAACTCAATAACGATAGAAAATATTGTGAGAAAATTAGAAAATGCTTGTAACAATTCAAAATATTCTTTTTTCACAATACTTTCTTCGGCTATTTTTACCTGCGCCAACCGATTGTTTTGCAACAGGTTTAGATAAGAAAGAACTGACAAAATATCAACTTTAGAGCCGAAAGGCAATTTCTGGGAATATTAATGACGTCATATACGACTTACTCCTTCAAAACTGACGTTTATAAAAAGTCTTACGTCAAATTCATTAATTAGAACTTCAAAATGGATTGGCCTAAATTCAAGAGATAAAAATATTAGAAAAAATGGTGTTGATAATACCTTTGACATGCCATTTTGTCGTATTTTCCCAATAAGCGCCACTGGTTAACGTTAATAAAATGTGTTTTTATTCTAATTCGGCATTTCCCTTCAGAGGGATTACTAATTTATACAGATCCATGAGGGAATATACATTAGTTACATAATTCGATCTCTGTAAAACAAAATCACAGCATAAATAATGTTATTTATCATGACTATATTCTAGACATGATACCCATTTGTCTTCGGACCCAGACGCTTGTCGCCTTAAGGGATAGTGACGTCACACCGAACCCTGAGACGAAAGGCGTCAGTTTCGGAATAACATTTGTCGATTGTCAGGTGAATGAAAATCACTAAAGTTGTGAAACTGACGATTTCATGATATTTGAACAAATTATCAAGATGGGAAAGCTAAAATATGTGTTTCTGGCGTGTTTGGTTATTAAAATTTCAAGCTGTTATATTTTGAGGGTAAGTTTTTTTTTTGCTTTTTATCGATTCATTTTATTGAAGAAAGGAAGGTTTCAATAAGGCATGTGAATTTTTCGTCTCTTTTGAATTAATATTTTTAAGCTACGTTAAGGCATTAAAAGTAATATATATAAAGATTTTTTCTGAAATCATAAAATCTAGTTATAGACAATTTTTGCAAAAGAACCCCAATCTTACAGTAGAATACAAGTACAGTGTAAAATCTAATTGTTCTTATAATGCCTTCCCCCCTTTGACTGAATTTAAACAAAATTGACCAAGCACAACTAAACAGGTTTTCTTTAAATTATCTTTTTTGTTATATTCTACTATGCATTTAGAAGACAGGGAATTTAAATTGTTTCCGTGATTAGAAATAAAGGTTTGGTTTGGTTTAAACCTATTTATTTTACATCGATTGGGAAACAAGTTCTTCCAACTTAAATTTATCCCTCTCGATTCTGCTTCCTGGAAAATGAGCCAGTACTCGCGCTGAAAGTGTGGGCCAATGACAGAACCAAGATCGATAGCCGCTCCCGGGAATCGAACTCAGGACCTCTTGATCGGGGTGCCGAAGCTCTACCTCTCGTCTGCGGACACCACAATAAATAGAAACCCAAACTCCCGTTATATAGCCGCGAAAACAAAGAAAATGATCTCTATCTTATACAGCAATGTAATCGTGCCTAATTTCACCAAACTTGTTAAAGAATCGAAGAGCTGTAAGCACTGTAATCGGTCGTCACTGCAAAATTGGATAGACCGGTGCATTCCGCCTTTAGGGTGAAAAGAACTAATTTCACGACACGGTGACTCTATCTATCCTAGTGTATCATATTCCGTAAATATGAATTAGAACTGATATTATATTTACATGAACACAAGATCTTTATTTGAATTATGGACATTTCACGGGAAAACAAACTTTTACAGTTGAGATAATTCATTAAAACCCGTTTATGACTATATTTCCAGAAGTCCAAAATTCCCCTAATATCACATAATCTATTAAAGGTCACATGATCATTTGTGGGAATGTGACCAATCGCGGCTGCCAATCAAACAAATCGACCAATCAAATCATCTTTTCAGTCCGGAATTTAGTTTTAAATTTCGATATTAGCCGCCATTTTTGTGAGACATTTGACGACTCAAAGGTCGTTACTACAGCTTATTCAAGACGCAACCAAATCATTTTGCTTTTTCTGCCACTGGCCATACTTCAAAATGACCCCGTTTAAAATCGAAGCGGAACTTCCTGTCGGAGTTAACAGGCGGGGCTTGAGAATCAAATGGGCGGGGCAAGCGATTAGTAAATTCAGAAGTATAATTCCCCCTATATTTATGTTTTCAAAGGCGACATTGGTACCGAGAAAATATTAAAACTAGATTTTTACTATTCCTGTTCGTTAAATAGTCAGTAAAACTATTTTCCTGATTAGGTATTCCAAACCCTTTCCTGCACAATCCCTTGTTTTGACCTCCCTGTGGCTATATATTTGAGAAAACATCGTGGGAAAAGAAGAAATTGCTTGTAATAGGCAATTTCTCTTTCCTCACAATATTTCATTATCTGTAGGTTGATAACTTTTCAAATTACATGTTCACTTACTTTTAATTGTCGAGTTATACAAATTGGTCTCCGACCATTTAAGAACTAAATTTTCTGTCATTATATCCACTTCCATTTAAAAGGTTCCGTTCCATAATTCATTAACATGCAATTTGACTTATTTGGTCTCCTGTGTGCACATTTAAAACATCCCACCATCCATTTTGTTGTTTTGTTGCTATTGGTGATAACTGCTATTATAGGAAAAAAAGAAACTTTTTTTTCAATTCCAGGCTCCAAGCAGATTACCAAGCTCAGACCTACGACCATTTTCAAGACCTATTTATAGACCATTACGTCAGAGTGTTTACCCCAGACCTCGCATACATAGCCTACGTCTGCCTTTCGCGTTTCGAGAGAGGCTTCCATATAGAAATCTTGAGAATTTGAATTTTAACAACATCAACAACAATAACAATGATGACAACCAAATGCGACCAATTAGAGGCTCCAGAAGGGTAATTAGGATATCGAGAACTCAATTAGCCCCGCCTAGAATCCGATATCCACCAGGCGTTCGACGACTTGATCGTAGTATAATCAGAGGCGGCAGAATATCCTCTTTCGGTCGCAGATCTTCGACTGGAATCTCTCGTTCATCGAGAAGAAAAGTTGCCACAAGAAGTCGTATTCGTAATGTTCCCGACAGATCAAGGGATAAGGTTATGGCACTTTTCGCTGTTGATGGTCCTAGAGCTAAGCAAATCAGTACTTCTCGGCGAAGAGTAATTGCACCTACCTCTAAAATTCGGTCAAGACCAGTCATTAAACCAAAAGGTCTTTCAAGTTTTCCTGTGGCTTCAGAAGTAATGTCAAAAACAACTTCCGTTCAACGTATAATACCGAAAATAACCCCGTCGAGTAATTTGAAATCCATAGAAGGCAGTATAATCTCCAAGTCAAAAACAGTTGGATCTCAGATAAAAGAGGCTAAGATAACCAAGCAGAAGCTACGTGCAACAAAACACGGTCAAAGTGAAATTTTCGAAAGCAAGAAAGTTCCTCAAAATCCTACGATTGTACCTGCAGCTATTTTGTCAAAGGAAACAAATACGAAAGTTGATATAAAACAAGATTTGATAGTCGCAGATGCTGACACTGTCAACATAAAAACTGATGTAGTTGGGAAGGCAACCGAAAATGTTCAATCAGTGAAGATGAAGGAACCTGTTAAAGCACAAGTAGAGAGGTCTACAATAGATTTGTCAAAGTCAATCAAAAAGCTGACGAAGGAGGTCAATCCTATCAAAACAGCAGAATTGGTCCAAAAAGGAACAAAAAAGGAAACCAGCTCAAACAAAAAGTTGACGAAGGAGGTCAACCCTGTCAAAACAGTAGAAAGTGTCCAAGTAAGTACAAAGAAGGAAACCAGCCTTAAAGACAGTGCGGTTATCGTTAAAGATACAAAAGGTAAAACTGCTGAAACGTCGATGAAATCAAGTATCAGTGTAAAGGATGCAGATACAGTAAACATAAAAGCTGCAACCAAAGCAAGTTCAGGGGAGGTTACTGGAGGCTCTAAAACCGAAACCGGAAAGAAAGTTGTCATTCCTGATGCCGTAGTTGTAGGGGAAAAGACAATTGCCATCTCTGACAGTGCTGTAGCAGAAACTGCGACACTAGACAAGAAGACAGTCGTCGTTGACAGCGCAAAAGGATTCGCTTCGGACTTAAAAATAAACTGAGCTTATGCAGCCTGTCACGTAGAATAAAAACATCCCGAAATAGAGAGACAGGTATCAATTTTCATCGCACTGCGCGGACTGGGTAGGCCGAATAGTGTTGAAACCTTTTTACTTTAGGAAAATCTCGCAAAGTAGCATGGTCAACCTCTCTTACATTCCGATGAATTTTGAATACCATTCCTAACTGACGAGTTTTGGACCATACCTGCTGTACCTTCCCTCTAATTTCTCGGATGACTCATTTTGCGTGACAAAGGAACTTTTAGCTGAAATAGCGTGTTATTCAATGACCTGATTATTTATTGACAATCACTTTCTATCATCAGAGACGCTCATATTCAACTCATTTAGTTTAAAATGTAATATGTGTTCCTTCTAGTCTTAATTTATTCATCGATTCATCCCATTATGGTAGTATTTGGCTATATATTCAAACTCTATTTATTTGTGCATTAACTTGATTATTTATTTGTTAATACATAATAGTATATTTTGTTTAAGTTTCATGTCAAAAACTCATTAAATTGACGATATTTTCAAGTATACGAAGAGAAGAAGTTTTTAAGTTCTAAAATAAAACACTCCTTTTCTTACTCGTATATATTACACACACTAAGAGACTGCCGGAATGCAGCTTTCCGAACAGTCTTATATGAAAACATCTTAGAAAAAAAACCCAACTCCATTTGGTTATTTCTGGTTCCTCCTAACAAAAGTAGGAACTAGATCGAGAAAGTAAGGCAGTTGTTCACTGTAAATATGTATGAAAAAATGGTGGTAAAATGTGAAATAGCTTGCTCCAAACACATTTCTTTTTCTCAAAATCTAATGTCACCACGTGCAATTTGAGGAAATAATTTACCGGTCTTTACACCAAAAAATTCTAAACGCAATAATAGAACAATGTGAATTGACCAATCGCAGTGTCAATCAAAGAACCAGCCGACCAATCAAACTATTTATTCAGCTCGGAATTGAGCTTTGGACTCCAACATTGGCCACCTTTTTTGTGAGACATTTTTGTTATTCAAGCTGTTGTTATGACGTTAATGCCGCAAACCAACCATTTTGCTGTATGCTACAATGTTAAATTTTCAAAATAACGCAGTTTAAAATCGATGCATAACTATCTGTCGGAGTCAATGGGAAGGACCAAAAGAAGTAAGTGGGCGGGGCCAGTCATTGGTCATTTGGCTAGCACGTTTGATTATTTGACAAAATATTACCAGAAATCATCGTGTTAAAAGGAGACTGAAATATTTTTCTCAAGACAGGCACGCAACGCGTCCAAACATCACTTGTCCGTCCAAGTAGTCAGAAATAATTGCCTTCGCATTTCATCTTCTGAAGAAAATTAGAAATATTTCGAGAAAAGGAGAAATTACTTGTCCATTATTGCATTTTTCAAATATTGATAGGCTTTATATTCTAGTAATTATCTGTGTCAAATTATTCTGAAAGCTAATGACCGTTCAATTTCTTGAACATCGCCAGCGGACTATTACATAATCAAACACTTGTAATGATTGTTTACGGAAGGATAATGTAATTGACATACAATTGTCCTATAATTAACTCCCTTGACTAGACTGGGTAGTTCCGGTTTTAACTTGTTACGTAGAGTTTATAAGAGGTGAGACTAAATTCTTATAATTTGAACAGATCCAGATATTTTTTTCGTATTTCATAAAGAGCAATGTTTATAAGAAGTGAGACTCAATTCTTATGTTTTGAGCAGAATCAGATAGTTTTCAGTTTTTCGTACAGAACACTGTTGAATACTCTCAATATACTCTTAGAATATTGATTATTGTGATGTTTTGTATTTTATACATTTTAATCACTTTCCCTTCCGAGGAAAACAATTTAATTCTCATCCACTTTTTTGTTATGTTTTATTTTCGGATCGAACGGGGCAAAATTGTCCTCTATACTGAGTTTTTGCTTCTAATTCCTTAGCTTGAAAAACGTACTAAAACAAACAAACAAACAAAAAAGCAATTATAAAGAACAAAATAGTATATTAAGAGGACTTTTTACATCATATTATTTTCTAATCTGAGAATGTTTTTCATTTAATACTCACAGTCATTAAAATTTCGCCATCTTTTGTTCTGTAATTTTATTTCTGTAAAGTGATAAACGGTAAGTTAATTTTAACTCCTTTTTTGATATAAGTCTAGTTGATTGCGTAACCACCGGATATTACTCATCATGATTGGCTGTTTGCTTTGATCTGTACCGACTACCAAGATGTCATCTTTTTAAAAATTATCATCGAATAACAAAATTTAATCTAGTTTCACAGAGTGTTTGAATAGAGATTGGGTATTTCAAAAAAGGATTATAGATGCAACGGGTAGGGGAAACTACTTTTAAACTTTTTTCTTCGGAAAATCTTATAAAACCTTTTTAGATACTTGAAAACAATCTCTTTTCACATTATTTCGAAATATCAACCATTTATATAAACTTATTGTATCTTTTTTTGTATTTACACTATCATAATTGCAATAGTTTAAAAGTATAGTTCAATCTTACAACACTTATTAGTTACGACTCTTCTTTATGCGATTAATTGACTTATATTTTCACCTTTTTATTTCTCACGTTTTCTCGAGCGCAAGGTACAAAATAGATTAATACTGATATCAAAATTAAAAAGTTAGCTCGAAGAAGCCTTTTGTCGTCGGGCGACATAAACTTCTTAGTAAAGCTATATCTAACAATGAGCTGTAATTTTTGGTCATCCATTGACCATTTTATAGTTAAGTTCACGGCGGTGCATTAAATCACATCCCACCTGTACCGTTTATAATATTTCAAGTAATAGAATGTTGTATGCAGCTTAATATAAAAATATTATCATAAGATAAACAGTATAAAACCATTCAAAATAAGATCTCTATGAACTTAACATGTCAATGTTTATACGTATACGGAAAAAACACATATACAAACACAAACAAACAAACTAAATATTTTATGGACTTTTAAGATTTCTTAATATGTTGAAATAAACGTATCTGCAGTTTTAAAAGCTAGAAAAGTGGTACGGTTGTTTGATTAGTGAGTCAACAACAGCCAATCACATCTATAAGTGTGATTTACTAATGATTATTTTTGTCATTTAGCTTTAAAATAAGTTGACCATTGGACTTAAAAAATCAAGAGTGATGTTAAATTTTTGATAAAGTGGAGTACATCGAATTTTTAAGGTATTCTTGTATCTTCCTATGAATAAATAGGGTACAAATATAAACCGGAACTACCCAGAGTTCAAGGGAGGTAATTGGTCGAGCAGAGTAACTCAGTATATCGTTATGGGCCAATTTAGTTTATATGGGAAAGAGAGATTTGAGAAAAACTAAGGAATAGGGGGACAAAAGCCGAAAAATCTTTTTTTCGAATCCGTTTAATCAACTTTCATCACCAATCAATTGTTTATACGACACGTATCATGGCGAGACAACCGAAAAGATTTTCATCATTCGATTGACTGGGACAGTCTACATAATAAAAAAAACACTTTGCTCTGCTTAATGAGAAACACAAGTCGGCGATTAACTTTAATACGAAACTAGAAAATTGTCCTGGGACAACATGTTGAGCCCGCCGAATATTTGACCCATGATGCTATCAGAATGTTTATCTGAAAAGACATTTGCTTATGATGGAGAACATTTGTGAACAGTTACGTTGAAAACCATTCTTAAATTAAAGAGGTATGCTTCGAACATAATCGGACCGACTGCCTCCTTAACATGCTAACACACAACCGCACTAACACACTTACGCACTAACACACAAACATAAACTTACAAACAAACGCACAAAGTCACTTACTCACTGACAAAAACGCACTAACACACACACGCACTAACACAAACCGCACTAACACACAGCAACACTATCACACAACGCACTATTGCTACCAGCTAACACATACGCGCACTAACACAAAACGCATTAATACAACCAACTAACATACAACCACAATAACACACATTCGCACTAACACACAACCGCACTTACACAAAAACGCACTAACACACAGACTCACTAACACACCTATACCTACTTGTTCTATTGAAAACTATGTTAACCTTAAAAGTAATAGCAGCACTTATATATCAACCATTTCGATTTTTAATTTTGACCGGTCTATAATTTTGTTTTGTGGGAAAGGGTTTAATTCAGTTGTTTGAAATGTAAATATGAGAGTACTATTGCATGACTATCTTTTGGTTTTCTAATAATTTATTTTGTATGCAGATACCTGAACTCGCACTGTAACGTTTTAAAGGATCGAGGTTAGTAATAAATCTCAGATGAAAAAGTAACAATTTCCAATGAAAATGAATTTAGAGTTACCATCATTGGTTTTAGAGTTATTAACATATTACCAGATGGCCAAATTTTAGACTGGTCCAAATTGAAAGGAGTCACAGATGATAATTCAAAATATTTATTTTTCAACTTTCTGGGTAAAAAGCATTGCGGAAAATGAGGAAATTGCTTCATTTTACACATTTGTTTACCATTATTGTTTTTCTGAAGGGGCGTCAAAAAGTGTCACTGTGTGGGAATGGGCTGAGGTATAAGCTCAAAAACAACATTTGTTTCAATGTCAGTTTTGATTGAAAGGTTAAGTAAAAGTATCTGAATTTGCATTTAACCCATTTACACTCAATCCCGCTTTTTAAGCATCTATTTAAGAAAGTTTTGGAAAATATTGTGGACAAGGAAGAAATTGCTTGTAACAAGCAATTTCATCAATGTTTATTGTTTTCTACCCTACAAGGTAAATATCTTCTAAATGCAAGCAACTTGAAAATGTGATTTGCAACTTTTTTCAATCAGAACCAGTCTAATATTATGTTATCTGGTATTGGGTTAAAATATATAATCGACATTTCTCTGATTAATAACAAGCTTTTAGTTTCCCCATCCAAGAGCAGTAACCAATAAGACAAAACCCTACTTACCACTTTCTAACAACCTTGCATCTCCTTGATGTATTTTTAGAACTGTAAAGAGGAATACCTTTTCTTCTAAACGTGTGCAGACCCTTTCTATATGTAATCAAGTTAACTGTAAATAACCAACTGGTGTTTTCTGAGTCCTTGAAAATTTGGTGTTTATAAGTCAATCCGTGTATACATACACAAAAATCTTGAAGTCTCAGAAACTCACTATGAAATTTTAACTCTTTAACACAATTCACCCTACTAAGATAATTGTAAAAAATCTGCCATTTAAGAATGGCGGTTTCAAGAAATCACTGGAAACCATACATGACTATAAGCCACAACCATAAAAGCCATTAATTCAACGAATCAAATTTAAAATTGATGGAATCTGAAACAAAAGGACCATGATGGCCCTATATCGCCCCCCACCCTGAGTATGATGGCTCAAGGCATAATGATATACTATACAAAATGTCATAGGCCTACCCCTAATCATTTTGGAGAAGAGGATTTTTTTTTAAAGATTTTCTCCTTTATCCCTAGGTATAATGAAGATCCAACCAAATTGAGCCAATTTCAAGATTGCGGTTATTCTTTGAAGTACTTAAGTAGAGGGTCAATAGGCATAAATACATACCAAATATCGACGCTCAAGGCCTTATGGTTTAGAAGGAGAACATTTTCTATGATATCCTTCATAACTCCTTTCTGGGATTGCACAGATAAGGGCTTATTTTCAGGATACGGTAATTCTATGAAGTAGTTTGGTAGAGGGTCAATAGGTATTATTACACACTAAATATTAAAGCCCTTGACCTTGTGGTTTGGGGAGAAAAAGATTTTTAAAGATTTCCTTCTTTATTTCTATGTAAAATCAGGGATCACAAAGAAAAGGGCTAATTTTCAGAGTACGGTTATTCTATGAATTATTTTGGTAGATGGTCAATAGTTGATGATTTATACAAAATATCATAGCTCTAGGCCTTATGGTTTGGGAGAAGAAGATTTTTTAAGTTTTCTTTCTTTTGTACTATTTAAAATCAGGGATCGCAAAGAAAAGGGCTAATTTTCTGAATACGGTAATTCTTTAAAGTACATGTATTTGGTAGAGGGTCAATAGTTGATGATTTATACCAAATATAAAGGCTCTAGGTCTTATGGTTAGGGAGACGAAATATTTTTAAGATTTCCTTCTTTATTTCTATGTAAAATCAGGGATTGCACAGTAAAGGGCTAATTTTCAGAATACGGGAATTCTTTTCAGTATTTTGGAAGAGGGTCAATAGATGATGATCAACTGTTTCCAACAAAAGATTTTCAAAGCTTTAAACATATATTGAAACCAAAGCCTCGTTTTTCATACAATCAAATTCTGTGATGGAATCTGATAGAGGGTCATCCATTATGCATTCCTGTAAAATTTGGACGAAATACATCATTTTGTTTCTAAGAAGAAGATTTTTAAAGATCTCGCCATAAATGGAATTAGCCCCGCACATTAAAGCCATATTTTTCATCCGATCTTAATTCTTTGAAAGATTTTGATAAAGGGTCACCAAATGACCATTTATGTAAAATTTGGTTGAAATCCATCAATGGTTTCTGATAAGAAGATTTTTTAAGGTTTCACCATATATGGAAATAGCCCTGCCTATTAAGCTGTAGTTATGACGATCAGGTCGTCACACAACCTTTCACTGATTTGTAACATGTTACTGAACAAAAGTTCTGCAAAATAACGCTATTGAATTTCGCATAGGAACTTCCTGTTGGAGTCAGTGGGTGTGGCCAGATGAATCAGTGGGTGTGGCCAGCGGAGTCACTTGGTGTAGACAGCGCAATCAAATCTCTTTAAATCTCGAAGTGCTTGGGCGTTTATTTTAGCGACCTCTGTTTATTTATATTGGAATGTCGCTGTATGTTATTCTTTACCGGGGATAAAACAAACAAAAAACCTTCAAAATCACAACATTGTCGGTTGTACTTTATAACCAATAAACGTATTTATGCTGCTTATTAAGTGTATTCGGTTTATAAGTAGTAAAACCTTATATTTTGAACTACAATGTCAGATCATAGACGCAGTTCTCTCTAGACCAAGTGATGCATTATCGCCGTCGGGTTTTATACTTTAAGGACTCCGTGTATATTTTTATAGAACTGAAACCCTAAAATACTGCATGATAACGATTTAACGCGAACGCCCTCGAAATGTATTTAAAGAGCCTCGGGGTAAAATATCTAAAGAAGATTTTGCTATGAAAACAACAGACCGCACACCTAAACATGTCATTAATTCTTATTGACACAACAAGGCACAACATGTAAATAAATTAAACACAAAAATGATGAATACGGAATATCCACTAGGAGATCATGTGAACCCGTGAACGGGTCTTACTGTCCGGCAACAATTCTGATTTTTTTGCGTAAAGCTGGGTAAACTAAGAACAAGGAATTGCGTTGCATATTTCCAGTTCCTTATCATTGCCGTCGCACGAGGCTCCGCCATTTTGTGGCACGGGTTGAGTGCATGCACGTGTTCGAATCCTAGTGCCGATATCGCAAGATTTATTACATGCTCCCCACTTACTCCATTGAGTCCAACCTCCGTTAATTGGTAATGGCGCTGAAAGGAAATTAAAAAATATACACAACTATTTCGTGTGCATCTAGATCTTATGCACTTTGCTTCTTTCGTTCGGCGCTTGCGACTGAATGTCTGAATTCGTAATATGTGTGTTTTCGTAAACAATATAAAATGTCGGAAATCGACTAGAAATGTAATATGTATGTTGTCGTAAACATTATAAAATGTCGGAAAATCGACTAGAAATGCTATATGTGTGTTGTCGTAAACATTATAAAATGTCGGAAAATCGACTAGAAATGTAATATGTGTGTTGTCGTAAACATTATAAAATGTCGGAAAATCGACTAGAAATATCATATGTGTGTTTTCGTAAACAATATGAATGTCGGAAAATCGGCTAGAAATCTAATATGTATGTTGTCGTAAACAATATAAAATGTCGGAAAATCGACTAGAAATGTAATATGTGTGTTGTCGTTAAGGATTACCAAATGTTGGAAAATCGACCAAAAATACGATATGTACATTGTCAAATGTCAGTAAATCAACAATATATTTGATTCTGATAAACAGATGTCAAATGTAGTCAAAAATAGTGAAAATGTAAAATGAACGGGTCGTAAATAAATATCGAATTTCTTTACACGTCTTCAAAACTTATTCTTATTTGAATAATACGATCAGAGCTCTAAATAACCCCGCGATATTTCACAAACCGTATTACTCTAAACGTATGACCCTCTGTTGGAAATAGGGTCAGGATATTTTTACAAGATCATGGTCGACTATAAGGGCAATTTCTCCGAAAACTTGTTTTCTTCGGGAAGAAAGAGATTCTAAATTCTAAATTTCATTTGATTTCTATATTTTGATAGGAAATACTTTGTCATTTAAATCTACGGAAAAAATCTCCAGGTGGGATTTTCTAAATCAAATTATACCATATTTTTACTGAATGAAATACCTAATTTTGGGGCTAAGTGTGTTACTGAAAATTTATGCCATTTACAAATGAAGGGTACCCCCTGGACTGTTGATACCCCTCCCCTAATTTCGCTATGGTTTAATGACTTTTATGGCATGGTTAAGATTAAGCCTTACCAATACTGCCATTTAAATGAAAAACAATTGTTGCTTATTTTTCACGTATTTCAGGCGTCGGGTCACCAACTTTGAATTCAAATTACTTTTTAAGAATTATCTTTCGATATTTCTATTGTAAGGTTTGTGATCAAGCTGGAACATATCCAGAGAGTGTTTATCGATCTTGGACCCTTCAATGGTCATCGGCGCGAACGATGGTGTATTCCCCAGAATCGAACAGGAACTTTAATAAAAAGATGCCAAATTTATGTAAAAAACAGGTTTTAACCGTGAACATGTTTGAGAAATTATAGAAATTATCGGATAGGTGCATTGACTGCCGCGATTTAACCGAAATGTTGATGAAAATGGCGTTAAATCCCATGCAGTCAATCAATCAGGCACAAGGGAAGTATATTGTATGTACCGAAAACTCCATATACCGGAGACTCACTTGAATATACTTTTTATTAGTAAACGGTGTCGGATAATAATGTAATCGATAATGACACACATCTTTATGTGATGCAAGGGAGACAAATCACAATCAAAACCCAAGTTCATCTGAATTGATAATCTACCTTACGCTTTTCCTGTTTTTTTGATTGGCGTGTCTAACACAGACCATCCATTACCCCCTTAACCGCAGCGTTAACCTCATATCTGATTTAATGTCGATTGTCTCTCTCATTTTGGCAATTTGCTTGATAATAAGTGATAATATTTGTATTCTTTTTCTGTGAAAATTAATAGCCTTTTCATTGTCAGATGAACATTATTACACGCTATTTACTACAGAACCTTCTGACACACGTCTCTCTCGCTCAGTCCTATCTCTATTTTATAACGTGTTTTCATTCACATTGGCTCTTAAATTTCTAATTCACATAATACACTCATAAATGTAATTGCAACATACTAATTTATAAAGTTATCTGACAGAAACTTATTTTTATTTAAATTTGTTAATAAAATTGATTCATATAAACTCTAGGTAAGAAGGATAAGTTACCAGTGTGCGATTAAATCCTTGTAACTACAGCTTAAATCATCTTTAATTACGACTGTTGAGTGTGAATGACATTAAGGTGAACACAAAAGTAGGCTAAAACTAAAAATTACCCACCAGCAGTTGAAGGTGCCGGTGTGATCGGGGACGAGTTCGTCAAGAAACTGATTAACGCATTCTTCTGATCTGTGTAGCCATCTGTAATAACAACAGGGAGATAATATATTAACTGACTTCGTGTATCCATATATCTATATATAGACTTCCGTAATAACAACAGAGATATAATATATTAACTGACTTCGTGTATCCATACCTGATGAAATATGTCTACATATAGACATTTGTAATAACAACAGAGGTAATATATATTAACTGACTTCGTGTATCAAAACCTGATGAAATTATGTCTATATATAGACATTTGTAATATTAACAGGGATAACATATGAACTGACTTCGTGTATCTACACCTGATGAAATACGTCTATATATAGACATCTGTAATAACAACAGAGATATAATTTATTTACTGACTTTGTGTATCTACACCTGATGAAATACGTCTATATATAGACATCTGTAATAACAACAGAGATATAATTTATTTACTGACTTCGTGTATCTACACCTGATGATATACGTCTATATTTTAACATTTGTAATTACAACAGAGGTAATATATTAACTGACTTCGTGTATTCACACCTGATGATATACGTCTATCTATAGACATTTGAGGATCTGGCGAAATGACTCCTTACTTCAGTGTCAAGTTAAAATTGTCACCTCAATAGTATTGGCGCTTATTTGAGCTTCATATTTAGAAGGACAAGTCGCAATAGTTTAATCTAAATTCAAAACCTATGTTGTTGGTACTCAGTAATATCGTGTTGACGAGATGTAAACAATAACCTAGGAAAATAAGCTACAAACGAATTCTTCAAATTCATCTATTTCCATCTGAAAATTTTTTTTAAACTATACATGTAATTGATGCTTCATGACCTCAGATCCAGAGATAAACAAACATGTACGACATATTTATAATCTAACAAAGGTACATCCCTCGATAAATAGGTTATAGCTCTGCCATGTTACAGCAAACAAGAAGCCCAGAGGGCCTTATGGGTCACCTGAGTCCAAAGAGCACAAAAACAAATAAAAGTCCACCAATTTATGCTACATACTAAATATCAAAGCTCTAAGCCTTTTAGTTCGGGAGAAGAAGAATTTTAAATTTTCATTATATAAGCCATATGTAAAATTAGTGACGTCCGGGTATGGGCTAATAATGACCCTAGGGTCATAATTTATACCTTATTGATCCACCAGATGATTCTACATACCAAATATCAAAGCTCTAGGCCTATCCGTTTGAGAGAAGAAGATTTTTAAAGTTTTCACTATATAAGTCAATAATTATATTTGTGACATTCGGGAATGGGCTGATTTAAATCCTGAGGCAATAATTTTTACAATCTTGATAGAGGTCAACAAGAAGGTGCTGTATACCATATATAAAAGTTCTAGGCTTCCTGTTTGGGAAAAGAAGATTTTTACAAATTTCACTATATAAGCCTATGTTAAATTTGTGACGTCTGGTAATGGGCTAATTTTAATCCGGAGGCAATAATTTGTTCAATCTTGATACAGGTCCACAAGACGATGCTGGATACCAAATATTAAAGTTCTAGGCCCTCCGGTTTGGAAGAAGAAGTTTTTTAAAAAATCACTATATAAGCCCTTTGTGAAACTTGTGACGTCCGGTAATGGGCTAATTCTGTCTCTTGGGCCATGATTTATACAATACAATCTTGATAGAAATTCACCAGACGATGCTTCATAACGAATATAAAAAGCTCTAGGCCCTCTAGTTTGGGAGAAAAAGATTTTTGAAATTTTCACTATAGAAGCCTAATAGTATATGTTAACGGGCTAATTTTGACCCTGGGGTCATAATTTATACAATATTGATAGAGGTCCACTAGATGATGCCACATACAAAAAATCAGAGCTGTAGGTCTTTTGGTTGGGTAGAAAAAGATTTTCAAAGTTGTCACTATGTAAGCTTATGTACCCCCCCATACACACCTTTGCCCTCCCCTCCCCCTAGCACGGCCATTTCTTGACAGATTTTCTTGTACAATCTTGATAGTAATTGCCTTAAAGACTCTAAATACCAAATGTGAATCTAATCTGCCAGCCGGTTCATGACAAGAAGATTTTAAAGATATACCCTTTTTGGCCCCTTATGGAACCCCAAAGGGAGATAACTTCATGACGTGTAAAATCTGAAGCGCCTTCCCATAAGGATGCTTCCTTTCAAGTTTGGTTGAAACCCATCCAAAGGGTCTTAAGAAGAAGTCGAAAATGTAAAAGGTTAACGCATGACGCAGGACGCATGACGCCGGACAAAACACGATCGCAATAGGTCACCATGACCTTCGATCAGGTGACCTAAAAAGTGTAATGTCCAGCGGTTAAACTGGTTACAGCTTTTACAATTGTAACTCAACTAGAACAGAAAAAAGATATCGTACAGAAACCCCTCTCGTTGTGATGAAGTTATCTGAACTTGCCAAAATGTAAAGTGTAACATCTTCAGTGAATGCGCTTTGCACAGTTTTGCATTTTTAATAACACTATTTTATGATATATGTGCTTTTTTGTTAAATAAGAGCATTTTCTTACAAAATGTCAACAAATTCACGACAAGTTAACTGATTTACCGAATTAAAAGCAAGCGTGACGACTTTGTAAATATATAAATCCGAATCTATTAAAGATAGTGCACAGGTTGTCAGAATAAAAGAATTTTTTTACAAATGGTATACACATATAAATTCTATTAATGGAATAATTTACTCCCAAGAGCCAACAAATTTATTTGTGTGTACCATTTATAGAAAAAGTTTTTTTTTATTCCAATGCCTAGATGGTTATATCAGCGCTACAACTGACGGATAACAAACCACGCTCAATGATTCTGACAGAGAGTAAGACTAAGATATCAAACGGCTTTATTTTACACAATTCAGTGACTAGTAATACGTGTCATAAGAGTGAAATACCTAAACCTCGCAACTGTAGCTTGAATAAGCTGTAGTTACGACATTTAAGTCACCAAACCAAAAAATGTGTAACATAAATGTCAACCTTTGTTTGAGTTATATGGATAAATTGTTTAGTTGGTCGATTTTCGATTGACTGCGGGTATCCATTAAATGACGTAATTTAACTCGACAATTCTCTGACGTCACATTTACGCGTTAAAAGACCCTACGTCAGATCATATATATCATTTGGATATATTTTGTCAACCTTTTGTGATCTTGTGCCCACCGCGATA
This sequence comes from Fragum fragum, assembly GCA_946902895.1. Taxonomy (NCBI): domain Eukaryota; kingdom Metazoa; phylum Mollusca; class Bivalvia; order Cardiida; family Cardiidae; genus Fragum; species Fragum fragum. Next base: position 18,473,416 of record OX336383.1, on the reverse strand, counting down.
TGACTTAAATATTGTTAAAAATGGCATAAAACCCCATCCAAACAAACAAACAAAGAAACAATCAATGATCCTGTTAACATAAGATATTGCCATGACAATATCCATTTACTATAATCTACATTATTACTGAAGTATGAACAACTTACTTTCATTACAGAGAGGTGTAGTACAGCTCTTTTTTATGTATGTTACTGATGGTTCAAAATTATTGCTCACGTGAAATTGGATTCTTTCATCTCTCTGAAAGTATAAACAGATTTAAGCTGTAATCTACGGAATGAAACTGAGGTAATCTTAGACTTCATACATAGAACCGTAATTGACACTATCTGACGTGTCCGATTTTGTCTATGTAGAATGTATATTTTTCCCCAGAAATATTTAAAGGTATATAACAATTACTAAAACCGTATCACATTCCTTCTAATTGGTAACAAATTAAACCATGAAACTTACCATCAACTGATTATAGTTCGGGGTCTAGCGAAGCAAATTTGGTAGGTATGATCGGTGTGTCGTAATAATGAGAGACACAATAAATAGGGTGATACTTATATAGTTATTAAACCACTTAGGAACTTAGATCCAGTTTTATGCACATTAAGTTTTTTTTTGTCTAATTGTAATAACTCGTAAAATCAATGACGTCATCATAATTTTGTCCGACTGTTTGAAGGTTTGGTGGCCGAATAAACTAAGGCTGGCTGAATTTAACAAAAAAATAGTCAATCGGTGCAGTCAATCGCAGAATCAATCGACAGATTTAGACCTAAAAAGAACTTTGAATACCTTAATTGGACTACATTTATTTGAGCATTCTGTTGACTTGGTGACTCAACCATCCTTATTACAGTTTAGTAAAGCTTTAGTTACGATGTTTAAGATAACTAGTGCGTCACAGACCTATTTTTTCTCCCAATAATTGTTTTTTCTCATTCAACAGTTGCTGCGAAATAACATTTCGCATGGTAGCTTTGAGTCAGGGTAATCTGCCCTTTACTTGCATACGCTACTTTCAGTGAAAAAGGGTACATGGGCTTTACGTTATTTTGACGAGTGTTCACAAAACTTGTGTCAAATAATGTTACTTGTCGTTATCATATAACATAAATGTTCTTGAAAACACAATGAGATAGTGTTTTGTCAAAGCTGGATATTGATTGAATTTAAGAAGACTTATTTCTGAATATGAAACAAATCGCCCAATGTTTGATCTATTTATTTTCAAATATATTTTGAGATCTTACTGCAATTTTTCCACATGCAATAAAGTCTGGGTACCAAGGGAGAATTTCCGTATAATATCTTACCCCAATTACCTTGAAACAAGGCTTAAAAGTATTTTCATACGATTTTTGTTATTGAGGGTTGTCTTTCTAAATATATTCATATCTTCCGTCATTTGCTTTATTTGTGATAAAGCCTTCGTCGACCCACGTAAACGTCAAAACATTTTTTGTTTGTATTATTGTTCTTTATTATTGTTTTCATACTTCAGCAACAGATTCACAGAATTTATGGTTTTCTATACCCTTGAACAATACAGATGATTTCTTTGAACAAAATCCTGCTGTTAAACGGAAATATTTCGACTTATCTTTGAATTTGCGCGAAGAATTGAAAAGAAAAAAATCATAAAGTATTATAATATTTTGCCCCGATTGTAGGTATGCTTTAACAACTAAAACGCGTGTACAGTCCCTGACGTTAGAAATATTCAAATATAAACACATGGCGTCACTAACACGTGTTGACATCATGAACCAGAGTCTCAAGCACCTTTGATTCAGATTTGATCTCATCGCAGTTCGAATAATGGGAGTCATTGAATTTACTAATTCTGACAAAATAACGTGGTATCTCACCTTTTTTACCTTATAAGTCATCAATAAACCATTTTACTTTTTGTTACATCTAACTGACCTTTAAATTTCGAAATAACGTCGTTTAATATCGAAGTGGGACTTCCTGTCGAAGTCAGTGGGCGTGGCCAGCAGAGTTAGTAGGCGGAGCCAGCGATCCAAGCAATGCATTGTGAGTTTATCATTTTAATTTTTCACTGTTCTATAAGTGTAATTATCGAGAGATAGATAACCCACTGATTAACTTCATTAATGTAAAGATAAAAAAGTAAATTCATTCGGATAACAGATTTAGTAGAATTCGATCCTTTACGCTCATTTTTCATACTACAGAATCCGTTTGACAGTATATTGGCCATTGTATGACAATTAAAATTAATTAATAGCTGAGTGAAGATTCAACTCGTCCTGCGCATTCCCGAAGTCTGAAAAGAGTCTTCGCTGTGCGGTCTGTAGACAGCAAACAAATATTGGGAATGCATTGATCACCTCTTTGCTTTATGAGTTTAACAACTAGATGGTCACATGATGAGTGGACTGAACTACATTATTCATCATCTTACCGTAATACAATTCTTATCCGAGGCGTCACAACATCCATGCCAGTAGTAGGTTGGATATCTTTGTTCGTTTCTGGCACTAATACAACGCTGGAAAAACACATTTTATAGAATGATGTTAAGCTGTAGAAAGTACCTTTTGGACCCAAAGAGGAATGTCATTTGAAACTGTCTGCATCCGCAGCCATAGCGCAGCTGGTAGCGCGCCGGACACTCAATTATGGGGTCCTTGGTTCGATCCCCGGGCGCGGCAAATATCCTTTCCGGCATTAGGATCCCACCAATGGGTGGATAATCGTAAACTAAAGTGGCTTCGGAAACGATGTAGTGGTAGTGAGAAAAACCAGGAATCCATTGTTAGATCTCAAACCGCCGCGATATCACTGAAATACTGTTAAAATGGCGATATAGCAATTAAAATGGATATAACATTTTTAACACAAATGTTCAAAATATTCGGTCGAAAATTTTCAAGCTCCTTAAATCACTTTAGAAATGAAAGAAAATTGTACAGTTTAGAACAATAAAAGGAAATTATATACCACATTTACCTGGGTTCTTTATAAGGGTGATATCATGCACATGCAAGGGGAATTAACCAATTCGAATTATAAAACAAGTGGACAATGATGGTCCTATATGGGTTCCCTGAGTATGATGGCTCAAGGCTTTATGATATAAAAAAAACATCAAAGCCCTAAACCTAATTATTTTGGAGAAGATTTTTTTAAAAGATTTTCTCCTTTCATCCTAGGTATATTGAAGAATCTACCATTTAGAGCTAATTTCAAGAGTACGATTTCTTTGTAGTATGTTGGTAGAGGTTCAATAGGCATTGATACATACTAAATATCAAAGCCCTAGTCATAATGGTTTCAAATAAATCCTTCTATATTCTTTTCTAAAATCTTGTATTGCATACAAAATTGCTTATTTTCAGAATACGGTAAATCTACGAAGTATTTTGGTAAAGGGTAAATAGGTATTGATACACACCAGTTATTAAAGCTCTAGGCCTTAGGGATTAAATGAGGAAGATTTTCAAAGATTTCCTTCTTTTTTTCTAAATCTCTTTTTCATTGTTCAAAATATAGTCTCAGTCTTTACATTTAATTATAATAATCAATTTATTGACATGGCAGGGCGGAGGCTAAAGTGAATAATTGTTTTCCTTCTTTCTTTGTATGTAAAATCAGGTATCACACAGAAAAGGACTAATTTTCAAAATATGGTAATTCTTACAAAATATTGAAGCTCAAGACCTTATGGTTTGGGACACGAAGATTTTCAAAGATTTCTTACTTTTTTTGTGAGTAAATTCAGGGATCGCACAGAAAAGTGCTAATTTTCAAGATACGGTCATCTTTCGAGTAAATTGGTATAGGGTAAAAAGATGATTTTTACCAAATATTAAAGCTCAATGCCTTATGGTTTGGGAAAAGAAGATTTTCAAAGATCTCCTTCTTTATTTCTATGTTAATCAGGGATCTTACAGAAAAGGACTAATTTTCAAATAATGGTAATTCTTTAAAGTATTTTGGTAGGGAGTCGATAGATGATGATTTATATATAAAATATTAAAGCTCTAGGCGTTATGGTTTTGGAGAAGAAGATTTTCAAAGATTTCCTTCTTTTATTTCAATATAAAATCAGGGATCGCACAGAAAAGGGCTAATTTTCAAGTTACGGTAATTCTTTGAAGTATTTCTGTAGAGGGTAAAAAGATGATGTTTTATATCCAATATTTAATCTCTAGGCATTGTGGTTTGGGAGAAGAAGATTTTCAAAGATTTCCTTCCTCATTCTCTGTAAAATCAGAGATCGTACAGAAAAGGACTTACTTTCAGAGTACGGTAATTCCGTGAAGTATTTTGGTAAAGGGTCAACAGATGATGATTTATACCAAATATTAAAGCTTCGGGCATTATGGTTATGGAGAGAAAGAAATTTTAAGTTTTTTGTTCACTCGGTTGCCATTGCAATCAATGTTATTCATGGGTTTCAATTCTTTGAAGTGTATTGAAATAGCATGACCCAAGGACCATTTCTGTGAAGATTGGTTGAAATACCATGGTTAGTTTAGGAGAAGATATTTTTGTTGTAATTGTGAACGGACGGACGGACGCCGGGCAATGACCGATCACAACAGCTCATCCAGAGTGCTTCGTGCTCAGGTAAGCAACTAAGAGGCCCACATGGCCCTATCGGTCACCGTAGTAAAAAAAAAAAAAAAAAAAAAAAAACAGGTAAAAGTTCATCAGATCAACTAAACACCAAATATCAAAACTCTAGGCCTTATGATTTGGGAGAAGTTTTCCTTCAACAAGCCTTTGTAAAACTTGTGACGTCTGGGAATTAGCTGATTTTGAGACTGAGCCATATTAATTTTACAAAATTGATAGAGAACCACCAGATGATGCTGTATACCAAATACCAAAGCTATAGGCCAATCTGAGAAGAAAATTTTTAAACTCTTCACTTTTTAAGCCCATGTAAAACTTGTAACGTACGGGAATGGGCTAATTTTGTCTCTGGGGCCATAATTTATATAATCTCGAAAGAAATCTACCAGATGATTCTACAGACTAAATACCAAAGCCCTCTTGTTTGGAAAAAGAAGATTTTTAAACTTTTCACTATATAAGCCTATGTTAAACTTGTGACGTCCGGGAATGGACTGATTTTGACCATGGGGTTATAATTTATATAATATTGATAGAGGTTCACTAGATGATGCAGACACACAGATGCTACCTTCCAAGTTTGGTTGAAACCCGTCTAAGGGTTCTTAAGAAGTCGAAAATGTAAGCATCTAACGCATGACGCAACACAATCGCAATTGGTCACAATGACCTTCGGTCAGGTGACCTAAAAAACAATTAAAAACAAGATGTGTTTGTGAAACACAGTGCCCCCGCAACAGGACTAAACGTTTGACATTGGTATGTGACCTTGACCTTATCGCATGATCTTGACCTTGACATGAGACGATGCTTATTCTGGAGATTTATCACCATGCCAAATAAGAGCATTGTATCTTGAATAGGCTGGTAGTAATTGGCAATATCAAGTTTTTTGGTTAAGTTTTGCAGACAGAGAGATAGACCGACAGACGGACAACTGTAAAAAATATGCCCCCGCTCTGGCATAAAAAACCAAAACTACATTATACTACTATTTTACTGCCATCTTACTCTCTTTTTTCCTTGATTTATTTCTTGAATGCACGAAGGAATACTTTACAATGTCTTAGTTTACAAAAATATGCGATTCCATTGTAATGTAAATAACTAAATGTGTGTTCTGGGTTACAGCAGTATTCCTCGGAAATTGGGTGTTAGTCGGTCCATACGCAAAACATAAAGTCTCCGAAACTCAGTTTCAACTTAACCCTTTATCACACTTCACTCTACTTAGATGACTGTAACATTCAAGAATATCGATTTAATATTTGAAAAACAAAATCAAACAAACATCCGATAAATTTTTTTTCAACTAGTTTTGGTACTTAAAATATTAATATAGAATGAGAGGAAATGACTATACAGAAATTCTGTAAACAGGTCGGAATACATGGAATAACCCTCGCCGATAATTTTCTCATTTCCCCAAAACACCACACTTATAAATAAGGTAAGTTTTACTAACCGATCCTTTAGCACAAACATCTATTGAATGACATCGTCCATGATCACTATTAGTATAGCCACAACCCACACAGATTGAATATCCCTGATCATAAAGGGACTTCAAGGTTGCTAAATGAAACAAGAAGACCATGATGGTCCTATATCGCTCCCCTGAGTATGGTGACTCAAGGCTTTATGAGATAATTTACAAAGTATCAAAGCCCTAGACCTTATCCTTTTGGAGAAGAAGATTTTTTAAAAAGATTTTCTCCTTTAATCCTAGGTAAAGTGAAGATCCAACCACATTTTCTATGATATCCTTATCATTACTCTTTTCTGGGATTGCACAAAAAGGCACTCATTTTCAGAATACAGCAATTCTATGAAGTATTTTAGTACAGGGTTAATAGGCACTATTACACACTAAATACTAAAGCCCTTGACCTTATGGTTTGGGAGAAGAAGACTTTTAAAGATTTCCTTCTTTAATTCTATGTAAAATCATGGAATGCCCAGAAAAGGGTTAATTTTCAGAATACAGTAATTCTTTGAAGTATTTTGGTAGAGTGTCAATAGATGATGATGCATACCAAATATCAAAGCTCTAGGCCTTATAGTTTGGGAGGAGAAGATTTTTAAAGTTTTCCTTATTTATTTCTATGTAAAATCAGGGATCACACGGAAAGGGCTAATTTTCAGAATACAGTAATTCTTTGAAGTATTTTGGTAGAGGGTCAATAGATGATGATTTGTACCAAATATCAAAGCTCTAGGCCTTATGGCTTTCGAGGAGAAGATTTTTTAAGTTTTTTTACTCCGTTGTCATGGCAACCAGAGTTCTTCATGGATTTCAATTCTTTGAAGTATTTTGAAAGAGCATGACCTAAGGATCATTTTTGTGAAGTTGGTTGAATTTCGATGGTTAGTTTAGGAGAAGATTTTTTTGTAATTGTGAACGGACGGACGACGGACGGACGACGGACGATGACCGATCACAATAGCTAACCAAGAGCACTTCGTGCTCAGGTGAGCTTAAAAAGTGTAACATTAAAAAACGATTGACCATTTAAACATTTAGGCCTGTAGTAGTTGTTTTGTTTTGTTTGCATATGAGCAAGTCCCCAGAAGACGTTAAGTTGTAAAGGGGAATAACGCAAGGATAACATACGAACCTACAGGGAGCTTCGCCTGGTTCTTTAATGTGCTCGCTGTAAAGCGCAATCAGAGGAAGCCTCAGTTTAACATTTATCCGAAAACCAATTAGTTTATAAGTTGGATCAGCCCGGTACCAGAACCCGCGAACTCAAGGTTTGAGTGCCGTACAAATTTAGGTAACCGGGTTACCGCGCCCCATCAACTCTAACACAGCTTGAAACAATTTCGCAGATGGCTTGAAAGACGTTGTAATTGGTGTCGCACAGATAATTTTCCCTTCTCTTCTTTCATCAGCGAATATCTCTAACAATATATTGGAATCCTACGTATCGTCGTTCTTCCTTTTTCTCCCCACAAATAATACGGTAAAGAGACGAGAGTCAGATCATAAAGTCACCGAATCGAATCCCGACGCCGGTAACTACATTGCCAAGTTTCCCGAACCATAATATTTACCTAGGTTACACTAGGAGCTTGAGGATACGATAGGACAGCGTGAAAGAAATGATTTGGAAGGTGTCAGGCAACAAATGACGACGCGATATGTAATATTGAGGCTTATTGGTTTTAAAGGAATTTTAAATATTAGTTCAGTTATATCGCGGTAGCCGAAGCACCTAATCATAGCTTTTCTCACACTAGTACAACAACAACAATAAATCCGAGCCACTGGCTGATCATACCACTTGGGAGCACTAGACGTGAAAGACAAATGGCGTGATAACTTCTTTTAAATGTTGGAAAGAATGTTATTCGAGCAAATATTCGACAAAATGATACATTGCACACGGAGAACTACCGACTGAGCTTACCGGGCTCTCTTTAAAAGTAGCGCTAAATCCAATTAAACAACCGAGAGTCTTTCACGACCCGGTGTCAAACTAGCTTACCACTCAGCAAATGAGTCTGGTTTACTGAGTACGTGGTTACATGTAATCGATCAAGTGTACTTCCAACAGTTTCATATGAGTGTAAAGTGAAGACACTGATCAGACTAGACTTTTATAATATCCGTTTATCGTTGATATACCCCGTGTTCAAGAAAACAGATATTCCAGGGCTATAACAGGACGCCGCCAGCTTTATTAATTTTCACAAACATATGAACATGTAGTCTAGGTGACGTTAACAGTAGAGTTGTTTCTTCTGTTGCATTATAATCATATCAATCAATTTCTTAAAGAGCTTCAAAAATATGTTTATGATTATTGTTTAAGAACCAAGTATTTCCAGCTTCACTAATTTCACTTAACGGACTCTTTGAACTTTGTTCTAGCTCTCTTATGAGCGACTAACAACTTAGATAAAATGTCAATATTTTCTATCAATTTAGATTATGACCTGTCAGACAGAAAAGGGAAGTAAACAAAATATTTGAACATGAATTTTGGCCCAGCAGAAGTGAAGTAGAATTAGGCCTACTATATATTAAGGTAGTTGTCATAATAGATTTCCCCGTGATGTCCGTTTTCAAAGATTTCTAGTATGCGTGTATCAATAAACAAGAGGCCCATGAGGGCCTGAGACGCTCTACTGGTTGTCAAGTTTTCCGTTAAAAAAATCTGATATTTAAGGAAGTTAATTGCTCAAAGAAGAATGCATAAAGAAAAAAAAAGGGCTTTATCCCCTTTATCATTTTAAGCAACAATCCTCAAGGCCCCTTTTCCCATGTTTCATGACGGATCCACTCCATTTCCAAAAGAAAGTTACCTTATGACCCTACAATCATTCTGTGAATATTTCATCAGAATCTGACAATAATTGTGGACTTAATCACATAAACAGGATTGTTTTGAATGAAAATCAATAAGGCCCCTTTTCCTGTGTTTTCTGATGGATCAATTTCATTCCAAAAGGAACTGTCCTTACAACCCGACAATTGTCCTGTGAAATTTAAAAGACAACTTGATAATGATTGTGATCTTCATCACATACACAAGAATGTTTTGAATGATAATCTGTAAGGCCCCTTTTCCTGTGTTTCAAATGCCACAATTATTCCATGCATCTTTGAAGAGTATCCAATAAAACTGATGACTTTATTGTGTTAACAAAGATATTAAATTCAAGTTCTCATAGGGCCCCTTTTCCCGTGATATTTTACTGTTGGTTTTATCATTCTATGAAAGTTAAAAGTGAATCCGATGAAATATTGGAAATTCATTATGTTTACTAGAATATTTAAAAAAAAAAAAATCATATGGCCCCTTTTTACATGATACTTGATGGATTGTACCCAGTTCTGAAAAGAACCATCTAAGTATTTGTACAATCATTCTGTGAAATTTTGAAGTGAATCCGGTGAAAAAAGTTTTTCATAAGGCCCCTTTTTATGTGACTCTTGCTATAGTCAGATCCACTGTCAAAATCAACAATTGGAATGATGGTACAATCAATCTGTTTAATCTGTGGAATTTATTGTGTTAATGAGTTTATAGTGAAATATTCATAGGGCCCCTTTTCTCATGATACTTTACAGAACAAACCAAATTTCAAAAGGAACAATTCTAATGAAGGTAGAATCATTCTTTAAAAGTTAAAGAGAATCAATGAAGACAGTGGACTGAATTGTGTCAAGAATTTTTGTAACTAAATTTTCATAAGGCCCCTTTTCCTGTGAAACTTAACAATTCAGACCCAATGTACAAAGGAACAATCCTAATGATAGTTTGAAGAAAATGATAAAGACTGAGGACTTTATTGTAATAATGATGTTTTGTAATAAAATTTTTATAAGGTCCCTTTTCTTGTGTCACTTAACCAATCAGACCTTATTTACAAAGGAACAATCCAAATGATGGTACAATCATTCTATTAAAGTTTGAAGAGATTCTGATAAAGACTGAGGGCATTGTTGTGTTTATGAGGATTTGGTAATAATTTTTCATACAGCCCCTTTTCCTATGATACTAGACAGATCAGGCCCAATTTGGAAAGAAACAATCCTTATGATGGTACAAACATTCTGTGAAAGTTTGAACAGAATCTGATGAAAACTGCAGACTTTATCTTGGTGTCAAATTTTTAAAATAAAATTTTCATAAGGCTCCTTTTCCTGTGATAATTGAAGGATCTGGTCTCATGTCAGCATCAACAATCGTGGTTATTGTACAATGATTTTGTGAAGGTTTGAATAAAATCCAATGAAAGCTCTGGACTTGGTTACAAGGATTATAGATAAAATTCTCTAAAGGCCCCTTTTCCCATGATACTAGACAGATCACGCCTAATTTGAAAAGAAAGAATCCTTATGATGGAATAATCATTCTGTGAAAGTTTTAACAGAATCTGATGAAAACTGTTGACTTAATTGTGGTACAATGATTTTAAAATTAAATTTCATAATGCTTCTTTTCCTGTGATACTTGACGGATCAGGTCTAATGCAAACATCAACAATCATTATTATTGTACAATTATTCTGTGAATGTTTGAACAAAAAATCCGATGAAAGCTCTGGACTTGGTAACAAGGATTTATAAATGTATTTTCATAAGGCCCCTTTTCCTGTGCTTCTTGACAGTTCAAACCCTGTTATGAAAAGAATGATAGTTATGACCTTCCAATCATTCTGTGAAAGTTTCAACAAAATCTGATCAAAGCTGTGGGCTTTATTGTGTTAACAGGGCTTTATTAATTGAATTTTCATATAGCTCCTTTTCCCATCTTACTTGATGGATCTGAACCAATTCCAAAGGGAACTCTTCTTACAAAAGTATAATTATTCTGTTTGAGCATAAAGACAACCCCATCTCATCTGTGGACTTACAAGCATTAATTAAGATTTTTTTAATTGAATTTTCCTAAGGCCCCTTTTCCTATGTTTCTCAATGGATCAGACCCAATTTGAAAGGAACAATCCTTATGATGGTACAATCATTATGTGAAAGTTTGAAGTCAATCAGGTGAAATCTAGGGCCATTACATGTTAACTAAGATTTTTTTTATTAAATTTTCATAGGGCCCCTTTTCCCATGAAACTTGATGGATCAAACCTACTTCCGAAAGGAACAATCTATTTAATGTAATAATCATTCTGGGAATGTTTGAAGAGAATTTCTTGAAAACTATGGACTCTATTGTGTTTTCGAGGACTTTTTCAATCCAGTTTTAATCCGGCCCCTTTTTCCCGTGGTCCTTGACTGATCATACCAAATTTTGAAAGGAACAATTCTTATGATGGTACAATCAATCTGTGAAAGTTTGAAGAGAATCCGTTGTAAATTGTTGGCTCTAGATTATTAATGAGAATTTTTTATAAACATTTCATAAGGCCCCTTTTTCCTGTGTTTCTTGAAGGATCATACCAAATTTCAAAAGGAATAATCCTTATGATAGTACAATCATTCTGTGAAAGTTTGAAGGGAATCCGATGAAAACTATTGACTCCAGAGTGTTAACAAGAATTTTTTAATTAAATTTTCATAAGGCCCCTTTTCCCCTGTTTCATGACAGATCAGACCCATCTTCGAAAGGAACGATCCTTATGATTGTACAATCATTCTTAGAAAGTTTGCAGAGAATCCGAAGAAAACTGTGGACTCTATCGTGTAAACCAGGGTTTTTAATGGAATTTTTAATGGAATTTTCATAAGGCCCCTTTTCCCGTGTTTCTTGACGAATCATACCCATTTTCGAAAGGAATAATACTTATGTTAGTACAATCATTCTGTGAAAGTTTGAAGAGAATCTGATGAGAACTGTAGACTCTATCGCGTAAACGAGGATTTTTTAATTAAAATTTTCATAAGGCCCCTTTTCCCGTGTTTCTTGACGCATCACACCCATTTTTGAAAGGAACGATCCTTATGATGGTACAATCATTCGGTGAAAGTTTGTAGAGAATCCGTTGAAAACTGTGGACTTTATCGCGTAAACGAGGATTTTTAATTGAATTTTTAAATAAATTTTCATAAGGCCCCTTTTCCCGTGTTTCTTGACGGATCATACCCATTTTCGAAAGGAACGATCGTTATGTTGGTACAATAATTCTGAGAAAGTTTTTACAGAATCCGATGAAAACTGTGGACTCTATCGCGTAAACGAGGATTTTTAATTGAATTTTTAATGAATTTTCATAAGGCCCCTTTTCCCGTGTTTCTTAACGGATCAAACCAATTTTCGAATGGAACGATCCTTATGATTGTACAATCATTCTGTGAAAGTTTGAAGAGAATCTGATGAGAACTGTGGACTTTATCGCGTAAACGAGGAATTTTTAATTAAATTTTCATAAGGCCCCTTTTCCCGTGTTTCTTGACGGATCATACCCATTTTCGAAAGGAACGATCCTTATGATGGTACAATCATTATGTGAAAGTTTGAAGAGAATCCGATGAAAACTTAGGACTTTATCGCGTAAACGAAGTTTTTTTAATTAAGTTTTAATTAGGCCCCTTTTCCCGTGTTTCTTGACGGATCTGACCCAATTTCGAAAGGAACGATCCTTATGATGGTACAATCATTCTGTGAAAGTTTGAAGAGAATCCGATGAAAACTGTGGACTTTATCGCGTAAACGAGGAAAAGTTTAACGGACGGACGACGGACGGACGGACAGACGGACGCACGGACGGGAAAAAGCCATCGCTATAGCTCTAGTGGCCTTCGGCCAGTAGAGCTAAAAAAAATTAAAACCGTCGTGTACATTACCTCTCTGTGAATCTCTCAGGTTGGTTAAATCTGAAATTAAATGAAGAGTGGACTTAGTGTGAATAGATAATACTTAGCATCAAGAGCGTGCAGTCCGGCTACGTATTCTCCTACCAAGCCAATAAAAATGTGATAACAAGGGTTCTGATTGGACGAGACAAATATCGATCAGGATAATCAATTCCCTCGTTATGAAATTCAAAGACAAATAACGTAGACTGAGACTAGTATCAAATAACACCGACACCCAAATTGTAATTTATATCTACGCGATAATATGCAAACAGCAAAAAACTTATCGGATTCACAAGCCTAATAATATATTCTGCGTAGATGGCAGGTGCAATGAAACCAGCCTATGTTAAGGTACCTTTCGTTTGTTTTTCTTCGTGTTGGCAAATAATCTAGCCCCAACCGATACAAAAATTCGGATGTACACTCAAATTTATATCGGATATATAAACGAGTAATTAAATATGAAAAACTCACCAAAGCGACATTTAGGATCAATTTCACTGTTGCTAGGTAACACATTTTTAATCTCTTTAGGTAACTTGTTGAATGTGTTATAAAAGTCATCCACCAAAAATCTCTTCCCGGAGCCAGCTGAAATAATTCACAAACGACGTAACGAAAACAGTGAAAGGTACAATTAAGAAACATGTAAAAAACCTTAATATCACGTCTAGTTGATATTATGTTTTATTAGCAAGAGTGTTTTTCTCGAGCCATTAGATGCTTTTATTACGAGTTTAAAGTAAATATGTCCACTGGTGTCTGTCATAGCTCGAGAACCGTGGTTAGCTATACATCATAAAGAGATGTTCAATTATATACCAATGTGATTTGGTTTTGCTAGACAAGCCATTCTCTCACAAACTGCTGTCTGTGTTGCTAAAGACCATTGTCTCGCTTAACTTCATGGCACTGACAATGGAATGTGTTAAACTTAGAAATTGACTATATACAACTGGCATGACGCTAGACGACACTATCAACCCAAACACCGTTGAAACAAATCACATCTAGTGGGCGTTCGTTCTCGTAAAATAGACGTTGAGTGACATGATCCCATTTACGTTCACAGACGATAATTTCATGTAAGATTTACCAAAAGAAGTGTACGGCTAAGATGATCTCCAACGATCTGAAGTATTGGTAGCTAGCTGAGAAGGCAATCCCAAGATAATATGCTAGAGTTTCTATCATACCCGATTTCACAGGAAAATAAAGGAATCCTATAAGGTTTTCCCCCAAAATAAATTATTTGTCTTTCATTGCTTGCCATCGAATAATTGCTCCTACCAAGTTTCATCGACACTTCGGCTTTAACAATTCTGGCACAAAGTACATTTTTAGATCCGCGGCAACTATTCGAACGTTTCATTCTTGGGTAATAAATAAGCATAATCTTACACGTAAAAGTGTTTTTACCAAATGAGCTTAGTCTAAACTCTATCAAGACGTTTTAATGCAAGTCGTGAATAAGTGAGTTTTACTTGCCTGTACATAAAACCGGTACAGTCATCCGATATATGATGTATGTAGACAAATTCAGTCGAGATATTTGTGGAGATATTGCAATTTTGTGACTTAACGAAATTACTCCAACGTAGATATCAACCTACTTACAAAATACACTCGAACAATCCTGTGCCAACGCTACTGCAAGTAGACTCCACAGCAGACCTAAATTACAAATAGAAAGCCAATATGTGATTATAGTTAAAAGGACTGTTATTCTTCTGAATGTATATTTTCCTACCATTTTAAGAAATTTCAACATTCAAAGACCGGTTCAATAGTGAATTCTATCTTCTACTTCGGCCTGGCCTTTCAGCTTGAATTTAAGTTTAATGCCTGAAACAATGTCATGTTAAGTTATTTCTTCTGATTTTCTCTCTAAATCATTTTCCTTTGTAAATGACAAAAGGACATATTGTGTCGGTATTTATCACTGAATTAAATGCCTATTAAACCGCTTACAAATTTAATACAATTGGTTATCAATTAACCAAATACCATTGGTCCAAACTAAAAGCGACTGCTGACGACAATTCAACGAAAGATGAATTTTGAAAACAAAAACATGTAGGTTGAAAACATTGGAAATGATAAATTGCTTATCTAATAACATATTCCCCTCTTCCCGAAACATTCTCCTAATTTCTGCTCTGCAAGTGCATCAAAACTGATCATTATTGGGAATAGGTTAATAAATTCAACTAGTATTACCCAACATTTGATTGTACATATTTGTTCTTGAGTTTTCTTCACAGCTGTCCTATTATCTACAGCGATTCAACCTGACACAGGAGTTTATAAGGCCAAGCCTTATCACCACTCTCACTTCTAGTTGACTTCACTTTTCACGATGGAAATTTATTTTTTTTGTCTTTGAGATGCTACACATACAATAGTTACTCAATACATTACAGAATTAACTTGAAACGATTTAGTTATCGTCTCTTAAAATAAGCCTGGTTGTCAAAATAGTTCAAAAGTATCTTAACTACACGCAAATAAACGTAAAATTCGTACGGCTTGTAAAGGGTTTCAAACAAACGTGTGGAAAACGTGACATGTTTAAATAGGGAATAACATTTGTTAATTTCCAGACACTTACGTCCAGCCAAGTTCACATAAACTAGTAGATTTTCATTTTGAAGTCGGTTAACTCAAAAACAAAAGTCGATTAAAGTGTAAAAATCAGTATAGGATAAATAAGTTGAAATTAAATCAAGACAAGTGAAATGGCGATAAAGACAAAGAAAATGTACTTTCTTGTAGATTTCTTTAACTTACAGACAGTAAACAATGTAACATCGAATAAAAGCGAACGAAGAAGAAAATTACCTTAATTACTATCCAACATTATTACATGCAAGACAGAAAACGTAATTAAGAAGGGACGATTGAGCGCCTGCATCGCTTCTTCGGCCTAGATTCATTTAAATATGCCATTCCCACACTGCATTCCGCTTTTAAGAAAAAAAGAAAAATATCTTGAATTCTACAATGTTTCCTATCATAAAAATTAGATATTTATTTTACATTTCAGAAACTGAAGCAGACTATTCTTTCTGTCTGGTACTGGAGTTAGATGAGTATATTGAATGTTGGAAACAATTGATGAAACTCACACGCACACTTAAACAGTCAACAAAAGTTATAAGGGAAGCATGTTTTTAATCCTATATATTTATTTTTCATGGCAGTGACGTAGGGTTACACATTAATATGTGGACGATTTTTATCCGGAGATTACGTAGCAATCTAGGGCTAAAGTTACCACGGTAAAATTTCAACCCATGCAGTGTTTAATATAAAAACATCTATAGCGCAATAAATATAATATTCTGCCACATGTAAAGTAGATCGGACCAAATTACACGACTGCGAGTATTGATAAATACGCCTGATTGAGGCAAGAAGGACGAAGGCGAGATAGGACTGATTGAAAGCCGGCGCTTAATGTACAGTACTTTCGTGTAAGTGTTCTGAATTTGGCGAAATTATCAAAAATTGACGAGTGAATGGACAGAAAGAAAGAAGATATGTTCGACACTTGAAATGCAACCTGTTGTGCGAAGAAAAGACTATCTTAAAATCACGAAAACTATCACCCATGGTCCGACGAGATACGTTGATCAAGGTTGAACTATTTCTTTGCCGAAATGACGGACTTGTTTCAGCTCAGATCTATTTATCAAATGCTTGCTTGACGGAAATCTGGATGCCCCTTTTTCGCTTGGTACCTATACATATTTTATGTTGTTCGTAAGCCGTAACAGGACATCGAAAGGTTCCATCCAGACAGCGTAAATTTTGTTTTTTGAAAAGGAGACATTTCTTGTTAGAAATAATTTCTGCACAATATTTTATTCGCATTTGATACTAACTTTTCAAAAAACGCGAAATTTGAATTGCCATAGGCAACCTCTTTCAGTTTGATTTATTTATTGAAAGGGGTTTAACGCCACTTTTTAAACAGTATTTCAGTCATATCGCGGCGGCACCTAAAAATGGATTCCTGTTATTTCTCACACCAGTACTACTACTACATCCTTTCCTAGCCTCCACAGCAGCTATCCCACTTA
The DNA here is from genome assembly GCA_946902895.1 of Fragum fragum. Taxonomy (NCBI): domain Eukaryota; kingdom Metazoa; phylum Mollusca; class Bivalvia; order Cardiida; family Cardiidae; genus Fragum; species Fragum fragum. The sequence continues at coordinate 18,456,460 of OX336383.1, read as the reverse complement.
GGTTTACGATTATCAACCCATTGGTTAGAGACAAATGTCGGAAAGAATATGTGTCGCCGCCGGAGATCTAACCCATGTCATCCTATGATTGAAGATTTGGAGTCTTGGCGGGCAATTTGAACGATTCTAACAATTTGTCGTCTGGTAAGGACATACCCACGTGACATATCGGCTGGAATTAGTATCCATGCCCTTTGACTTCTCTCCATTCCGCGGCTACAACCCACAGATTATCTTATTCCCTGAGAATTTCGTTACTATTTCTGTGTCTTTCATGTTACAGCGACACTGTGGTTCTGTATATGATTAATGGGTAATAAGGGTTCTACATGATAACCATTTAATGAAAGGGTAAATGTCAACATCTGTTGTTGTAGCGTAGTTCCAAGGTAGTGTATCTGGAATGGGGCATAAATTCTAGTGTCGATTAAGACTGGACTGCAATATAACCGGGAAAACACATCAGCTCAAATCATCATCAGGTGAATTAATATAAGCCAGATGAATAAATATAAGCAAACAGAACAATTTTTAAATCAATGACCCAAGCAAAGATAAATTTTTAAACGTGACATCAATTCACGTGTATGCTCTTTGAACTTCTTTTAAGAGAAAAACTGTCTTAACATCGTCGTAGACCATCGCGGCGTTCAACAATCGAATAGGGAACATAGATCAGCCTGGAGATCCACACAGTGTAGCAAGAATATCCGCTAACTTGAAGTCAGTGCAAATTCATTGAAAGCATAATCCTATGCTTTCAGATTGCTCAGATACCAAGGGTGATCGGAGTCTATACTAAGTTTACAAGACTTGAAAATGTCACACAAATACTTATATACTGTAACAGCAACAGTTTATAGATTATATCAGGGAGACATGATGAGCATTCTAACTCCAGACCGAATAGTTAATTTGATTGGTTGACGGTCCTTCTAACGAACGCAGAACAAGTTAATCATAATCACAAAAACGGTGTTTAAAGATACATGACCCAACTCAATTAAGAACCGCGTGACGTTAGAAGACATTCAGATAATAAATAGATGTGGAGGACAAAATGAACTGTCTTCCTTAAGCGATAAGTATACATCAGGAACGCAATATACAGGCTAATTTATTTCATGACCTTTCAATTTAGAATATCGTCTTATAAAGCAGGGTCATTCTACTCTACTGTACATATGATATTTGGGCGCCAAATCCCATTGAACAAAGCTTAACAAAAGCTTGTTGAAAGAAGCGATCGACTACTGACTCAATTTTCTGTAGTCGATCATCAACTTTTCTAAATCCACTGTCAGTGTCAAATCTATTCCAAATCGTTGCTTTACGAACAAATGAAATAGTTTGAATCTCAAACGTAGGACCATATCATCTGATATGAGATGGAGACAAATATTTATGGATGTTTCAATGGCATATTGTAAACTTTAACTCGTTATATCTCATCCCCCGATAAATGATATCCCATCTTGTCCACCGACCACGTCACCGGCAGATGCCACTCAAAGACGGTAACTTTCACATACCATTTGAACACTGTATCTCAAACAGCCTTCATTTTTCAGCAGATGTATCTCGGGTCATGCTCTCTCAGACAGACGGGGATGGCATACAGACGAACAACGCTTGTACAATAATACCCCAATCATTCAAACATTACCATAAAAAATCGAGGTCAAAGTCAATGATTTTGTAACTAAGCAAGTTTTCAACATCACCGAATCAATTTTTCCAAAAGCTACTTTCAATAGATAGCTTATAATTCCTAACCGTACAATTATAATGAAATAAACCTAGAGCAATAAAATTCAAGATCAATATATAACTTACACCTTACAAACGAGCTGAAGTCTAGAGTACCTGGTTCTTCAATACCTTTAAAACGTTAAAATGTGTGTAATGACGTCATTTGAAAAACGTCGTTCTGTGCTGCACAAAAAATATAATAAATTGTTAACCCAAAAATTTTCCTTTCTATCTTACATGATATCAGATATAAAATATCAAAAATGAATTCTGAAATACCGAGTTAATTATATTTGTAACCTAAGAGTTTAAACTGATAACAAAGAGCATCCAAGAGCGGCGCATTTACACCCGAGGGGCTTGTCTGTGGACTATTAATGACGAACATCCATGGTCAAAACATGATCCAAGCATCAAAGGAAATATGCACTTTTCAACACTAAGATTCGTCACGGTGAGACACTGTATTTAACAGCACTATGGGTCCATTTGGACACAATAAACACGATAATATTAAGCAATTCCCTCAACAAAGGGAGACAATTCATTAATCACTGGAAAGACAAAATGTTTCATTTTAAGATCTTAAGCAGAAGTATACATCATGGAGAATTTTTGTAGAAAAATTGTAATCATTTTCAATCAACACTATGCACATGTTATAACCATTTGAAAAATTGCTTGCACAAGAAGTTAGACAATTTCAATTCAAGAGCTGAAAATTGTGGCACATTTCAGTTCATTCCTCTTCATACTGTAGCAGGAGATGCACACAAAAAAAATTGCTGAAGGACAGACACATGGATGGACTAACTGGGCCATAACATAATACAGCTCTTTGCGCATATAAAAAACTTGGTAAGACCTGTTTTGACTGACATGTCTGATAGTATTACATGACCAGACACTGAATACATTCTATAACTATTATTGTACCTGTGTAAGGCTGCAATTACGATTGCTCCATTTTCTTTTCAGCTTCTTTATCTCTCACACTCACACATTGATTCCCTAATACATAAAATCGTAACAGTTTATCAACCCACTCTTCACCATATGATATATTAATTCTTTTACTCCAAACAATATCCTTTTCCTCAACCTTTTCTCCCTTTTCCAACCATATGTTATCGGAAGTACACATATCCACTTGGTTTCCGACTTCCTTTGTAATGGCCATTGCTCTACAAAGTTTCGAAGGTCCGTTACACAAATCTTTTCCTTCTTTCTTCAGCAAAGATTTCCCGCTGTCACCAGTTCTGTTTTTGTCCATCACTTCAAGGTTTTCTAGTGGCTGCAAGGCCCTGATCAAAACTGCAGCTCCATCTCCTGAAAGGAAAAGAAATAAAAGAGTTTCATCAGACCACATAACAAAACAAAACGACTTTGTAGACGACAGTTTTGGGCACATGAAATTTTAAATAGAGGCACTTGAGCCAAATGTCTGAATCTACTAATTAATCAGTTCCAAGTTGATCTCTTTTTCTCCTGATCCTCATGAAAGCAAGTTGCCCATGAAGGCATGAGACACTCTACTGGCAATCAAGTTTTCCCTTAATTCATAATATTCAAGTACCTTCATTGCTTAAATAAGAATGCATAAAATGAAAATAACAAATTGGATATTATCTCTTATAATATTTTTAGCATCAATCCTTGAGGCAACTTTTGTCTGTGTTTTTGGATAGATCAGTTCTATTTCAAGAATCGGACTGTCAATCTAGAGGTCCCGGGTTCGATTCCCGACGGCGGCACTCATCCTGTCCGACTATTTGTTTCTCACCAATGGGTCTATAATTGTAGACCTATGTGGGATAGCAGCTGAAGGCTAGGAAAGGATGTAATGGTAGAACTGGTGTGAGAAATACCAGGATTCCATTGTTAGGTGCTCCAGCTGCAGCGATATAACTGAAAGATTGTTGAAAGCGGCGTAAAACCCCATTCAAACAAACAAACATCTATTTCAAGATAGAACCATCTTTATGCCACTACAATCATCCTGTAAAAGTTCAAATAGGATTGGTATGATGATAGTGGAGAAAATTTTTGCGTGAAAATCCAAAAGGCCCTTTTTCCTGTTTTTTTCTGATAGATCCATCCCACGTCCAAGAGGACCCCTCTTTATGATACTATAATCACCCTGTGAAAGTTTCAAAAGAATCAGATAATAACTAAAATTGTCACAAAGCAGACTAATGCCTCTACTAACGCTTGTCACTCAAAAAGAAAAGTTTACCTTTGAATTTTATTAGCCAAATAAAAGAGACCGTTTCAATCAAAATTCAATTGTGACCTTGACCTTTGACCTATGTGACCCAAAAATATAGGACACCTTGATTCATTAGTGACAATTGCATGAAGTTACAAAGTTGAAGGTCTATTGCTTCTTGAGCACGGAAACAAAAAGTTCTACGGATGCACAGACAGTCAATTAAGGTGAAGCCAAAATAGCCTCCCCTACTTTGAAGGTGTGTGTGTGTGTGGTAAAATTAATGACTTTTTTTGTTACTTAAACAAGAATAGTTTTAGTGCATATCCGTAAGGCCCCTATTTCCCGTGTGTCCTATGGATCCATTCCGTTTCCTAAAGGAACATTCCTTATGACCCTCAATCATCCTGTGAAAGTTTGTGGACTTTATTGTCTAGATGAGAATATATCAAGTGAAAATCAATAAAGGCCCTTTTCCTGTGTTATTCACTCCATTTTGAAAGGAATCTTCCATAAGACCCTTCAATCATCCTTTTGACTATGGTGTTAAGGGTGGTCTTCCAGTCAAATTCTCATAAAGCCCTTTCTCCATGATACTTGACGGGCCTAACCCCAAAGAATCTATTTTTAGGATTATTCTGTAAAAGTTTGAAAAAAAAAATCCAATAAAAACCATGTACTTAACTGTGTAATGAAACTCTCATAAGGCCCCCTTTCCAGTGATTCTATGCAGATCAGACAAAGTTTGAAAAAGAATCATCCTTATGATTGTATAACCATTCTGTGAAAATTTGAAGTGAATCCAATGTGATCTTGGGATCTTGGGACATTATTGTGTAACTCGGGAAATTCTCATAAGGCCCCTTTCGTCAAAACAGACCAAATTACACAATGAACCATCCATATGGTGGCATATTCATTCTATGAAAGTTTTAAGTGAATCTGATGAAATCTGAGGACTTCATACTGTTAATTAGAATATTTAGATAAAATTTCCGTAATGCCCTTTTTCATGTGGTACCTGAATCAACGATTCTAACAGTCAATGATCTTAATAATGGTACTATCATTCTGTGAAAAATTGAATAGAATCCTTTGAAAACTGTGGACTTAATTGTGTTAACGCCAATTTGTGATTAACTAGAGGCGCTTGAGCACCTTTATCGCACCACAGACATGAATGTATTGATTAAGCAAATTTTTGCATGAATTCAGTATAAACTGAACTTAAGGAAAAATAAATCTAAGTCATTGAAATCTTTGAAATATTTCTAAAGAACGATTTTGCACTTTTCATTGTTTCTACAAAAATCAAGTTATGTAAAATTCATTATGTAAAATTTTCACTTTATACCATATATGGACATTATAAACCCTCACACGTAATAGCCTTATTTTTCAACCAGTTAAAATCATATGAAGGAATCATCTGACAAACAGTCATCTGTGAATCATTCCTGTGAAATTTGGTTGAAATCCATCCACAGGTTTCTTAGAAATTTACAAAGTTTTAGTATATACCATATATGGAAATTAGCCCTGACCATAAAAGCCATATTTTTCATTCTATCAAAATTCTTTTTTTTTTATTCTGATAAAAGGTTACCAAGGATCAATCCGGTCAAACTTGATTGAAATCCATCGACTGGTTTCTGAGAAGAACTTCAAAGCTTTCACCATATATGGAAATTAGCCCGCCCTTTTAAGCCACATTTTCATCCGATCAAAATAATTTGAAGCAATTTGATAAATGTTCACCAAATAATCATTTCTGTGAAATTTGGTTGAAATCCATCCATTGGTTTTTGAGAAGAAGATTTTCAAAGCTTTCACCATATATGGAAATAAGCCCCACCCATTAAAGCCATGTTTTTCATCCTTAAAAGTTTAAATAAAAACTATCAAGCTGATGTGAAAAAGAGCAGAAATTAATCAAAGGGCTATAACTCTGTTGATTGATTGAATGGGGTTTAACACCACTTTTAACAGTATTTCAGTTATATTGCGGTGGCTGGAGCACCTAACAATTGTTTTCCTGGTATTTCTCACACCAGTACTACCACTCTATCCTTTCCTAGCCTCCAGCTGCTATCCCACTTAGGTTTACGATTATCCACCCATCGATGAGAGACCTTTCCCCGTCTTTCATTCCAAAAAGAAGCTCCCTTATGACCCTACAATCATCCTGTGGAATTTTAAACAGTGTCTGAAAATACTTGTGGATTTTTTTAAGTAAAGGAGAATGTTTTGAGTGAAAATCTGTAAGGCCCCTTTTCCTGTGTTTTCTGATGGATCCAATTGATCACCTAACAGAACTTTCCTTACAACCCTACAATTGTCCTGTTAAATTTTGAAGACAATCTGATAATAATTGTGGACTTCATAAAAACAAAAGAGAATGTTTTGAATGATAATCTGTAAGGCCCCTTTTCCTGTGTTTCCAATGCCACAATTATTCCATGCATCTTTGAGGAGATTCAGATAAAAGCTGTTGACTTTATTGTATTAAAGAGGATATCTTATAAGGCCCCTTTTCCCATGATACTTTATTGACCTTACTCATTTTAGAATCAATTCTTAGGATTATACAATTCTTCTGTGAAAGTTTGAAGAGCATTCAATAACAAGAGGGCCGTTGGCCCTGGGGCGCTCACCTGAGATAAAGGCTCTTTTTCTTTCAACAGTCTAATTTCATGTTAAGGTTAGGATTATGAAACAAGTGGGCCACAATTACATATAAAGACTATGAACCTGGGAATCCAAAAGTCCAAATTACAAATTCCAAGGCTTTAGTGCCGATTTGAAAGAAGGAAAAAACTTTTTCCATGGGTTATAATTTCAGAAATAAGAAAGAAGTCTGTGAACTTATGCTTCATGCCTATACCCCCCCCCCCCCCCTGGGTCTGCCCCTGGAGACCCGAGGATCATGATTTTAGCTATTTTGTAAGAGGTCAATAAACTGATGCTTCATGCAAAATATCAAGGCTGTACGCCTTCTGGGTCAGGAGGAGAAGATTCTTAAAGATTATTTTGAAATTTCACTTTTGTTGCCATGGCAACCAGAGTTTTTAACGGATTTCAATTCTTTTAGCTAATTTTAAGGGGGACCACCTAAGGAACATTTCTGCAAAATTTGGTTCAAATTGGCCCTGTGAATTGGGAGGAGATGTCATTTAAAAAATTGTTCTTTATTTCTATGTAAACCCCACCCCCCTGGGGCTCTGCCCCTGGGGACCCGAGGATCATGATTTTAGCTATTTTGAAAGAGGTCAATATACTGATGCTTCATGCAAAATATCAAGGCTCTACGCCTTCTGGGTCAGGAGGAGAAGATTCTTAAAGATTATTTTGAAATTTCACTTTTGTTGCCATGGCAACCAGAGTTTTTAACGGATTTCAATTCTTTTAGCTATTTTTGAAGGGGACCACCTAAGCAACATTTCTGCCAAATTTGGTCCAAATCGGCCCAGTGGTTTGAGAGGAGATGTCATTTAAAAAATCGTTCTTTATTTCTATATAAACCCCACCCCCCTGGGGCTCCGCCCCTGGGGACCCGAGGATCATGATTTTAGCTATTTTGAAAGAGGTCAATATACTGATGCTTCATGCAAAATATCAAGGCCCTACGCCTTCTGGGTCAGGAGGAGAAGATTTTTAAAGATTATTCTAAAAATTCACTTTTGTTGCCATGGCAACCAGAGTTTTTAACGGATTTCAATTCTTTTAGCTATTTTTGAAGGGGACCACCTAAGGAACATCTCTGCCAAATTTGGTTCAAATTGACCCAGTGGTTTGAGAGGAGATGTCATTTAAAAAATCGTTTTTATTTCTATATAAGCCCCACCCCCCTGGGGCTCCACCCCTGGGGACCAGAGGATCATGATTTTAGCTATTTTAAAAGAGGTCAATATACTGATGCTTCATGCAAAATATCAAGGCTCTACGCCTTCTGGGTCAGGAGGAGAAGATTTTTAAAGATTATTTTAAAATTTCACTTTTGTTGCCATGGCAACCAGAGTTTTTAACGGATTTCAATTCTTTTAGCTATTTTTGAAGGGGACCACCTAAGGAACATTTCTGCCAAATTTGGTTCAAATTGGCCCAGTGGTTTAGGAGGAGATGTCGTTTAAAGAAATTGTTGACGGACGACGCACGACGCACGACGGACGGATGCCGGTCAAAACACGATCACAATAGCTCACTTGAGCACTACGTGCTCAGGTGAGCTAAAAACTGTGGACTTAATGGTGTTATCAAAAAATTTGTTATAACATTTCCATAAGGTCCTTTTTCCCATGATTCTTGATTGCAACATTTCAATAAATTTTTCATAAGGCCCCTTTTTACACGATACTTGACAGATTGTACGTAATTTAGAAAAGAACCATCCATAAGATGGTAATATCATTCCGTGAAACTTTGAAGTTAATCCGATGATATATGCGAATATAATTGTGTTAACTAGAATATTTGAATAAATTTTTCATGAGGCCCCTTTTCATAAGATAAATGACAGAATAGATCCACTGTCAAAACCAACAATGGTATAATCAATCTGCTAAGAAATATGTGGACTTAATTGTGTTAATTAGGATTTTTTAATGAAATTTTGATATATGCCTTTTTCCCCCGAGATACTTTACAGTACAAACCAAATTTTAAAAGGAATAATTCTTAATGAAGGAACAGTCATTCTTTCAAAGTTTAACCCTTTCCTGTTTTGCTAAATATTAGACCTGTCAAAATTCAAAGGTTTTGCAGACGAAAAATTAACCCATTCCCATATGACAAAATTTTAGACTAGTCCAAATTGAAAGGAGATGCTGACAACAATTTAAAGCTTGTAAAATTTTGGACTTTTCTTTATCTTTGGGGGTAGAAAACATTGTGGATAATGAAGAAATTGCTAAAATCTTACTAAATTTCAAAAAGAACAATCCTTCATGGAAAATTATTCTGTGAAAGTTCAAAAAGACTCTGATGATAAATGTGAAGTCTAGAGTGTTAACAATGATATTGATTAAATTTTCATAGGGTCCCTTTTCCCTTCTTTCTTGATGGAATTTTGAGAGGAATGATCCATACAATAGTACAATAATTCTGTGAAAGTTTGAAGAGAATCCAATGACTAGATGGTTGTCCCAGGATAACTGCTGACAGGCATAAAAAGTTTTGACCATCAACTTGACCTTGACCATCAATTTAAGTGTTTGACCTTGAGCTTTGACTTTAAACTTGAAGCTATCCAAAACATTCTTTCAAATGGCACATCTATTCATGATGGAGAATAATTGTGCCAATTTATTTTGAAATCCATCCATAATTGTAGGAGAAATGCTCTTAACAATCACAATTTTAGTGTTTGACCTTGAGCTGTGACCTTCACATTAGAACTATCCAAAACAAGAGCTGGTCACAGTCATGTGACAAATGCGAGAGCGGACACGGCAAAAAGTGCCAATTTTTGACCTTTGACCCCAGATGGTGACCTTGACCTTTGAGATAGGAACATGGGTCTTTTCGCAACACTTCAACTGAAAGCAGTGAACATTTGTATGAAAGAAATTTGTCCCTGTGTGAATGATTATAGAAGTAACAGAGGGACATACCAAAAAGTCCCCATTTTTTACCTTTGAGCTCAGATTGTGACCTTGACCTTTGAGATAGGAATGTGGGTCTTTTTTGCGACACTTTTTCTGAAGGTGGTGAACATTTGTATGAAAGAAATTCGTACCTGTGTGAATGATTATAGCAGTTACAGATTGGACACGGCAAAAAGTCCCCATTTTTGACCTTTGACCCCAGATTGTGACCTTGATCTTTGAGATAGGAACCTGGGTCTTTTTCGCGACACGTCTACTTATAGTGGTGAACATTTGGGCAAAGTTATATTAAAATCCACTATTGCAAATAGAAGATACAGAGCGGACACGAAAGCGGGACGGACAAATGGACTTACTGAAATAAGACAGTTCGATTAATATATGCCTCCCTTTGGGGGCATAAAAATTCTTTCAAATGGAACATCTACTCATGATGGAGAATAATTGTGCCAAGTTATTTTGAAATCCATTCATAAATGTAGGAGTAATTGTCCGAACAAATTTGGACAGACAGACGGACTAACAGACTAACACACATACACAGACTTGTCATAGTGACAAAGTCTCGCTCACCACAAGCGAGCTCGACCAAAATGGTTGACTCTAAAGTATTAGAATGATTTGTAATAGATTTTAATGAAATTTTCATAAGGCCCCTTTTCCCATGATACTTTGAGGATCAGACCAAATATTGTTAGAAATGATCCTTATTACAGGATGAATGTAAATACATGATCTTATGCCCTTATGAGGGTACAATCATTTTTAGAAAATCTGAAAAGATTCTAATGAAAACTGTGGACTCAAGACAACTTGAAAACACCATTGCTGCAGCTCTTCCAGTATTTTTACAGTAGAGCTAAAACTAGCTTTGAGAAATACTTAAGGGAAAGGGGAAATTGCTTTCTCATCAGATTTCACTTTATTCAAATTCGAATTGAATTGTTTCATGTAGTTTCTTCTAAACTGGTGCTCTCAAAGATATTGTTCTAAAGTTGGTTTTTAGCCTAGTACAACTTAATAGCATACAAATAACTGTATTTAACCACAAAATAAAATTTTAGACTTATCCAAATTTAAGGAAGTTGCAGACGCCGATTTTAAGTTGACGAAATTGTAAAAATATTTGTCTTTTAGAGTAGAAAGCTTTTCAAATAATGAAGAAATTGCTTGTAACAAGCAATTACTTTTTTTCCAAATCTTTTTTTCTTGAGGGCATCAAAAAGCGACCTTGTGTATGAATGGGTTGACACACCAGTAAGAAATCAAAGTACTGTAAGCTAGCAAAGTATTGTTTAGTAAAGTAATCTTCTTTGCCTCTTGTAAGGAAGAAAACATTGTAGACACTGAAGAAATTTCTTGTTTCAAGCAATTTCTTCACTGTCCACAATGTTTTCAAAAGCCCTTTTTGAGGAACTCTGAGAAGACCTTAAAATTTTGTCTTTTAACTTAGTCATCAAAGCTGACACTTTGCTAGCTACAAACAATTGACTAGTTGGTTACCTTTTGAAGATATATTAATACAGCAGTACATCCCATATATATTATAGACATAAGCAGTTCCTGGTGGCATGAACATTGCTTCATTACGCGCAGTTCTCTTCCCTTTGTAGGAGTGACATGCCTTGTCTTCAGCACCAACATAAGCTTCTGTCTCCACTATCTTTCCTGTTAATCTTTTACCATCAACAATACAAACCAAAGTTTGACCAAGAAGAGATTTTGAAAGTTCTGTACACTCTTTGTCATAAAAGGAGAACTGCAGTCTATCTCTTGAGGCTCCAATATTTGAATCTTTAGGGTCTTGAACATGATCCTGAGTCTTTGCTAGCTTATTTGGAGAGCTGGCATCCACTTTTTCTTCATTCTTTACTGTCTTCCTTTTTCCCTTTTGGACTGCCCTAACACCAGACATATTTAATTAGCAGTTCCTAAGCACACTTTGCCTCAATACTGCCTTTTTTAACCAACCAACACTGAAATTAAGAAATTATATAATGACTTGTTTGAGAAGAGAAGTGAAACAAAATAATATAATCTTGAATTCTTACCTGATCTGTGGTCTTAAAAAGACAAAGAACAAATCAAATGATGTGCTAATGTATTTAGGTAACAAGAGGACCATGATGGTCCTAAATCGCTCACCTGAGGCATCTGCAAATTACAGTACTTTTTAGTATACAAGAGGGCCGTTGGCCCTGGGGCGCTCACCTGAGATAAAGGCTCTTTTTCTTTCAACAGTCTAATTTCATGTTAAGGTTAGGATATGAAACAAGTGGGCCACAATTACATATAAAGACTATGAACCTGGGCATCCAAAAGTCTAAATTACAAATTCAAAGGCTTTAGTGCTGATTTGAAAGAAGGAAAACCTTTTTCCATGGGTTATAATTTCAGAAATAAGAAATTGTTTGTTTGTTTGAATGGGGTTTTACGCCGCTTTCAACAATCTTTCAGTTATATCGCGGCGGCTGGAGCACCTAACAATGGAATCCTGGTATTTCTCACACCAGTTCTACCATTACATCCTTTCCTAGCCTCCAGCTGCTATCCCACATAGGTCTACGATTATCGACCCATTGGTGAGAGACAAATAGTCGGAAAGGATGAGTGCCGCCGTCGGGGATCGAACCTGGGACCTCTAGATTGACAGTCCAACACACTACCAACTGCGCTATGACGGCGGCTAGAAATAAGAAAGAAGTCTGTGAACTGATGCTTCATGCCTATACCCCCCTCCCCCTTGGCTCTGCCCCTGTAGACCCGAGGATCATGATTTTAGCTATTTTTTAAGAGATCAATATACTGATGCTTCCTGCAAAATATCAAGGCTCTACACCTTCTGGGTCAGGAAGAGAAGATTTTTAAAGATTATTTTGAAATTTCTCTTTTGTTACCATGGCAACCAGAGTTTTAAACGGATTTCAATTCTTTTAGCTAATTTTAAGGGGTCCACCTGAGGAACATTTCTGCCAAATTTGGTACAAATCAGCCCAGTGGTTTGGGAGGAGATGTCATTTAAAAGATCGTTCTTTATTTCTATATAACCCCCCACCCCCATGGGGCTCAGCCCCTGGAGACTCGAGCTATTTGAAAGAGGTCATTATACTGATGCTTCATGCAAAATATCAAGGATCTACACTATCTGGGTCACGAGGAGAAGATTTTAAAGATTATTTTGAAATTTCACTTTTGTTGCCATGGCAACCAGAGTTTTTAACGGATTTCAATTCTCTTAGTTATTTTTGAAGGGGACCACCTAAGGAACATTTCAGCCAAATTTGGTTCAAATTGGCTCAGTGGTTTGGGAGGAGATATCGTTTAAAGAAATTGTTGACGCCCGATGCACGAGGGCCGGACGCCGGACAAAAGGGGATCACAATAGCTCACTTGAGCACTATGTGCTCAGTTGAGCTAAAAACAGCATTTATTGTTTACTTTACCAATTGACGGATAATATATATGCCTACACATGATGTCTAATGCCAAATTGAACAGTACATGGTGTCATTATTTTAGAATAGATAAAAATAAGAATAGTTGTCAGTGGACAGCAGAGCTCATTGCTCTAAGTACTTGACAGTAACAGGAAGTCAATGTCATCAAAACTCCCTTGATGAATGTCAGAGTAATAAATACTTGCCGAGAGAGCTAAATCATATAAATATCAAAAGGGTCAAAAGTCACTCACATGAATTAACTTTCTCAAGCCAACAAATCAAATTAAATTTGTTAGCAAATACAGATATTTTCACAAAAGTCAATGGATATAATTAGTCAAAAGGTTGTGATTAGATGAGAAGAAAATTGATACAGCCACTAAGGCTGAATGTCAATAAATTCTTATAATATTAAACAGCAAATTTGAGAAAAATTTAGCCAAAATTGTGACATCAAGAGTGCTTGCAAAAAATTGTTATTAAAGCCCCTTTCCCCTTGTTAATAGAATGTCACAATATTCAACAAGAGCTGGTCACAAAGTACAGGGTCAAGCATGTGGCACTTTGATTTGTTTTGTAAACACATACACATGCATTTGTGATCTATGCATCTGGGTTTTATTAAATGAAATTTTAATACATATAATTTCTATAAATACAGAATGAAATCGAGAAAAGCATTATGGACGGATCTTTCTGAGGTCAAAAGTAGGTGAAAGTTGGGTTATAATTTCAGAAATAAGAAAGAAGTCTGTAGACTGATGCTTCATGCCTATAACCCCCCCCAACTCTGCCCCTGGAGACCCAAGGGTCATGATTTTAGCTATTTTGTAAGAGATAAATATACTGATGCTTCATGCAAAATATCAAGGATCTACACTATCTGGGTCACGAGGAGAAGATTTTTAAGATTATTTTGAAATTTCACTTTTGTTGCCATGGCAACCAGAGTTTTTATGGGAATTCAATTCTTTTAGCTATTTTTGAAGGGGACCACCTAAGGGACATTTCTGCCAAACTTGGTTTAAATTGGCCCAGTGATTTTAGAGGAGATGTTGTTTAAAGAAATTGTTGATGCCGAACGCATGCCGGACAGACGCCGGACGAAAGGTGATCACAACTACATTCCGGACGCAATTTAACACTTCTGGACGCCCCATTGACCCCAGATTGTGACCTTTTCCTTTGAGATCGGAACCTGGGTCTTTTTCGTGACACGTCATCTGAAGGCGGTGAACATTTGTAAGAAAGAAATTTGTACCTGTGTGCATGATTATAGAAGTTACAGAGCGGACATGGCAAAAAGTGCCGATTTTTTACCTTTAATCCCAGATTGTGACCCTGACCTTTGAGATAGGAACCCTGGGTCTTCTAAACAACACGTCCTCTGAAAGTTGTTAACATTTGTATGAAAGAAATTTGTACCTGCGTGCATGATTATAGAAGTTACAGAGCAGACATGGCAAAAAGTGCCGATTTTTGACCTTTGACCCAAGATGGTGACCTTGACCTTTGAGATAGGAACCCTGGGTCTTCTAAACAACACGTTGTCTGAAGGTGGTTAACATTTGTTTGAAAGAAATTTATACCTGTGTGCATGATTATAGAAGTTACAGAGCGGACACGGCCAAAAGTCCCCATTTTTTTACCTTTGACCCCAGATTGAGACCTTGATCTTTGAGATAGGAACCTAGGTCTTTTTCAAGACACGTCGCTTATAGAGGTGAACATTTGTGCAAAGTTATAATGAAATCCACTATTGCATGTAGAAGTTACAGACTGGACACAAAAGTGGGACAGATGGACGGACGGACAGACGGACAGTTCGATTACTATATGCCTATGTAGCATCATCTGCTGGATTTCTATAAATATTGTATGTATTATGGCCCTAGGGTAATAATTAGCCCATTCCTGGATGTCACGAATTCTACATAGGGCATATAGTGAAAATTTAAAACTCTTCTTCTCCCAAACAGGAGGTCCTAGAGCTTTAATATTTTGTATGTAGCATCACCTGGTGGATCTCCATCAAGATAGTATAAATTATGGCCCCAGGGTCATAATTAGCCCATTCCAAAGTGTCCCAAGTTTAACTTAGGCTTGTTAAGTGAAAACTTTTAAAAATCTTCTTCTCCAAATCTAAAAGGCTTAGAGCTTTGATATTTAGTATGTAGCATAATCTGGTTGACTCTTATTTTGTTTTTATGCTCTTTGGACTCAGATGACTGATAAGGCCCTATGGGCCTCTTGTTGAAGTTAAAGTTTACAGAAGCACAGACACACAAAAGTCAATGGAGCTCGTAACTGACAATTTGTGCACTCATTTTAACCCATTCCCACACAATGAAGCTTATGACGCCACATGAGAACAAGAGGCCCATGAGGGCCTGAGACGCTCTACTGGTTATTAAGTTTTCTGTTAAAGAAATTTGATATTTAAGGAAGTTAATTTCTCAAAGAAATGCATGAAGAAAAAAAAGAAAAAAGAACAAGACTTTATCCCCTTTATTATTTTGAGCAACAATCCTCAAGGCCCTTTTTCCCGTGTTTCATGACGGATCCTCTCCATTTCCAAATGAAAGTTACCTTATGATCCTATAATTAATCCTGTGAAAATTTTTATCAGAATCTGACAATAATTGTGGACTTTATCACATAAACAGGATTGTTTTGAATGAAAATCAATATGGCTCCTTTTCCTGTGTTTTCAGATGGATCAATTTCATTCCAAAAGGAACTTTCCTTACAACCCTACAATTGTCCTGTGAAATTTAAAAGACAATTTGATAATGATTATGATCTTCATCACATACACAAGAATGTTTTGAATGATAATCTTTAAGGCCCCTTTTTTGTGGTCCGAATGCCACAATTATTCTATGCATCTTTGAAGAGAATCTGATAAAACTGTTGACTTTATTATGTTAACAAAGATATTAAAATCAGGTTTTCATAAGGCCCCTTTTCCCGTGATATTTTACTGTTGGTTTTATCATTCTGTGAAAGTTAAAAGTGAATCCGATGAAATATTGGGACTTCATTATGTTTACTAGAATATTTAAAGAAAAAAAATCATATGGCCCCTTTTTAAAATGATACTTGATGGATTGTACCCAGTTCTAAAAAGAACCATTTAAGTGATTGTACAATCATTCTGTGAAATTGTTAAGTGAATCAGGTGAAATCAAGGGAAATCTTCATAGGGCCCCTTTTCTCGTGATACTTTACAGAACAAACCAAATTCCAGACCCAATGTACAAAGGAACAATCCTAATGATAGTTTGAAGAAAATGATAAAGACTGAGGACTTTAATGTGATAATGTTGTTTTTGTAATAAATTTTTTATAAGGTCCCTTTTCTTGTGTCACTTAACCAAACAGGAATAAACCAAATGATGGTACAATCATTCTGTTAAAGTTTGAAGAGATTCCAATAAAGACTGAGGACATTCTTGTGTTTATGAGAATTTGGTAATAATTTTTCATAGAGCCCCTTTTCCTATGATACTAGACAGATCAGGCCCAATTTTGAAAGAAACAATCCTAATGATGGTACAAACATTCTAAGAAAGTTTGAACAGAATCCAACAAAAACTGCAGACTTTATCTTGGTGTAAAGATTTTGAAATAAAATTTTCATAAGGCTCCTTTTCCTGTGATACTTGAAGAGTCATGTCTCATGTCAGCATCAACAATCATAATTATTGCACAACGATTCTGTGAAGGTTTGAAGAAAATCCAATGAAAGCTCTGGACTTGGTAACAAGGATTATAGATAAAATTCTCAATAGGCCCCTTTTCCCATGATACTAGACAGATCACGCCTTATTTGAAAAGAAAGAATCCTCATGATGGAACAATCATTCTGTGAAAGTTTTAACAGAATCTGATGAAAACTGTTGAATTTATTGTGGTAAAAGGGTTTTAAAATTAAATTTCATAATGCTCCTTTTTCTGTGATACTTGACAGATTAGGTCTAATGCAAACATCAACAATTATTATTATTTTACAATTATTCTGTGAATGTTTGAAGAAAATCTGATGAAAGCTCTGGATTTGGTAACAAGGATTTATAAATGAAATCTTCATAAGGCCCCTTTTCCTGTGCTTCTTGACAGTTCAAACCCTGTTATGAAAAGAATGATCGTTATGATCTTCCAATCATTCTGTGAAATTTTCAACAAAATCTGATCAAAGCTCTGGGCTTCATTGTGTTAACAGGGTTTTATTAGTTGAATTTTCATATAGCCCCTTTTCCCGTGTTACTTGATGGATCTGAACCAATTCCAAAGGGAACTCTTCTTACAAAAGTATAATTATTCTGTTTGAGTATAAAGACAACCCCACAAAATCTAAGGACTTACAAGCATTAATTAAGATTCTTTTAATTGAATTTTCCTAAGGCCTCTCTTTCTATATTTATGGATCAGACCCAATTTGAAAGGAACAATCCTCATGATGGTACAATCATTATGTGAAAGTTTGAAGTCAATCAGATGAAATATAGGGCAATGATGTGTTAACTAAGATTTTTTATTAAATTTTCATAGGGCCCCTTTTCCCATGAAACTTGATGGATCAAACCTACTTCCGAGAGCACAATCCATTTAATGTAAAGATCATTCTGTGAATGTTTGAAGAGAATTTGTTGAAAACTGTGGACTCTATTGTCTTTACAAAATTTTTTTAATCAAATTTTAATCGGACCTCTTTTTTCCGTGGTCCTTGACTGATCATACAAAATTTTGAAAGGAACAATTCTTATGATGGTACAATCATTCTGTGAAAGTTTGAAGGCAATCAGATGAAAACTGTGGACTCTAGAGTGTTAACAAAGATCTTTGAATTAAATTTTAATAAGGCCCCTTTTCCTATGTTTCTTGAGGAATCATATCCAATTCCAAAAGGTACAATCCTTATGATGGTACAATCATTCTGTGAAAGTTTGAATAGAATCCGTTGAAAATTGTTGGCTCTAGATTATTAATGAGAATTTTTTATTAAAAATTTCATAAGGCCCCTTTTTCCTGTGTTTCTTGAAGGATCATACCAAATTTCAAAAGGAAAAATCCTTATGATAGTACAATCATTCTGTGAAAGTTTGAAGGGAATCCGATGAAAACTATTGACTCCAGAGTGTTAAAGAGTATTTCTTAAAAGATTTTTCGATTAAAGTTTCATAAGGCCCCTTTCCCCGTGTTTCCTGATGGATCTGTCCAAATTCCCAAAGGAACAATCCTTATGATGGTACAATCATTCTGTGAAAGTTTAAATACAATCTGATGAAAACTGTGGACCCTAGAGTGTTAACGAGAATTTTTTAATTAAATTTTCATAAGGCCCCTTTTACCCTGTTTCATGACAGATTTTCGAAAGGACCGATCCTTATGATTGTACAATCATTCTGTGAAAGAGAATCTGATGAAAACTGTGGACTCTTTCGTGTAAACAAGGATTTTTAGTGGATTTTTTAATTGAATTTTCATAAGGCCCCTTTTACAGTGCTTCATGACAGATCATACCCAATTTCAAAAGGAACAATCCTTATGATGGTACAATCATTTGTGAAAGTTTGAAGAGAATCTAATGAAAACTGTGGACTCTATCTCGTAAATAAGGATTTTTTATGGAATTTTAATTAAATTTTCATAAGGCCCCTTTTCCCATGTTTCTTGACAGATCATACCCATTTTCGAAAGGAACAATCCTTATGTTGGTACAATCATTCTGTGAAAGTTTGAAGAGAATCTGATGAGAACTGTGGACTCTATCGCGTAAACGAGGATTTTTAATTGAATTTTTAATTAAATTTTCATAAGGCCCCTTTTCCCGTGTTTCTTGACGGATCATACCCATTTTTGAAAGGAACGATCCTTATGATGGTACAATCATTCTGTGAAAGTTTGAAGAGAATCTGATGAAAACTGTGGACTTTATCGCGTAAACGAAGATTTTTTTAATTAAGTTTTAATTAGGCCTCTTTTCCCATGTTTCTTGACCGATCTGACACAATTTCGAAAAGAACGATCCTTATGATGGAACAATCATTCTGTGAAAGTTTGAAGAGAATCCGAAAAAACTGTGGACTTTATCGCGTAATCAAGGAAAAGTTTAACAGACGGACGACGGACGGATGGAGGGACAGACGGAAGCACGCACGCATGGACGCAGGAAAAAGCCATCGCTATAGCTCTAGTGGCCTTCAGCCAGTAGAGCTAATAATCAGTTTTATGAAGATTGAGGAAAAACTGTGACTTCTATATTGAAAACAAAGAAATTGTCATTACAGCCCCTTTTTCTGTGTTATCCTATAGAACCTTCCCATAATCTATAAGGTTCATCTTTATGACCTAACAAGTACCCTGACCAAGTTACATGAAGAATTGAGCCAAAATGATGACCTCTACTAGAGAGTTAACAAAGAAATCCTCATTAAGACCCCTTTTCCTGTGTTTTCCAAAAGAACCTTCCTATAATCAATAGGGTTCATCCTTGTGATTTAACAATTATTCTAGCCAATTTGCATGAAAATTGAGCCAAACTTATGGTCTCCAGAGTGTAAACTAAGAAATTGTCATTAAGGCCCCTTTTCCTGTGTTTTCCAAAAGAACCTTCCTATAATCAATAGGCTTCATCCTCATGCCCTAATAATTATTCTGGCCACGTTTCATGAAGATTGAGCCTAAATTGATGCTTCTAGACTGTAAACAAAGAAATTGTCAATAAGGTCATTTTTCCTGTGTTTTATGATAGAACCTTTCCATAATTAATAGGGTTCATCTGTATGACCTAACAATTATTCTGACCAAGTTTCAGGAAGATTGAGCCAAAATTGTGGCCTCTAGAGTGTAAACATAGAAATTGTCATTAAGGCCCCTTTTCCTGTGTTTTCGGAATGATCCTTTTCTAATAATCAATAGGGTTCATCTGTATGACCTTATAATTATTCTTGAAAAGTTTTATGAAGATAGAGCCATATTTGTAGCCTCTAGAGTGTAAACAAAGAAATTGTGATTAAGGCCACATTTCCTGTGTTTTCCAATAGAACCCTCCCATTATCAATAGGGTTCATCCTTATGACCTAACCATTATTCTGACCAAGTTTCATGAATATTGGGTCAAAACTGTGGCATCTAGAGTGTAATCACTTCAATTGTTGACGCGGCACACTGCATGACGGACGACAGACATTCAACGATCACAAAAGCTCACCTTGAGCACTTTGTGCTCAGGTGAGCTAAAAAGATGTGTTTGTGAAACACAATGCCACTGCAGGACTAAATGTTTGACCTTGGTATGATACCTTGACCTTATCACAAGACCTTGACATGAGGAGATTATTATTATGGAGATGTATCATCATGCCAAATATGAGCATTGTATCCTCAATAGGCTGGTAGTAATTGGCAATGTCAGGTTTTTTGGTTAAGTTTTGCAGACAGACAGACAGATGGAAAGACTGAATGATGGACCAACAGTGGGTCAGACAGACAATGGTAAAACAATATGCCCCAAATCTTTCAATGCGGGGGGGGGGGGGGGGGGGGGCATAAAAATCTGGAATTTCACGAACATTAAATTGTCATCTGCAACTCCCTTCAATTTGGATCAGTCTAAAAATTCTCCATCTGGTAATGGATTAATTGTACACTCCAGGGCATATTGTGACTTAAAGTGATATACATAGACTTAATATACTTTGTGGAAATAATGATATCATATCTGATGCCCAGTTTGGTTTCAGATCATAGATCTGTAACAGATGCATGTTTTGTTCTTCTTTCTCTCAATCAACACTGTCACAAAATAAACGTTTATAATCATGCAGATTTCATTGATTTCAAAAAAGCTTTTGATAGTGTATATAGATAGATTGAATATTTCACTCATATTGCGACAGATTGAGCACCTAACCATGGATTCCTGGCATTTCTAACACCAGTACCACCACTACATCCTTTACTAGTCCCCAGCTGCTCATGCCAATTAGGTTTACGAGTATCCACCCATTGATGGGAGACAAATGTCCAAAAGGATATTCGCCGCAACTGGGATTGAACCAAGGACAAAATGATAGAAACAGTCTCTGGTATAAATTTTTTGGTTTGGAAGTAAAAGGTAAAATGTTAAGAATTATACGGGACATGTATTCAAAGTTAAAATCCTTTGGTCTGAAACAAGGACAGATAATGTCACCCTTATTATTTTTTTCTTTCCATTGAAGATATTGAACTTTATTTGCGGGGGAAACTAGCTGTGGGTTGAATCTTGATGAAATAAAAATCCCTCTTTATCTGTTCGCCAAAGACATGGTTACTTTAAATCAAGTTCCAAAAGATTCACAAATCAGTCTAAATAAATTATTTGATTATTGCAAAGAATGGGGCCTTGAATTAAATACTGAAAAAAACAAAAGTTGTAGTTTTTAGAAAAAGAGGACCTATTAAAGCGCCAACAAAGAATGGTTATATAATGGTGTACAAATCAAAGTTTGTAACCATTTCACCTATCTTGGAACTACTTTCTATTTACGACTCATTTGGTAATAATACCAGAATTTTAGCGGATAAAGAGTCCATTTAAATTACTTTGAAAATACTGTGAAACAATATTAAATGTTAAAAGCTCCGCTTCAAGTGCTGCGGAGGTTAAGGAGGTAACATCTTTATAGTAACAGATATTGCAGAATAATCAAATTCTGGGGCAAGGTATTTATGTCGAATAACTTAATTGTAAAATCAATGTATGAGGCCTTACTTTCTGCCAATGAGAATGGCAATAATTGGTGCAGTAATTTTAAACAATTGTTATCAAAACATGGTTATAGGTTTGTATGGAATGATCCATTTAGTGTTAACCACAAAATTTTCTATTAATTGTTTAAAAAACAGTTGATCTACAAATTTGTAAAATGATATTCATAGGAGTATGGAGTATAAAGCTTATTGAAATTGGTTAAAGAAAACAGTCAATTATCTCTTTATTTAAACATCCTTCCACAAAAATGGATCACAAAAAACTGAATTTTAGGCTTTCATCAGATTCCCTCAGAATACAGACAGACATGGTCAAAATGGGATCCAAAGAAATCAGCGTTTGTGTTTGGCATGTAATATGAACAAAGTAGAAGATGACTTTCATTTTATACTGGCATGTCCATTTTTGGCAGAAAAAACATTTTTGAAAAAGTACTTCTATACCTATTCTAGTACATGTATGTTGAAATTTAATAGATTGATGAATTCAGGTAACAAAATTCCTCTTAAATTTGGCTAAATTAACCATGCTGATGGTGGATGCAATTGTGTTTTAAGCATAGAAACATTATATCAACATTTACCATAATGTCGTATTTACCAGCGACATACACATTCTCAGTAATTAACACATTTCTCCAGCTTCTCTTCCATGTTGTATATGATGCCTTTTGGTTATTTGTCTATATGTCACTGTTTTTTTGTTTGTTATTCTAATTGCATGTTTGTATTTGATACCTTAAGAAAATGTAGAGTTTACATCAATAATGTATCTATCTATCATGTTTTGTTAATTGTGATTCACAAACTTTTCTATTTGATGTCACACCATGGAGGACTAGCAATACATGCTTGAAATTATCTATAATGTCACTTTTCCATAAAAGATACTTAAACTCAACTTAAATGTGCGCTAGTCTTTGCTAAGTTGTTTAGTGATGATGTAAAATGATTTCCATCAAAATTAGAATAGATTAAATACAGAACTTGTCTGCACTTCTAAGTCAAATCATGGGCAACTCAGTAATATCTATAAAGTCCAATCTTGCTCATCTACAACTCTTTATGAACACTTTTGCCAAGTTTAAAGCAAATCAGACAAAAACAGTTGGAGAAATTGTCCAAACAAGTGTTTTAAGCCAACCTAGGGGCAATAACTCCATCATTCTTGAAGGAATTTTTAATGAAATTTATGCCTTGCACATCTTTAGTTCAAATGAACACTTCTACCAAGTTTGAAGCAAATAGAAATTGTCTAGTTGAAAAGGCTTTATAGGAAGTAATTGCAATGTCAATGTAAAATGTGTCATATACATAACTAGAGGCACTTTAACCCATTCCAACACAGCAAAATTTTAGACTGGTCCAAATTGAAAGAAGCTGCAGACGACAATTTCAAGTTGATGGAATTTCGAATTTTTTCGTCTTTTAGGATAGAAAACATTGTGGATAATGAAGAAATTGCTTGATACAAGCAATTTCTTCATTTTTCACAAAGTTTTGAAAAGTTTTTTCTTGAGGAGCGTAAAAAGGAGGGATTGAGTTGGAATGGGTTAAACTGAATCATCTTTGACGTAATTGGTAAATAAATCTAGTCACTAAAATCTTTGAAATAGTTCTAGAGAACATTTCATTGTTTTACAAAAATCAAGGCAAGTTTTGAAAATCTTATTTACTAAGTCAGATAAAAAGGTCTTAACAAACTTTTCCCTGTATACCATAGATGGACAAAGGCCATGTTTTTCAACCCATCCAAATAAGATGAAAGAATCTGACAAAGTGTCAACTGAGCATCATTCCTGTGAAATTTAGTTGAAATCCATGACCAGATTTCTGAGAAGTTTTTAAAGGTTTTCGGTACATAACGCATATGGAAATTAAGCCCCCCAATCAATAAAATAAAATGATGTTTTGCAATAAAATTTTTGTAAGGTCCCTTTTCTTGTGTCACTTAACCAATCAGGCCCCATTTGGAAAGAAACAATCCTAATGATGGTACTAAAATTCAGTGAAAGTTTGAACAGAATCCGCTGAAAATTGTGGACTTTATCTTGGTGTAAAGATTTTAAAATAAAAATTTTATAAGGCTCTTTTTCCTGTGATACTTGAAGGATCAGGTCACATGTCAGCATCAACAATCGTAATTATTGTACAATGATTCTGTGAAGGTTTGAAGAAAATACAATGAAAGCTAGACAGATCATGCCCAATTTGGAAAGAAACAATCCTTATGATGGTACAAGCATTCTGTGAAAGTTTGAACAGAATCTGATGAAAACTGCAGACTTTATCTTGGTGTAAAATTCTTAAAATAAAATTTTCATAAGGCTCCTTTTCCTGTGATACTTGAAGGATCAGGTCTCATGTCAGCATCAACAATTGTTATTATTGTACAATGATTCTGTGAAGGTTTGAATAAAATCCAATGAAAGCTCTGGACTTGTTTACAAGGATTATAGATAAAATTCTCAATAGGCCCCTTTTCCCATGATACTAGACAGATCACGCCTAATTTGAAAAGAAAGAATCCTCATGATGGAATAATCATTCTGTGAAAGTTTTAACAGAATCTGATGAAAACTGTTGACTTTATTGTGGTAAAAGGGTTTTAAAATTAAATTTCATAATGCTCCTTTTTCTGTGATACTTGACAGATTAGGTCTAATGCAAACATCAACAATCACTATTATTGTACAATTATTCTGTGAATGTTTGAAGAAAATCAGATGAAAGCTCTGGACTTGGTAACAAGGATTTATAAATAAAATTTTCATAAGGCCCCTTTACCTGTGTTTCTTGACAGTTCCCCGGCGGCGGCACATATCCTTTCAGACATTTGTCTATCACCAATGGGTGGATAATGAGTGAGATAGCAGCTGGAGGCTAGGAAAGGATGTAGTGGTAGTACTGGTAGGAGAAATACCAGGAATCCATTGTTAGGTGCTCCAGCCACTGCGATATGACTGAAATACTGTTAAAAGTGGCGTTAATCCTCATTCAATTCTTGACAGTTCAAACCCTGTTATGAAAAGAATGATCATTATGACCAGGGCTCCGGAAATTTGGAAATTAAAATCGGTCTGGGACAATGCCCCCCCCCCCCCCCCCCCCCCCGCTGGCAAAAACGAATGCCCCCCACAGTCGGCAAAAACGAATCCCCCCCCCCTGGCAAAAACGAATACCCCGCCTTTTTTCACCTTTCCCGTGTGTAAAAGAATTCATCATTCATTCGGTAGTTGCATTCTTTTTCAAATTTTCCGAAGATGATTATAATCTTAAACGAGTGGAAGATAGATGAAAACAACTTACAGATCCTACTATCATTTTGTTTTTGAAAATTCGGCTGTATATAAATTGCAATTCCGGCAATGTACGGCAGTCCACGAAATTCCAATATATTGTAAAATTAGATAGACAAATAAATTACATTTTCAAAATTTATCTCCAAGACGTACGCAACCCCCCCCCCCCCAAGTACCGCCGATTTAATTATAGTAATGATGTACTTTTACATTAGCTAGTTATCCAAAGTTCTGTAAATTTAACACAACATTTATGACTTTAGAACTAATCTGTGAAAGTTTCAACAACATCTAATCAAAGCTGTGGGATTCATTGTGTTAACAGGGATTTTTTAATTATATTTTCATATAGCCCCTTTTCCCATGTTACTTGATGGATCTGAACCAATTCCAAAGGGAACTATACTAACAAAAGTACAATTATTCTGTTTGAGTATAAAGACAACCCCATGAAATCTGTGGAGTTTACAGCATTAATTAAGATTTTTCATAAAACTTTCCTAAGGTCTCTTTTCCTATGTTTCTCGATCAGACCCAATTTGAAAGGGTTACAATCCTTATGATGGTACAATCATTCTGTGAATGTTTGAAGTCAACCAGGTGAAACCTAGGGCCATGATGTGTTAACTAAGATTTTTCTATTAAATTTTCTTATGAAACTTGATGGATCAAACCCACTTCCGAAAGGAACAATCCATTTAATGTAATAATCATACTGTGAATGTTTGATGGGATTTTGTTGAAAACTGTAAACTATATTGTGTTTACAAGGATTTTTTTAATCAAATTTTCATAAGGCCCCTTTTTCCCATGGTCCTTCACGGATCATTCCCAATAGACCTTTTCACGCAAAGCGCCAGATGAAGGAGCAATCCCTATGATGGTACAATCATTCTTTAAAAGTCTGAAGAGAAACCAATGAAAACTGTTAACTCAAGAATGTTAAAGAAGATCTTTTAATTAAATCTTAATTAGGCCCGTTTTCCTGTGTTTCTTGACAGATCATACCCAATTTCAAAGGAACGATCCTTATGATAATGCATTCTGTGAAAGTTTGAAGAGAATCCGATCAAAACTGTGGACTAAAACCTATTAATGAGGACTTTCTTATTGTAATTTTCAAAAAGGCCTTTTACCTGTGTTTCTTGACCGATCATACCCAATTTCGACAGGAATGATCCTTATTATAGTACAATCATTCTGTGAAAGTTTGAAGGGATTCCAATGAAAAAAGTGTGGAGTCTAGAGTGTTAACGAGGATTTAATAGATCTTTTTTATCAAATTTTAATAAGGACCCTTGTTTCTTGACAGATCATACCGGCTTAGAGAAAGGAAAATCCTTATGATGGTACGGTCACACTAAAACAAGCCCTACAGAGATTTATAGCCCTACAGACGCCCTATGGAAATTGTACACGCCCTACGAGTATAGGAGCTATAATAGTGAATCAATGTTAGTTAATAGGATTGAAAATAACATTTTTCTTCTTATTTCAATTAGAAGTCTGTGAAATTTACGTATTTCTGATGATATTGATGTTTATAATATCACATAATTTGACCGGAAGTAATTAACGAAACGCCCCATCGTTTAATTGTTTATTCTTAAAACACAGAAATTAATTGAGGTCTTCCTAAACATACCAATATGATTTAACTCGGACTTTAATGCTAAAATATTTGTGTGATCGGTACTCGACATAGTTAATACTTTTCTTATAGTGAGACAGCCACTGCTTTATAAGTGGAATAATAGTGGACTAGTTTTAAAACAATTTGAAGGGGTTTACATTAGAAAAAAAATGCGAGAAAAGGGGAAATTTATTGTAACAAATCATTTCTACTTTTCTCACAATGTCTACATTATCAGGCACTTGAAATTTGAACAAGCTTTGAATTATCTTCGGCAAGGAAACATCTTTCCAATTTTGTCGTTTGGTAACTAAATCCTATAGGCTTCTAACCTATGTTAAATTTAGTTGCCTCCCTTGTCTTTAAATTTCGACTCGAAAAATCGTTTGAAACCTGAAGATAAATCTGAAAAATTTTAATACAATAAACCGATTCCTTTTCTAACTACGGGGGATAAATATTTCAATAGAAATTGGACTGTAGATTTGAGAGGTAACTCATTGGGGCGTCTGTAGGGCTATAAATCTCTGTAGGGCTTGTTTTAGTATGACCCATGACGGTACAATCATTCTGGAAAGTTAAAAGAGAATCAAATTAAAACTGTGGCCTTAAAAGGGTTAACAAGGATCTTTAAAATAAATTTTCATAAGGCCCCTTTTCCCACTTTTCTTGACAGATCATACCCGATTTCGAAAGGAACCATCCTTATGATGGTACAATCATCCTGGGAAAGTTTGAAGGGAATCCGATGAAAACTGTGGACTGTAAAGTGTTAACGAGGAATTTTTAAATAAATTTTTATTAGGCCCTTTTCCCCATGTGTCTTGACGGATCTGACCAAATTTCGAAAGTTAAGACCCTTATGATGGTACAATCATCCTGGTAAAGTTTGAAAAGAATCCAATGAAAACTGTTGACTGTAAAGTGTTAACGAGGAATTTTTAATTGAATTTTTATTAGGCCCCTTTTCCCATATGTCTTGACAGATCTGACCAAATTTCGAAAGTTAAGATCCTTATGATTGTACTATCATCCTGGGAAAGTTTGAAAAGAATCTGATGAAAACTGTGGACTGTAAAGTATTAATGAGGAACTTTTAATTAAATTTTTATTAGACCCCTTTTACCATGTGTCTTGACGGATTTGACCAAATTTCGGAAGTTAAGATCCTTATGATGGTACAATAATTCTGAGAAAGTTTGCAGGGAATCCTAAAACTCTAGTGTGTTAACGAGGAAAAGTAAAGGACAGAAGACGGATGGATCCAAGGCTGACGGATGGGTAAAAGCCATCAAAATAGCTCTAGTGGCCTTTGGGAAGTAGAGCTAAGAATTAATAAAGAATCCCGATTTAAATAGACCTCCAAAAATGCTTGATGAAAATGTGAAAGCAAATTTTTAAAATTCCATTTGCAGGTCTGCAATTTTCTTTGTTAAGTATAGGGGTGTAACGATAGATCGATAGGTCGATGTATTGTGATAGTGACAGTCACGATATCGATGTATCGATTGCGATTCCCTGACATCGATAACTATCGCGATTGTTTGTTCAAATATCGATAGTTTCGATTGTAAATATTCAAAGCTTGCTTACACCGAAATTCAATGTTTTCTTGGTCTCTTGGGTTAAGAAAGAGAGAGAGAGAGAGATCGAGTTTTCTGTGTAACTTATCCTACTTTCACTTTCTAAAACCATGTGATAGGCACGTATGATTTGTGTTTCTTCCGTACTCCGTTTTAGTTTAGGAATTGATTTTCAACTTTCAATTTATGAAGTGAAAAGGTCCTCAAAAATTCCAAAGCACGTTTAGATAAAGCTTGTTATCAATGTTTTATCAATTCACTATGCTGAAATTGCCGAAAAATGAAAATAAGTCATTCATAAATGATATTCGATTAATTACTTATTTCGAGCACACTAATCGAGTTATTTTGTTTTACGTATTTTTGGCGTCTGACATGGCTGCAGATTTCGAGATTGTGAAAAAAAACAAAGTCGCTAAGGCCCGTGTTGGGACCATTTTGGCTTCGTAAAGAAAGGTGAAAACATAGATAAAAAGAGAGTCGCCTGTAGACTATGCTATCTACAGAGATTAACATAGAAAATAAACAAAGTAACATATATATATCAATAGTATTGTGATAAATCGCGATTGATTTCTGACGATAGTGATAGTATCACGATATCAAAACTGCGATTGTAAAACTATCGGGATAGTGATTTTCTAAGCCGATAGTCAGCCCTAGTTAAGTATGATAACAGTAAGGTTAGGTTTGGGCCGTTTGAATGAGTTAATGGTAGTTTTGACCGTTTAAGCCCATCAACCATGCTTTTGATGGAAATTATTTTCTAACCAGAAAGTTGAAAAATTAAAAAAAATCCATAATCCTTGAATTGTCTTCTGCAATTCCTTTGAACTTGGACCAGTCTCAAATTTTGCTGTGGTAATGGGCTACTGCGACATTTTTACTTTGAGCTTTTTGACTAGCACCTTTTCATCAAAGTGAGATTTGATTGATTGAATGGGGTGTGACGCCTCCACAATGTTTTTATTTGCAACTTTTCGAAAAAATCGAAATTTGAATTGTCATCAGCAACCTCTTTCAATTTGATTGATTGATTGAAGGGGGTCAAACGCCACTTTTTAAACAGTATTTCAGTCATATCGCCGTGGCTGGAGCACCTAACAATGGATTCCCGGTATTTCTCACACCAGTACAACCAGAACATCTTTTCATAGCCTCCAGCTGCTATCCCACTCAGGTTCAGATTATCAACCCATTGTCGAGAGACAAATCTTTGATAGAGGATGGAACCCATGACATCCCATAATTAAATGTTAGGAGTCTGCTGCGCTACCGACTGCGTTATGATGGCGGCCCATCAAAGTGAGGATACCACTAAGGAACCAGTTGAGTAGAAAAAAAGACTATTTGAACCTAGCTGTGATATTGTAGCCCTCTTTCTGATAATCTGCTGGCTAGGGATACCAGACCATCTTCTTTGCTCCTTGTTGCAGATCCTGATTTCGCATGTTTTGTGATGGGCGACTTTCTCTGGATCAATCTCATACATGCTAATATTATTCACGAATTCTATTAAGATAATAAAAATGTCAGTTGTATCAATAATTTATATTGGGTTTCTTTTCTTTTTATGAATTATTTTCTAAGTTTTGCAGCCATGACATTCGGTTGGTCATGTGATCTATTATTACGTCACATTGTTTACTACTGTCATGCTGTCAAAACAGGTGCTCGTCATTTGTTTTTTTGATTTGTTTTGAATGGGGTTTTACGCCGCTTTCAACAATCTTACAGTTATATCGCGGCGGCTGGAGCACCTAACAATGGAATCCTGGTATTTCTCACACCAGTACTACCATTACATCCTTTCCTAGCCTCCAGCTGCTATCCCACATAGGTCTACGATTATCGACCCATTGGTGAGAGACAAATAGTCGGAAAGGATGAGTGCCGCCGTCGGGAATCGAACCCGGGACCTCTAGATTGAAAGTCCGACGCGCTACCAACTGCGCTATGACGGCGGCTTGGTGCTCGTCATAGAATAATAGTAGATCGCCAGAAGAGTCTCAGAAAGAGGGCTGCGATATCGCAGCTATTTGAACCCCTCCCTTTTAAAATGTTCGAAATGAAATAAACACACATGGCTTAATGCCATAAATGTTTGTTACCTTTGAAATTTTGGTGTTAAATGAACTATTTCAGAAAAATTATTTTTAATGCAAATGGCGGAAATGCAGAAAAGGGAGATAACTGATTTAAACGCACTATATAAAGGTGAGTTTATTTCACTTGCTGTAGCCTACTAGAAAAAATCCTCGATCTTATTTGCGTGTAAATATCCCACTCATATAGCGTATGTCTGAAAAAAGAAAATGGAGACCTTTCACTGTATATTAACCTTTTTACAGATCATGTGACCTTGTCAAAATGGTGGATGAGGAAACAGACTGACAGTTTTCCCTCAACAATAAATTTCCTTGGTAAATCCTTGCTAAAGAAAAGAGTGCTGTACCAGATCTGTTTAATGATGTTAATTTAGAACTGGTGATTAAACATAATATTGAACAAATACATTCTGTCAATCATTTTATAATCAGTCATTTCACTATGTAGATCTTTCCAACTAAAATGAATATTATACTTTGGGTCTATTATAAATTCGAGTTCTTTCCTTCTCAATGTAGACGTTTATAGCATTGGTCTAAGGCTGGAATTTTGGGACTCATATTCTAGATCCAATTGAATAATATATATGTCTTGTTAAATTCACTCCGAGAATATCTTTTATGATGATTAATAATAAAATATAACATGCAAAAAATTACTAAGGTTACTTGAAAAATATTCAAATTGTACAGGACTCTTTCAATAGCATGCTAGAGCAACATCGGGTATTATCGACCACTTAACAGTCTGGTACATACTATGTCGACGATACCCGCTATTATTGCGAACGGAAGTCAAAACTGGTTTATTTCAAGGAAACCCTCTTGGCATGACGTCATAGAATGCTAATACACGACACGCGTATCAGATACTAACTATCTTACAATGTAAGTGTCTGGAGGGTGTTATTGGCACATTTTGGCATTTATCGACATGTTCAATAATTTTTGTCGTCAATGCAATAAAAATGTGGTATGACTTAATCTGGACCATTTCATGGCTAAATCGATTCAGTCAAGCTACGGAAGCGTATTTCTGCTTCTAGAAATAAGATTTTTTTTTAAATGATAACTTAGGACAACTATTGCGTTAGGTCTTCAGTTGTGGAATCGAGGTTTCTATGAAATTTAAGCTAATCTATGACATTTTTTTTCAAAAATTCAACCTCGATTATTGCATCAATAGCAACAACCACCGAAATTAACTGTTCCAACAATTAGACATCATTCTCAGTCCGCCGATGGGGAGATTAAATTCTGTCCTGTAAGTTATGAGATTAAGATCTGATTGTAGCGTGTTCTGTGTAAAGGTAATTTTTAACCTAAGAAGGTCTTATCACACTAGGATAAAGCCAATAAAAACTCAGTCCTCACTACGTTCCGCAACGTGTTTGACTCTTTAAAATGGGGCATGAATTCAGAAAATCTCGGTTGTAAACTTTTGCTATACCTTATATCCTTTCTACAGCCCCAGAAAGCCCTTAGCTACTTTAATCACGTGGTTTACTAGAAGGTAACAAATTTACTTCATCTACAATTCCAAGCTCAGGGCATGTTTAATAATAAGTCAGATGCTTTCTGACTATGTCCCACACGGCCATCTTAAAATCTTTGTAGAAATCTTCTTGAGATAGTGGGAACACACTGGATCTACTTAAAGTCTGGACTCTGCAGCCCACTAAATTATGAACTGAAAAAAAATCACCTACCGAAATGAAACATCTGTGCGAAGTATGTTCCAAGTTTATCACCATGCCAAAAACTACATAATTTCCGTGTCACGCCTATGTCATTTACCAAAATTTTTGTCCGTTCTGCATTTTAAGCTGACCATTGGTAAAGTCCTTGAGTCTAATAAACAATGGATCAATAGTAAGAAGACCACCATGCTTTTAGAACCTGCTACGTGAATCAGTACAAGTTTGCCATGATTGGATTGTTTTCTGCAGAAGTATAAAAAGGCATTTCATATGTGTGTCTTAGTAAAAATGTTCGAAACTATTCTGAAAAAAATCGAGAAAATCATACGAATCACGGTTATCTTGAGCATTCGTTGTTTAAATGGCGTACAGCAATTCCAACACAACGCAAGTTTATATTTGCTGTTCCAATGATTGATGTAACAATGTGTCTCTGTTTTTGGTTGCTACCAGTTTTACCACAGCGACGTAAACTATCCTAAATGGTCATTTAGATGAAATTCCACCGTGATGGCATTAATAAAATATCATGATCTTTCCCCTTTTCCTATCTTATGGCAGGAATATATCTCATTACTTGTTCTTTTTTTATGTATATCTAAGGCTGTCGATAAATACCTCTGCCAATAAATTGTGTCGGCAGTTACCGACATCTTAATTATTCTTAATAGGGATGTCCAAAACTCGCTAGATATGGGATACGAAAATTATTCCATATATAAAACGTATTTATAACTAAAAATAAGCCAAATTGAGTATGATATAACTTGTGTGACTCCACTTCAGAAACGCCACTGTTCTTATTCTTTATATTTACGCGACGAAATTTTGAACTAGATATTTTGTGGTTTCTTCTTGTGAATTTAAAACCACATATATTGAAATGCTATCGGATCAGATAAAAAGCTAACGTTGTGTTTTACGTCATATACATTGAAAGTACTCGTATATCTTTGAAATAAAGAACTGGTTGAAAAATTGTCGATAACTACCGACGGCCGATGATACCCGATGTTGCTCTATATATAAGTCATGCCCTCTAAATTCCGCTTTTTTATAAATTCAACTGCTTTGAAATTGTCGTCTGCAACTTCTTTCAATTTGAGCAAGTCTAAGATTTTGCCAGGTTTTAATGGGTTAACTCCTGGGTTACTTTAACCACGTTTATTTATCATTTATCAACTTTTTGCCGGGAAGATTACATAACAAAACTATGCTTGGCTAGATTTAGTAGATTACAGTGTTACCAATTTATTTATTTACAAAGCAAACAATTTAATTCCAAATAAGGGGGGGAAAGGCTAAACTATTGTGACAAAAGGGGAAATCAGAAAATTAGCATTTTCTCTTCTTTTCTCAATATTATTCATAATAAAGGTGAAGATTTATCAAATTATAAACAAATAAGATTCAATATTTTTCTCTAGAACCAAATTAGCTACAAAGAAATTTAAAATATATGCAACAGTTATCTATAGAAAATCCCCAGCTTAAATCCCTTGTATACTTTATAATGGGCCCTACCAATATACGGAGTTGTCCCAAAAATTGCCCTTTAATTAACTCCCTTGATTTGACTGGGTAGTCAGGTTTAAATTTGCTATATAGAGTGTATTAGGGCTGAGACTAAATGCTCCTATTTTTAGTTTTTTTTTTTTTTTTCCAGAATTTCATACAGACAAATGTTGAATACTCTTAAATACTCTTAGAGTATGAATTTGTTGTGGTAGTTTGTATTAACGTTGACATGTTTCAATCGTTTTCCTCTCCCGGCCTAGGAACCAATTTCATTCTCGTCCAGTTTCATAATTCACTTCTCATTTTTGAAGCAAAATTAGCAAAATTAGCAAAGGTGTCCTTTATGAGAACTCATTGCGTTTACTTTTTTGGCTTGAAAATATAGTACTCAAAAATGGTAGTTGTGGGTTTTTTTTCCTTCCCTCCAATTTTTGCTTGTGGGTTTTTTCCCTGTTTTTTTTTTTTTCAACAATTGTACTTAACAAGATTTAATCGTATCTCCTGTCTGAAAGCTCAAATGTACTGGGTTCAGAATAAGAGTTTATATTTATGGAAAGAAATATACATTTATGTCTGTAACAGTTGTTGAGCTAGCTAAATTATTTTTTGTCTTCATAGACCTTTTATTAGTAGCTTGTAACCCAATGGGATGCAGACATGGTGATCAATATTGTGTATTTGCGTTTATTTATTGCCGCTACCGTAGCACATGCCCATATGAGTGATGCCTCCAGAAGACGGTTAGTTGTTACGGGGGATAGTGCACGGATACAGGACGAAACTACTGAGAGCTCCGCCTGGTTCTTTTACGTGCTCGGTGGATAGCACCGTTACACGGGGCCTCGGTTTAATGTCTCGTCCGAAAGACAATTAGTTGTGTTAGTTGATATGGTCAGCCCAGGGCTCAAACCCGTGATCTTGAGGTTTGAGGTCAAGTGCTCTCCCAACTGATCAATAATAGAAACTAACCCGATATTTATTCTGAAATAATTTAATTTTGTTTTGAACATAGTTTATTCTTTTTTTTATTTGTGTAAAACATAATGTAATGACAAAAAACATCATTTTATTAGCTTTCAAATGATATGTTTTGAATGTTGTTTTTTATTGTCTGTAACAAATTATCTTATTGCTTCCATTTATTTTGAAAATGATCTGATGTCACTTTCCTATTTACACTGTATTGCCGGAAGATGATGCTCCATGCTAACTTTTCTATCTAATTGATCCACTATCCTTGAACACATTCCCACACCACAAAGGTTTTTGACGCCTTTATGAAATATAGCAATTGAAAACTTTGTGTGAAAATGGGAAATTGCTTGTAACAAGCAATTTCTGATTTTCTCACAATGTTTTTGTCGAGCCAACGTGCAGTGAGTGAGACAAAGTTGTCATTATGACAAGTCGGTGTATGTGCAATAGTGCGTTAATCTGTTAAGTCCATCCGTCTGTCCGAATTTGTCCGTACAATTACTCCTACATTTATGGATGATTTCAAAATAACTTGGCACTTGGCACAATTATTCTCCATCATCAGTAGATGTGCAATTTGAAAGAATTTTTTGGATAGCTTCAAGTTCAAGGTCACAGCTCAAGATCAAACACTAAAATTGTGCTTTTCTTGAGCATGATACCTACAAAACTTTGCGGGCTCAACAGCAGTTGTCCTTGGACAACCATCTAGTTGTATGACTGGTCTCAAATACCTAAATTGTATTTCATTTATGAAGAAAGAATGAAATTTGGCTGAACACAGCATTCCTTTTAAAATTGTATAAGGAGATAATTATTTTTTCCTTTATAGGACAATGTCTTGATTCAAAATAATGGCAGCACTGACTACGAGACAAAACTTTGCATACCAAGAGTTGACTGAAATCCCAATGGAACTGGCACAATCAACAGGCAAAGGCGTGGAAGAATTAGATCTGACTTATAATAGGATAAGGTGTGTTTAGTTTGTTTGAATGTATGGGTTTGATACTTTATTGTGCAACTGACCAATGGCTAGCCCTGTCCACTTACTCTATTGGCTAATTGAAATGAATGGTCAAAGAACAATTGGTCATAAAATGTGGGAGTTTCCAAAAGAATGATGCTGACGAATTAATGTAAATTGAATAATGTATACTGGGCCATGGTTAAGTATACCTTTTGCCTGACAATGCATGTTTTTGCATATTTCTCTGATTTAACACTCCTGGGAGTTAAACAAAACATGGACAGTCATGGATGGATTTCAAAATAAGGCACAATTGTTCTCTATCAAGAATTGATGTACCATTAGAAAAAAAAAAAATCAGATAGCTCCAAGGTCATTCACAGCTCAAGGTCATACATGGAAAGTAAGCATTTCAGGAGTATAGCCCCTTTAATAATGGATGGGTTTTGAAATAACTTAAAAGATTATTCCCTAGCATGAGTAGATGTGCAGTTTAAAACAAATCTTCAGATAGCTCCAGGGTCAAAGTCGCATCCCAAAATCAAAAGTTAAAATAAAGCATGTCCTGAGCACATTCAATCATAGAAGGATTTCAATATAACTTGGCAGAATTGTTCTCAGTCATGAGAAGATGTGCTATTTGGGAACAAAATGGACAGCTCCAAGACCAAGGTCACAGAAAATAGCCATGTCTTGAGCATTGCTTTTAAAATGATGAATTGAATTCGAAATTACTTTATACAATTGTTCTCAGTCACAGGTAGATGTGATTTTGAAAAAAAAAAAAAAAAAAAATCAGATAGCTCAAAGGTCAAGGTCACATCTTATGGTCAAAAACTAAAATTAAGCATGTTTGGAGCATAGCTCCTAAAATTATGGATTGATTTCAAAATAACTTTGCATAATTATTCTCTATTAGAGAAGTATGTGTCATTTGAAACAAATTTTTAGATAGCTCCAAGGTCAAGGTCACAGCTCAAGGATGTACTTTGAAATTTAGCATATCTGGATTATAGTGAGCATATGCCAGCATCTGCATCTGTCAATAAGTTTGAACCCTCTTCCCTGTTTATTTTATACTTTTGTAAAAGGGCTATCATCAGGGAGCATAATCTGTCTCTGACTGTTCTTGTTTCATTAAAAATTAGTGAGAATACGTGTTCAATACTTCATTTGGTTGTGGTCTCAAGGTATTTTTGATCAAGATTTAACTTTGTTTTAGATGGATGTCTTCAATGTCTGTCTGAGTACCCAGTTGGAAAATCCAGTAGGATATTACTTTAGTATTATGGTATCATATAATTTGTAGATTGCATACAGATTCTTCTTAAATACTACAAATATCGCACTCAGTGTAGATGCGGCCATGGTTTCAATAAAACACAGTCTTTCATTTATATAGTGAATAATTTACCTTTTATTTTTTTAACTCGGCATACCAGCTCAGCTGTATACCGCAGGAATGATAAGCTATACAGTTATGTATATTCAAAGAAGTTGCTTGGATGTCAATTATTATGTTGAATTAGCCTTTTTACAATATGACAAAATTTTGGACCAGTCTGAATTTACACAAGTTACAGATGGCAATACAAATCACTTTAAAATTGAAAACTAAGTAATTTCTCCTTTGCTCTCAATGCTTTCTTTAATACAGTTCTTCAGAAGCTTTAAAAAGCTTGGTTGTGTAAGAATGTGTTAAGCTACTACTGGGTCACTGAAGGTTTAAAAGATCTACAAAATCTCTCATTTGTTTCTTGTAAGTCATAATTCTCATTGAATATTGCTAATCTAATATTGTCCAAGTTCCTTAATTGATATCTTAATTATTTGTAGATTGTCATCAGAAAAGGATCATCTCAGATAAGTAAAAAGAGTATTGATCTTGAAAGCAAGATAGCCTTTGATCAAGTGAATTTGGTTTATTGTCACTTTCAGTAGTATTCCAGTAAAACCATAGTTTGTAGGTACACCCAACCATGGCTTCCAGTCATTTTTAACACCAGGATATGTTTAAGAGATGAAGAGAATATTTTTTGTTTTCATGGAGGTATGAACCGAAAAACCTAATCACACTGTATGGATACGCGAAGCTGATTCATACATTGTGTGATTAGGTTTTTCAGTTCATACCTCCATGAAAACAAAAAATATTCTCTACATTTCTTATAATTTAATAGCATCGAGCGAAAAATCCAACAACTTAACAAATTTTGATACCTTTTTGTTGTGAACTATTTTGTGCGGAAGCATTAAAAATGGCTGCGTACTCAAAATTTTGTTCATGGAAGTATGAATTAAATTTTTCGACCAATCAGATCGCTAATTTTTGATAGACGAAACTAACAATTAAATTATACATGTATAACTGCAACAATAAATTTAAGCATAAGCTGCTCAGTCAATGTAATACTTATCATATTTACATGCATTAGAGACAAATGGACGTTTGTGGCAATGGCAATTATTTGCTGAACTTGGGATTGGGCTCAGGTTTCTAGAATAGAAAGCATCCTGTATTACAGATTAAGCCAATTAGGCTAGGCCATACGTTATGCTCAATTAAGAAAAATGCCATTTTGTACATCATATCATTCTACTATGCCAACAGAGATGTCCATCATCAGCAGTTTGGAGCGACTCCTATGCAGACAGATTTGTAAAAGGAAATAAGCCTTTATATTCATTTCAGAGATTTGAAGTTCCTCATTGAGTATATAAACTTGAAGACACTGGTGCTCGACCACAACCTGATTGGATCCCATGTCAAAATGCCAGAGTTACCTTCCCTACATACAATCTGGGTCAACAGTAATCAGATAGACAACTTGAGTAAGTTGTTAGTTTAAACAGAATTATTACTCTTGAATAAGTTATTGTCTTACAGTTGCTTACCTTGAGTCAGTTCTTATTTCCTTACAATATTCAAACTGAGAACTTTAGCTTAAGTTATAGTTATTACAGAGTAACTTCCCTTGTATATACATTGACTTGGTTACTAATAATCAGCTAATGAGAGCTTTTGAGTCATAAAGTTAACTATGCTCAAAATGCTGGAGTTCTGTAAAGATTTGAGATAATGATAGAATGACTATTCTTAGTACAGTTTTTCTTTCAATAGAGAGAAGTTACAGTCTTGGTCAGCTTGTTCAGGTTTAATTAGGACCGAAGACAAATGAATCTAAGACATGATATTAATCTATTACAAGCAAACACTGTTACTGACCAGTTGAAATTCAATTGAATGATACGCTTGAACCATTAGAATTAGACTAAAGAAATTGACTTTCTTGAAATGGAAAAATATGCTGTTTATTAAAAAGCTGTATGTGCAATTTCTTTAGTCCTTGAATATTTCATGCAACACAGTGTAAACAGTTTCAAGATCAAAGTTTTAACTCAATCCTTCTAAACTTTCAAAATCAATGTCAAGTAGTATAGATGAACCATATTGTAAACTAGGAGGTTCTGTTTGGAAACATGGAAAAAGGCATCGATGACAATTCACTGTAAACACTCTAGGGACCACAATTTTACCTCAATTGTTATGAAACTTGGTCAGAATGACAGTTTGATTGTAGCCCACAATTTTGGAATAATCTCAATGAAACTTTGTCAGGCCATAAGGAAAAGTTCTTTTGAAAGAGAGACTATTTAATTGATTGACACAGGAAAACGGCCTTAGTATCACTGTTTACACTTAAGAGCCCACCTTTTTGACTCAGTATTGATGAAAATGTGGTCAGATTGTTTGTCACATCATAAAGATAGTACCTTTTGAAAAATGTGACAGTTCCATTTGAAAACAAGAATAGGTAGATCACTGTGAAAACTTTGATCAATTTTATTTTTTTACGTCTCTTATAATGCTTCTGGACAAATAAGGCCTGCTTTGAAATTTAATGTTTCTTTGTTCGATTAAGAACTCAGGTGAGTGATCTTGGGACATCTTAGCCCTTGTGTATGTTTTTATCCATAATTGTTTTCATAGCATTCATTTGTGTAAGAGCAGCAAACTTGTAATTTGAGAGAAGTCAAGGATTGCTGGTTTGAATCCTGGCTGTAAAGCTAGTTGCAGTGAGTATATTCTTGAGCAAGAAATTTCATAGCGATACCCAGGAATCATATGAATAAGTGAAATTTGCCTTGTTCAAGACACATTTTGACATTGATATTGATTAATGATTGGATTGTATGGTGATGAGTTTCTTGTGATCTTTTATCATGAAAGTCAAATGGTTTTTCAGGTTTATTTATCGACACTCTAGCCAATAAGTGTCCAAATTTGAGAATTCTATCTATGATGAACAACAAGGCTGCACCTAGCTACCTAAATAATGGAAGTAAGCAGGAGTATATAGACTATAGGTAAGGATAATCATGGTTTGGTATGTAAAATACTCATTACTAAACAACAAACTTTTATACTGCTCTAAACTCAAAGATTTGTAGATCTATATTCCATGTGTATTTATAAATTGAAAAATAAGTGCCAAACAGTACAACAACATTTTAGCTCACCTGTGATTTCCAAGTGTCCATCATTTGTCTCCAAACATCTGCTAACAGTTTCTTTAAAAATTCCTTTCCTCCTGAATGAGTGGGTTGGTCTTGGTAAAACTTACTCTTTGGTTAGCCCATCCAAACTTTTTCAAATAATTGAAATCCACCCATAGCTTGCTTTGCCATAGTAACAGAAATGGTAAAAATAATGATACCTTTAAAAACCTTCTTCTTTGAAACAAACAGGCAGAGAACTTTGATATTTGTATGCAATACATCCTTGGGGACCTCTACCTACTTTGTTTAGAAGACACACCTTAGGTCATATCTAATATGTAAAACTATCACTAAACATCTACAAGTTTGTTCATGTGATGCCTAGGGAACTGTTATTGGTTTGTAGCAATGTCAAGTGGATCTCTTCAAAATTTAACTATATCAAATTTTCATGGAAATTTGTCCAAGAGCCTCTGTAAAGGCATTTAGGACAGTGTTAGATCATGTGTTTATTGTGATTTACTGTGCGGAAAGGGACAATAAGGAAAATCTATAGAGCTAGTATATTTAGTTCAACTTCACCTGAGCACAAAGTGCTCGTGCGCACTATTGTGATCACCCTTCATGCAGCGTCCATCAGTTATCCATCGTCCTTCAAACCATTGGGCCAATTTGAACCAAGAATGGCAGAAATTTTCAATAGATGATCCTCTTTGACTATAGCTAAAAGAATAGAAATCTGATAAAGACTCTGGTTGCTATGGTAACAAAATTTTAAAAAATCTTGTGAATTTTTAAATTGCCATTCTTGAATCGCAATTTTTTTTAGAGTCATCTGAGTAGAGTGGAGTATGTTAAGGGGTAATAATTTCAATTTAAGTTTTGTCTATCAAAAACGGGCGTTCTGATTGGTTGAAAAATTTAATTCATACTTCCATGAACAAAATTTTGAGTACGCAGCCATTTTTAATGCTTCCGCACAAAATAGTCCTAAACAAAAAGGTATCAAAACATGTAAAATATTTGATTTTTTCGCTTGATGCTATTAAATTATAAGAAATGAAGAGAATATTTTTTGTTTTCATGGAGGTATGAACCGAAAAACCTAATCACACACTGTATGAATCCACTTCGCGTATTCATACAGTGTGATTAGTTTTTTCGTTTCATACCTCCATGAAAACAAAAAATATTCTCTTCATCTCTTAAATAAGTTTTTATGAGTTTCTGAGACTTCAAGGTTTTTGTGTATGTATACCTGTATTGAATGATTAACACCCAATTTCCAAGAAATACTGTGGTAACTCAGAATATACCATTTACTTATTTACAGTAAACTGGAATTGCATATTTTACGTCTTCATACACTTAGAAGAAATATTCCTCTTTGCAGTTCTAAAAATAGATCAAGGAGATCCAAGGATGCTAGAAAGTGGTCATCCTCATGAGTGAAGGGATATCCAGATCATCTTTATCTCTAATATCCCTTCACCTAATGAATAGGTATTTTCTGTACGATTTATTTTAATCGGCAAATCTAAAGGTCAAACATGATTTCTGTGACTGCCAATCACAGGGCTTCTTAGAAACGGCTTCAGTAAGCTTAATCC
This sequence comes from Fragum fragum, assembly GCA_946902895.1. NCBI lineage: Eukaryota > Metazoa > Mollusca > Bivalvia > Cardiida > Cardiidae > Fragum > Fragum fragum. Next base: position 18,414,797 of record OX336383.1, on the reverse strand, counting down.
CTCTGGTCAGGTGATAAGATGCTGTATACCACCTACATGCCTAAAAAACCCTTTGCCCTCGAATACTTTGATCGTCGATTTACTGCAAAAAGTCCAATTTATTTTAGTTTTGATATATAAATTTCACAAAACCTGTAACTACAGCTCAGTAAATTACCACCCATGGACTATTGCGCAATTAAAGATACCGATTATAGGCTTGTTTATGGCATGATATTATTAACATTTAAAATTGACTTACCATTAAACCCTTTACAGAAAAAAATCTCAGGATGAAAGAGAATACAACCCAAATTTTAATAGCCATGTGTATAAAAAATAACAGAGACTTAGAATAGCATTTATATTTATGTCTCTGATCATGTGAAGGAACTAAAAGCAATAATTCAATACAAAAGACACCTTTGCTAATTTTGTTTTAAACATCAGAAGTAAGATATAAAACCTATATGTACCGAAATTGGTTAAAATGTGTCATAGTAAATACAAACTTCTACAAGAAATTTATATTCTACGTGTATAACAAGAGTATTCAACTTTTCTATGTATGAAATCTTGCTATAAAATCTTATTCTACTGGAAATAGGAGCATTTAGTCACATCCCTTATACATTATTTGAATCAAATACCCAGTCTAGTCAAGGGAATTATCTAAAGGGCAGTTTTTTGTAGAACTCTGTTGGCAGGGGCCAAATATAACGTCCACAATTACTCTTCAAGATGGAAACTGATGAATAGAATGGTTCTTGGTTTCAATTTTTTTCAGAGTATAGGGTAAAATGAAAGTTTCTGGTTATTTATTAACCCATTCTGGCTCAGTGACGCTTTTAGACACCCCTAAGAAAAGAGCTCTGAAAATCCCAAATTTCATCTCATTTAAATTGTCATCTGCAACTTCTTTGAATTTGAGTCAGTCTAAACTTTTACCATCTGGTATTGGGTTAACTCACAATCCGCCTAATTTGCAAATATCTGGATACTGTGTTAACTATCTGTCAGTTTGTAATATCAACTACAGCTTTGACATCTGTCGAAGTTTTTTTTTATTGGAACGCTCACAGCAATAAGTCCATTAACAACACAAAAAATTTATTTTGAAGTCTGAATTTTTTTTTAAGATAGTTAGGATTTTGTATTAAGTTTAAACTAAACGTTGTAAGAAAGGGAAACTTGCTTGTGTTGATAATTTTTCAGTTTTCTTAATATTTATGTTAGTCGTCCTTTTTGACAAGGATTTACATTTACTTTAAAATGTAATGTAAATTTTGTCTTGATTTGTTATTTAGCAAATAGCTAAATAGTAATATTTTTTTGTATCGATGTACAAATCATGTTTACTGATCTAAAAAAAAAGCAATTACTAAAATCGGCGAAAATATTACTCAAAAAAGATGCGTTTTGCATAAATTGTTCCCAAAGGTTAATTGTTAGAAACCAACGAAAGGGTTAAACGTGCAACTGTGCACATATGGTAGACAATTATAGCCTCAGGGCCTTTGGACAAGGTAGACTGTATCATGAGACCTGCCCCTTTTATCCTGATTTGTAAGAAACCCATTGATTGGCCAGCCTCGTTTTCTGTTCTATGACATCACACGTACAGAAATTCTCTATTCAATGTGCCAAGGGTTAGATAAGTAGAAAGTTCGCGACCCTTGGTATGACAAGGTGGAAAGTTGTAGAAAGAAGGTTTTGTCTTATTGGTTACTGCTTTTGGAAATGGAAGATAATAGCTTATAATTAACAAGGAGTAATGTGGATTATATGTTTACCCATTACCAGACAACACAATTTCAGATTGGTTAAAATTGAAAGTACTTTTTCAGGTTACAATCTCAAGTTGATGAAATTTAGAAAATCTTGCACTTTTAGGATAAAAAACATTGTGGACAAAATAAGAAATTGCTTATAACAATTTAAAACTGAGCCTTTAATCCATTGCAATAAGACAAAATCTTAGACTGGTTCAAATTGAATGAAGTTGCAGATGACAATTTCAAGCTGCTGGAATGTAGAAAATCTTTGCCTTACAGGGTAGAAAAAATTATGGAAATTGAAGAAATTACTTGTTGCAAGGAATTTCTTCATTGTCCACAATGTTTCCCAAAGCTTTTTCTTGAGATGTTTATAAAGTGGGTTTGAGTGGGAATGGGTTAAATTAAAATGCATATACTTGTACTTAATTTGACATACTTACTTCCAAGTTCCTTAACCTGTAAATCAAACCTGATATTTTGACAAATATGATTTTTATACGCCGCTGTAGGTGGTCGTATATTGGTGTCATCTTCTCCGTCTGTCCGTCCATCTATCCGTCCCTCCGTACGTACGTACTTCCACTTTTCTTGTTAGCACAACTCCTCCTAAGTTTCTGGTTGGATTTTTTTGAAACTTGGTCAATGTTATCACCTTAATTGGTAGATGTGCATGAAGTAAGGAACTTATGGTTCATTTAGTTTTGCATCAGTTATGCCCCCTTAAAACTTAGTCTCTGGGGCTTATTGAAATTTCAGCCTTGTGAATGCAACTCCTCCTAAGTTTCTGGCTGGATCTAAATGAAACTTAGTGGATGTCATCACCATAATTTGTAGATGTACATGGATCAAGGATTTTATGGTTCATTAATTTCCCTGAATTATGCCCCCTTAAAACTTAGTATCTGGGGCTTTTTGAAATTGCAGCCTTGTGAATACAACTCCTCCTAACTTTCTGTCTTGATTTAAATGAATGTAAATGTTTTGAATTTGGTTCTGTCAACTTTTTGACGCCCCTTCAGAAAAACAATATTGGAAACATATGTGTAAAATGAAGCAAATTGAAGCAGAAAATTGAAACATTAAACTTTAAATTTGTAATCTTTAATTCCTTTTAATTTGGACCAGTCTAAAATTTGGCCATCTAGTAATAGGTTAAAAAGGAAAGTTTAAACTCTGCAATCAAGGATAGTAATTCTAAATTCATTTTCATTGGAATTTTGTGACTTTACATCTGAGGTTAAATACTTACCTCTATCCTTTAGAATATTATAGCAGAGGTTCAGGCATCTGCATACAAAACTCATGCTGCAAAGTAAGTTTTAAGAAGAGTGCATCAGACTCCCAATCTTCAATCATGGGGTGTCATGGGTTCGATTTCCAGCGGCAGCACATATCCTTTCCGACATTTGTCTCTCACCAATGGATGGACAATCGTAAACCTAAGTGGGATAGCAGCTGGAGGCTAGGAAAGGATGTAGTGGTAGTACATGTGCGAGATATACCAGGAATCCATTGTTAGGTACTCCAGCGGCTGCGATATGACTGAAAATTGTTTAAAGATAGTTATTGCTGTAGTACTCTCATATTAAAATTTCAAGCAACTGAAATGAATCAACATATAAAAATGTTTAAATAATTTTTACCTCCAAGGTGGTCCTTTTAGCTGACTTGTCATTATGATGATAATTGAACAAATCATTTGTCAGAGTGAAAATTAGACTTACTAATGCTATAAATACATTTAACAATCATCACAGTTGAACAACTGGTAGGCTAGTAGAACAAACATACACAATGAGATATGTTTCTATTTGTTTCCACTTATTACTGCTCTTCAACTGGGTTTAATTTTCCATTGTACAAAATACATGGTAAAGTAGAGAAAAAATGTTTCCTAGTGTCATACAAGTCTTGTATTGTAGTGACTAGAAATAGAATGTTCAAGAGGGTATCAATATATAGCATAAATATGTAGTTTTTATATTGAATTTGATTGGTGGTCTAAGGTAAATTAAACATTCTTCCATGAATCTTACATAAGACCTGCTTGTATTGACCTGCACAGTTGTTTGATTATAAAAAATGAAGGAAATTGGACCATCAAAATTTATTTAACCTATTACCAAACAACAACATTATAGTCTTATCCAAATGGAAAATTGTTACAGTTAATGAGTTTAAGTTGATATACTTGAAAAACTTATAAAAAAATTGTTGAAAATGAAAAAGAAAATTAGGGCTATCATGGCAAATACATGTAGTTGTCGGATTATGTTTAATTTATGGTCTAAGAGAGACAACTTACTATTTGGTGAAATAGTCTAACAAATGGATTATGTCCCTTAGACCTCAGATCTAAGTTGAATAAAACCTGTTGATTCATATTTACATCCGCAGTTGGTTGATTACTAGAAATTAAAAGAAATGGGGGAGAGCTTATTTAACCCGTCATTAGACAAAACCTTTTTTAGCTCACCTGAGCACGTAGTGCTCAAGTGAGCTATTGTGATCCCCTTTTGTCCGTCGTGCGTCCGTCGTGCGTCGTGCGTCAACAATTTCTTTAAACAACATCTCCTCCCAAACCACTTGGCCAATTTGAGCCAAATTTGGCAGAAATGTTCCTTAAGTGGTCCCCTTCAAAAATAGCTAAAAGAATTGAAATCCGTTAAAAACTCTGGTTGCCACGGCAACAAAAGTGAAATTTTAAAAAAATCTTTAAAAATCTTCTTCTCCTGACCCAGAAGGCGTACAGCCTTGATATTTTGCATGAAGCATCAGTATATTGACCTCTTTCAAAATAGCTAAAATCATGATCCTCGGGTCCCCAGGGGCGGAGCCCCTGGGGGGTGGGGTTTATATAGAAATAAAGAATGATTTTTTAAATGACATCTCCTCCCAAACCACTGGGCCGATTTGAACCAAATTTGGCAGAAATGTTCCTTAGGTGGTCCCCTTTAAAAATAGCTAAAAGAATTGAAATCTGTTAAAAACTCTGGTTGTCATGGCAACAAAAGTGAAATTTTAAAAAAATCTTTAAAAATCTTCTTCTCCTGACCCAGAAGGCGTAGAGCCTTAATATTTGGAATGAAGCATCAGTATATTGACCTCTTTCAAAATAGCTAAAATCATGATCCTCGGGTCCCCAGGGGCAGAGCCCCAGGGGGATGGGGTTTATATAGAAATAAAGAACGATTTTTTAAATGACATCTCCTCCCAAACCACTGGGCCGATTTGAACCAAATTTGGCAGAAATGTTCCTTAGGTGGTCCCCTTCAAAAATAGCTAAAAGAATTGAAATCCTTTAAAAACTCTGGTTGCCATGGCAACAAAAGTGAAATTTTAAAAAAATCTTCTCCTCCTGACCCAGAAGGTGTAGAGCCTTGATATTTTGCATGAAGCATCAGTATATTGACCTCTTTTAAAAATAGCTAAAATCATGATCCTCGGGTCCCCAGGGGCAGAGCCCCAGGGGGGGGGTATAGGCATGAAGCATCAGTTCACAGACTTCTTTCTTATTTCTGAAATTATAACTCATGGAAAAAGTTCTTTCCTTCTTTCAAATCAGCACTTAAGCATTGGAATTTGAAAGTTAGACTTTTTGATCCCAAGGTTCATAGTCTTTATATGAAATTGTGGCCCACTTGTTTCATAATCCTAACCTTAACATGAAATAAGACTGTTGAAAGAAAAAGAGCCTTTATCTCAGGTGAGCGCCCCAGGGCCAACGGCCCTCTTGTTTTGGAAATGGCAAGATGTTGCAGAAGTCAATTTATGTTAAAATTATAGACTTGTCTAGATTGAAAGAAATTGGTGACCACAATTTCTAGTGGATGGAATTTAAAAAGTTTTCGTCTTTTTGGGTAGAAAATATTATGAATAATGAAGAAACTGCTTGTTACAGGCAATTTCTTCTTTTTTGAATAATGAAGAAATTGCATGTTACAAGTAATTTCTTCTTTTCTACAATGTTTTCCAAAGCTTTATTTCTTGATAGGCTTTAAAAAGCTTGATTGTGTGAGCTGGAATTCTCGGTCAGTGGAAATTTCTTGATGCTTTATTTTCTGTAGAAAGCAAGTTTATTTTAAGGTCAACAAGATTCATTCTTTTTGTGCTTTGGACTGCATTCTTTGGGTGGACATGTTTAAGCTAGTAGACCTCTTTGACCTCTTGTATCAAAGCACAGAGTCTTTCCAAAGTATACTTAACCCATTCCTATACAGTGATACCATTTGACGCCCCTAAAGAAAAAAGCCTGGAAAATGAATAAATTACTTGGTTGAAAAAATCTAGAATTTCATAAACTACAAATTGCCATCTGCAACTCCTTTGAAATTGGTCTAGTCAAAAATGTTGGTATTTGGTAATAGGCTAAATAATCTAAAGAGATTTTAAATTACTATTACACTATTTCTATCAAAGTAAGAAATAATTAAAGGTTAGCTGTCCATTATGTGTATTTGTTCTGTCAGAAGCAATTTCTCCTTTTCCCTCATTGTTGATTTCATATTTATCTTTATTCTTCTGGACATATATGTGACAGGTGAACAGTTGATGTTATTTGTTCTTCAGATATTATGTTATAAGCAAATTCCCCAAGCTAGAAGCTCTAGATGATAAGAAAATTGACAGCACAGAACGCAGGGAAGCAGAAAGAGTTTACAGAACTAGGTATTCAAGTTTCATATCTATTTAATTTTTTGTTTGCTCACCTGAGCAATATATGCTCAAGTTGAGCTTTTTTGACATGCTTTGTTTGTTGTCCAGTGTGCAATGTGTATCATGTGTCAATGTCTTGTTTGCACTCTTGAGGCTATATTTTTGGCTCAAATGACTTCAAATCTGGTCAGGATATTTTTCACCACAGTATATTGGCTAAATTCATATTTTGCTTACTTCAGGACAAAAACTAGGTCAGCAGGTCAAATCTTTGAAGAGTCTTGTTTGCTCTTTAAAAGCAACATGTTTTGGCTTAAAGACCGAGTTAATGTTTTGGCTCATCTGAGCACAACATGCTCAAGGGGAGCTTTTAAGATCACTTAATGTCTGCCATCAGTTGTGCGTTGTCAACATCTCCTGGTCCTAAACAATTTGGACTTAACTTGGCAAGAATGTTCCTTGTGTGACCCTTTTCAAAAACTGTCTGTGAAAGTTTGATTTGCAAGAAATTGTAGGTGTGGCAGGTCCAGTCCTATCAGACTTAGACAGATCAAGGAACAATTCTTTAAAAATCTTCTTCTCCTTCACTAAAAGGCTAATTTGGACCAAACTTGAAAAAAATGTTCCCTAGGTGATGCTTTCAAAACTTGTTCTTGAATTTTATTATGTTAAAAAAGGTGGGGGCTGGAGGGCCAGGCAAGTCTGGACTTGAGGAATCATGGAATAATTCTTCTTTTCCTAAACTAATAGGCCAATTTGGAATAAACTTTGCAAAAATAATTCTTATGTGACTCTTTTCAAGACTTGTCTGTGAAATTTTGATTTGCAAAGAATTGTGAGAATGGCAGGGTTGACCTTATCAGACTTAGAGAGATCAAGGAACAATTCTTTAAAAATCTTCTTCTCCTTCACTAAAAGGCTAATTTGGACCAAACTTGAAAAAAATGTTCCCTGGGTGATGCTTTTCAAAACTTTTTCTTGAATTTTATTTTGTTAAAAAAAGGGGGGGGGGGCTGGAGGGCCAGGCAAGTCTGAACTTGGAGAATCATGGAATAATTCTTCTTTTCCTAAACTAATGGGCCAATTTGGAATAAACTTGGCAAAAATAATTCTTATGTTACTCTTTTCAAAACTTGTCTGTGAAATTTTGATTTGAAAAGAATTGTGAGAATGGCAGGGTTGACCTTATCAGACTTAGAGAGATCATGGAACAATTCTTTAAAAATCTTCTCCACCTAAATTAACGGGCCAAATTAGACCAAACTTGGCAAGAATTTTTCTTAAGTGACCCATTTCAGAATTTGTTCAGAAAATTTCGATTCCTTAAAAAAATGGGTGTGGAAAGGAGGAGCTTATCAAACTAAAAGATATTATGAAATAATTCTAAGGTTACAATTTAGGGTCATTTTTGGCCCATTTGTTTCTATTTTCTTTTTTATGCTCCCCAAAGGGAGAGCATATAGCTGCCGCTTTGTCTGTCTGTCCATACATCATCCCGTCTGTCTGCCCATAGCAATATTGCCAAAACCCTTGGACAAAATCAAATGAAACTCACCATGTGAACTCCCTATAGGGACTTAGTTTAAAATATAGTTTTTCTCAAATTTCTCCTAGTCTAATGGTCAGAATTTAATGACATTTCATATTTGAGTAGCAAATCATATGCCCTTGACCATGACCTTTTTGAAATTTATTGTAATAAGATATGTCATGGAAAAAGGGGGCTAAATGTTTGATTGATCGATTTCTCTGGAACAAACTTTCATAACTTTTTGATTAATAAGAGATAAAGCCTTCGTATCTCACATGTGCATTGTTTATGACAAAACATTTCTGTTGGTACTAAGGTCAAGGTCATCTGTTAAGGTCAAGGTAGTTTCTCAAGGTCAAAATTTCAAATTTTTTAACTTACATTGCCCATAAGTTTACAATGGTAAGTGATATTGCCTTTATATTCAACACGTTTTTTGTTTATTACATGACCTTTCTGTTGGTACAAAGTTCAAGGTCATCTGTCAAGGTCAAGGTCATTTCATAGGGACAAAAAATCTTAACTATAACATTGTCCATAAGTTTACAATGGTTAGTGATATAGCCTTCATATTTCACATGTACATTGCTTATGACATAATCTTTCTGTTGCTTCTAAGTTCAAGGTCATCTGTCAAGGGTAAGGTCATTCCCCAAGGTCAAAATTTCGAAAAAAATGTAACTTAAACATTCTATCAACTTGAAATTGTCGTCTGCAGCTTCTTTCAATTTGGACCAGTCTAAAATTCCACTGTGTTGGAAAGGGTTAAGCAATTAACTTACTTTAATAAGAAATTACTTTAACGGAAAACTCAATAGCCAGTAGAGCGTCTCATGCCCTCTTGGGCCTCTTGTTTTAACCTAATTCTTTACTGTTTTAAATTAAATATGAATTGTCCAAATTGAAATTGGTGGCAGAGGCAATTACAAAGTAGATACAATTCAAAAAGTAACCATCCTATCAGATAAAAAACATTGTTGTGAAAAGAAAGAAATTACTTGTTACAAGCAATGACTTCTTTTCAAAATGTTTTCTCAAGTGTAATATCTCAGGAATGTAAAAATCAGTGATTGTACAGGGACGGGTTAAAGTGTCCTTCTCTGTTAAAACCAGAGGAAGGGTCTTGATATTTTCTTGTATTATTCTTCTTAAATTGTTTTATCTTTGTAGAAGACGACGAAAGAAAAATATCGTATAACTTGAAATTCGAGGAAGAGAGAATGATGAATTGGCTACACAACTATGATGAAATTTAATATGAGTATCAGGGCTTTAAAAATAATTTTTTAATCAAAATTTGTTATTACATTGATTTGATGTAAATGGCTATGATCTCTCATTATTCCTAGACTGGTGAACCTATCCTGGTCTTACGATATTGGACATTTATCGTAGATGGGACAAGTTTGCAAGTCCATCTTCATCACATGAAGAAATTTTAGACTGGCCTAAATTGTTGCAGTGTATAGTTGTATATAACGAATCAAATTTAACAGTTTGACAACTTATTGGCTTATAGAGTAGAACAAATTGATTGAAACTAAGAAGTTTCAATGTCAAAACCACATACTTGCTTAACAAGATTTTTCTCTTGAAGGTTGTCTAAAGCAGTATTATGGGATAATGTCAAAATCAGTATTATGGGATAATGTATAAATTAATCCATTAACAACATTTTGGACAGGTCCAAAATGAAAGGAGTTGTAGATGACAGTTGAAAGTTTATTATATTTAAATTTCTAGCTTCAAGCAATATCTTCCTTTTACACAATGTTTCCTATTTGTTTTTCTTGAGGGGCGTAAAAAAGCGTCATTGTGTTGGAATGGGTTAAAGCTTAAAGAAATGATGATTTATACCAAGTATAAATTTTTATCAAATACTTCTTTACAACCTTACCAACAACAGAAGACATAGTCTAGCCGTTCAAATAGTGCATCTAAAAATTGTTTGACAACAAACCATGACCAAATCCACTTTTCAGTCCCAAAAGAAAAACATTCAGAAAAACAGTATGGACAATGAAGAAATTGGTTGTAATAAGTAATTTCTTCATTTTACACAAAGTTTTTACCTTCAAATCGCAAACATTTTTTTGAATTTCACCAAGTAAAAATTATCGTCTGCAACATCTTTCAGTTTGTGACCAGACAAACTTTGTTGGTGTGTAAATAGGTAAAGGTAGTACAGAAAGTGGAGTAAATTACCAGTTGATCAGATTTAAACTTGAAACTACAGTTTCACGGTGTATTGCTGATAAAATAATGTGATGATAAAGTTAGTTAATTCTAGTAAATACTGATGTTTGGGTATTTATATAGGAGTTGTCCCACATTGACGATTTGATGGAGTGAAACATCTAATTTGATGGAGTGAAACATCAAATTTGGTGGAGTGAAACATCTAATTTGATTGAACATAGTTAAAAAGATACTTTCTATGTTTGTTTGTCAGTATTAAGTCACCATTTACGAAAGTGTCAACTTTTTTGTGGTCCCTTTTTGTTTAATCCATTGCTTGATAATGACATTTTATAGACTAGGCCAAACTGAATGAAGTTACACAAAACTTTTCAAAGTGTGTTAATTTGAAACAAGTTTCAAATAATGTAGAAAACATTTCAAGAAAAGGAGAAGTTGTTTGCTACACCACAAAGTTTTCCATAACTATAGTTCATAAAAATCTAGATTATTCTGATAATGAGTAATTAAATATTTTACTGTCAGTTCATGATAAGCAAGATGCTTTTTAGAATTTCCTTGTGAAAATGTTGATCTATGACATAGCTGCTAGACTGACTAAATTTACATGTACTAATTATGTTGATCCATGACATAGCTGCTAGACTGACTAAATTTACATGTACTAGTTATGTTGATCCATGACATAGCTGCTAGACTGACTAAATTTACATGTACTAGTTATGTTGATCCATGACATAGCTGCTAAACTGACTAAATTTACATGTACTAGTTATGTTGATCCATGACATAGCTATAAAACTGATTCAATTTACATGTACTAGTTATGTTGATCCATGACATAGCTATAAAACTGATTTAATTTACATGTACTAGTTATGTTGATCCATGACATAGCTATAAAACTGATTCAATTTACATGTACTAATTATGTTGATCCATGACATAGCTGCTAAACTGACTAAATTTACATGTACTAGTTATGTTGATCCATGACATAGCTATAAAACTGATTTAATTTACATGTACTAATTATGTTGATCCATGACATAGCTGCTAAACTGACTAAATTTACATGTACTAGTTATGTTGATCCATGACATAGCTGCTAGACTGACTAAATTTACATGTACTAGTTATGTTGATCCATGACATAGCTGCTAGAGTGACTAAATTTACATGTACTAGTTATGTTGATCCATGACATAGCTGCTAGACTGACTAAATTTACATGTACTAGTTATGTTGATCCATGACATAGCTATAAAACTGATTTAATTTACATGTACTAATTATGTTGATCCATGACATAGCTGTAAAACTGACTAAATTTACATGTACTAATTATAATGATCCATGACATAGCTGCTAAACTGACTAAATTAACATGTACATACTATATTGATTCATGAAATAGCTGTTAAACTGTCTAAATTTAATGCACTAATTATAATGATCCGTGACATAGCTGCTAAACTGACTAAATTAACATGTACATACTATATTGATTCATGAAATAGCTGTTAAACTGTCTAAATTTAATGCACTAATTATAATGATCCGTGACATAGCTGCTAAACTGACTAAATTAACATGTACTTACCATATTGATCCATGAAATAGCTGTTAAACTGACTAAATTTAATGCACTAATTATAATAATCCATGACATAACTGCGAAACTGACTAAATTTACATGTACTTATTATAATGATCCGTGAGATAGCTGTTAAACTGACTAAATTAACATTTACATACTATATTGATCCATGAAATAGATGTTAAACTGTCTAAATTTAATGCACTTATTATGATGATCCATTGACATAGCTGTTAAACTAACCAGAAAACTAAATTAGACTTACCTAAGTCAATATTTTATTTGGATTGTGTTTATCCAACTACAAATGGATTATAGGAGTGAGCAAGTGGCCTGGGTCACGTGGTCAGCCCCAGTCTTCAGAGCAGCAGAGGGGTATGCGTGGAAGAAAAGGCCCAAGGGTGGAAAGGGCCAAGGATGGGAAGGGCGGGCCTTTAATCCCTTGGTAGTTGGATAAACAAATCCTAACTACCAATCGGGATTATCGGAGTATTTAGAGTCCATGCAACCCCTCAAGAAGAAATATACTCGTCAAAACAGGTAAAATCACAATATTTACACTATGTACACTGTCTCATTGAACATGAGTTTATCACATTATGTACAAGATGAGTGGCATGAGAAAATATTCATGAAGCCACTATATGATTCGCTCTCATGTCTATTATAGCATTAAGTCAGTTCTGACAGAACTGCTTTACTAAAACGGCTGTCATTCACGACCAGCCTTTTATAATGTTTCCGGTAAGTGCAATCTGAAGTTAAGCCTGTAGTTTTAATTATGGTGTCAATTAGCACTTTTTTACCTGCAGCACTGGTGTGCCGCAAACCTAGTGAAATGTGGTTTAAAGGCTTTGAGATCTTTTCCACTTTCCTTAAGCTTTTCACGTATCCAATTGGAAATAGTGATCTTGCTTGCAGGTCTGTATGGTTTCACTGACGATAACAAAAGCACCGAATGTTTCCTATATGCGTTGCAAATTACATTTCAAGCATCTAACTACACACAAATTAACACTTGAATCAAAGACTTCTATATACAGCTCTTGTAAATGATAGGATGGCCGAGACTGTTTAAGAAGGTCACCAATTCTAATTTTATATATGATTCACCAAGTTCTATATTCCGTTGGTCAAAGTATAAAAGAGTCTGGTATCTTTGTCCAGTAGCAAGCAACAAAAGAGTAGCAAGTTTCATTGAAAGCAACCTGATGGAACATTCATTTTTATTTAAATTATTAAGGTAATTCAGTACTATCTTTTTCAATGGGTGTAGCTTATGATGTTGTTTTACTTAAATCGGTATTGAGAGACAAGTAACTGATAAGTTACTGGTTTTGGGAGGAGATACGGCTGGCTGCAGGTTATCTTCAGGAGTGATGGAAACCATGGTTGTGTGTGAAATATTGGTGCAATCCGAGTGGTAGTCGCTTGGTCCCGGAGAATTTTCTGATTTACCATGCCTAATAAACTGAAGGGGAGAAATAGATAACAATCAATATCTCTTCAGGTCAATGAAAAATCGTTAACAGCCATTGCCTTAGGGTCTGGTGTAAAGGAAACATATGTTTGAAGTTTGTAATTTTACCTAGAAATAAAATGGTCCATTGAAGCTGGTTCATATAGGGACTGTATGGTATCAAAAACTGAGCCGGGTAGCGTCCATTCCATGTCAATATTCGTTTTACGGGACAATTTGTCCGCAACCAGGTTTTCACGGCCTGGTATGTGAAAAACGCTTAACCAAATGCTCCTGGTGATACACTATTACCATATCTTTTTTGTCAGATCATTTAAACATTTTTTACGACCCCCCCCCATTTTCGTTAGGTATTTGATTGCCACTATATTATCTAAGAACAATTTAACATGGACGTTCGTCAAAAAAGTGACAAAAGTGTTTAAGAGCTAGGAGGGCAGCTTTCATTTCTAGAATGATGATATGAATCTCAGATTCAGTAGAGTCCCAGAGACCTTGAACTGTCTGGCCTGAAGTTTTAATGATTGCACCCCAACCTGCCTTTGAACTGTCTGACTCAATGATAATGTTAGAGTTATTCACCGTGATTGGCTTGAAAGATGAATGGGGATTGTCAATCCACCACCTTAAACATAATTTTGCATCGGCTGACAATGTCATGAATTCATTGAAATCACCTCTTCTTTCTTTCAAAGTTTGATCTTTTTCAATTTCCAATGGCTTGTAAAAGAGGGGCGCGTAATTGACCCCTGGTTCACTAGCAACCATTTTCCCTATTATCTTAGCAAGGTCATAAATCTCAATATGAACACGTGTCAAAAGATGATTACAAAGTTTAATAATATCCTGCACTTTTTCAGGTGTCAGTCTTACCGTCATAGTCACTGAGTTTATAATGGAGCCAACAAAAAGTATTTCTTGATTTGGGATCAGAACAGATTTGTGTGGGTGGACAGTAAGCCCAAGACTATCAACAAGTTTGACAGTTTCTGAAATGTTCTCTGAACAGCTAGAGACGTCATCATTTTTCAGGAAACTATCATCAATATAATTACATTACTATGCCCAAATTTTCTTAGTGAGGAGAAAACTGGCTTAATCAGTTTGGTGTAAATTCTCGGCGCAGGAGATAAACCGTGAGGGAGCGAGGTAAAGACAAAGTACTGATGGTTCCAATAAAAAGCTAGCCCTCCCTGGCTCTCAGGGCTCACAGATACACTACAATATGCATCTTTCGGATCAATAGATGCAAAATAGCAACCTTGAGTAACCAAATGTAATGCAACCTTAAGGGCTTCCATTTTGAAGTGATGTTTTTGAACGTTCTCATCTAGCCTACGCAAATTTAGAATCAAGCGATAGCTGCCATCTTTTTTTCGGCCACAAGAATATGATGGACTCAAATTTAACTTCATATGCATGCACTTGTCTGATAACACCTTGATGCATGAGTTTACCAATTTCCTGATTAATGACTTGTGGCCCCTTTTGGTTGAATTGGATGTTGGATTTGGTAGTAGAAAAGGGAGGAATTGAATCAATTCAAGTTTATATCCATGTTGTACTAAATCTAAAACCCATTTGTCAGATGTGATATTGAGCCAGTTACTATAATGTAAAGAACTTTTTCCTGAAGAGAAATTAGCTGGGATATTTTGAAATTCTAAAAAGGAGAGAGTACTCGCATTTGGATCAATTGTTTTATTTACTGAGAGTGTGGTTTGCGGCCCGACCCTTGTGTCTTCATTTTCTTTTAGGATGATCGGACCTTTCGGTCTTAAAAAGGGATCTGTTTGATATCTCCTCTTGGCTCCTTTTCGAAACGCGGTCTTTTTGTTTGTGGACCACTGAAGCTTGATGATTTCGGCCTTGACTTTTTACCTACCAGGTCCTTTGTGAGTTTTTGAGCTTCATTTATGTCGCATATTTGCCAATGAAGGTGATCTCCAAAAAGATACTCTGTTACAGGCACTGAGCTTTTACAGAGTTTTCTATATTGTTTACAAACAGCAGGTTTAAGGAAAAGCCGTCGAGTTTGGGACATGTCACGGTGGCCGTGAACTAGGAGTTGGAATGCGTCACAGGCCAAGTCAAATACGTCATTTTTCGTATTGTCTTGTAACCATTTTTTGCATAATCTGTATAACAGGTAGCATAACTTAAGTTATGACCCTTTAGCGATTGAAGAGCATTTTGTCATTGTCCCTGTTAGGTTCTATCAAATTTTCAGAGTTCCACAGCTCCGGATTGATAAGGGGCACTCTGACGGAATCACAGTTTTTTGGGTACAAGATATTTGTCCATAAGGTCCTTGCAAGCTGACTGTGTGTGGCTAGACTTCATTCCCGAATTTATGGTGTTGGCAAGATCTCCATGCACATTCTCTGAAAAATCGTCCTTAGTTTCGAAATTTTTAGACATTTGTTGAAATTTGTCCTAGTTACGTGAATATAAAGTTTTAACAGAATCGGCAGTTTTCTTTGAAGACGAAGATTTGAGATCATTGAATGATTGTTGCACGTCATTTGCACTATGTTTTTCAGAGACACTTCCAGACATTTTACCTTCGGAAGACACATCCGAGTATAATTACTCGGAATCGCTTCTGTCGTAGATTCTACTTTCGTTTTTTGACGATCTTTTCTCCCGTGAAGATTGTTTTGGCGTTTGGCGATTGATTTTCTTCTCTAAATTCCTTATGAACTGCTGCAGTTGGGCTAATTCGGGTAACGGTCTAGGTGGCAAGCTATGATACCCACCGTAATATGGATTGGGGGCCGTAAAATTAGAAGCTGGCGTCCAAAGTTGTTGTTGTTGTTACCTCGCGGTGTTTTGTGATACTTCCGGTACTGAAAACGAGGCTCTTTGGCCCACACCAAAGTACCGTAAAGGCGGCCTAACTACTTGGGTCGGCCCTACTTGGGGATATGAAAAAAATTCTATTTTCTGCCCTTGCACTCTGTTGCTCCGAACTGCGTTCGCCAACGTGCTGTGTCGGATTTACCGACTCGTTCTGAGAAACGCTCCCACAGGAAATAACATTTTCAGAGTTTTAATCTGTCTCGTGAGCTAAATCCATTGTGCTCGAAGAAAAGCCTTACCGGGGTGTAAGGTTATCAGATCGATTCAACACGATTTCCGAAAATTCTGTCACTATAACACTGATGAATTATATCTGATTAATAATGTTTTAGACGTCAATAAAGTAAATTTATTAAAATTAACGAGTTTGTCCAATAATTATTATTTTGATTATGCTGCGTATCAAAGACTGTGGCTTATCAGCTTGTCCAGGAATCACGCTCTGAAGCTGATCACGTGACCCAGGCCACTTGCTCACTTCGATAATTCCGATTGGTAGTTAGGGAAAACAAAAATAAATTTACATGCACTAATTATAATGATCCGTGACATAGCTGTTAAACTTACTAAATTTACATCCAGTAATTTACATAGCTGTTAAACTGACTAAGTTTACATGTACTTACTATAATGATCCGTGACATAGCTGATTAACTAGCTAAATTTACATCTAGTAATTGACATAGCTGTAAAACTGACTAAATTTACATGTACTACTAATTTACATAGCTGTTAAACTGACTAAGTTTACATGTAATCACTATAATGATCCATGAAATAGCTGTTAAACTAGCTAAATTTACATCTACTTATTGACATAGCTTTAAAACTGACTAAATTTACATGTACTCACTATAATGATCCATGAAACTAAATTTACATCTACTAATTGACATGATCCGTAACATAGCTGTTAAACTAATATAAATTTACATCTACTAATTGACATAGCTGCTAAACTGACTAAATTTACATGTACCAATGACTAATAATTAGTCCTCCACCAGCAAAGTCGAATGGGACTTTAGGTTTGCACTGCGTCTGTCTGTCCGTCAGTATGTCATTCCTGTAAATCAGTTTTCGAGTGCAAAATAATGAGTAACAGAACAAGTTCGAGTTTTGTTCCGGTCCACTGATTTTGTGGAAGATGCGTATGCTGGACTTGAAAATAACCGGAAATTACAGTGTTCCGGACTATTTTCTAAACGTTGGCAGATATTGAGCTGAAATCGGGTATGTAAGTCCATATTAATGAGTAACAGAACAAGTTCGAGTTTTGTTCTGGTCCATTATTTTTAGCTCACCTGAGCACAAAGTGCGAGTCGAGCTATTGTGATCGGTCGTTGTCCGTCGTCCGTCCGTCTGTCCGTCTGTCCGTCCGTCCACAATTTCTTTAAAAATCTTCTCCTCCGAAACCACCAGGCCAATCACTCTGAAACTTTGCAGGGATGTTCCTTGGGTGAAGTTCTACAAAAGTTGTTAAAAGAATTTAATTCGGTCAAAAACTCTAGTTGCCGCGGCATTTGAAAATGGGAACCTTAAGTAAATCTTTAAAAATATTCTTCTCTTAAATCAGTCGGCCAATCAAGCTAAAACTTTGCAGGGATGCTCCTTGGGTGAAGTTCTGCAAAAGTTGTTAAAAGAATTTAATTCCGTCAAAAACTCAGGTTGTCGCGGCATTTAAAAATGGGAATCTTTAGTAAATCTTTAAAAATCTTCTCCTCCTAAACCAGAGGCCAATCAAGCTGAAACTTTGCAGGGATGTTCCTTGGGTGAAGTTCTTCAAAAGTTGTTAAAAGAATTTCATTCCGTGAAAAAAATTCTTGTAACCGCGGCATATGAAAATGGGAAATTTTAGAAAATCTTTTTTGTCTTTTTTTTTCACAGACTACAAGGCCAAAGGCATTTATATTTTACATAGAACTTAATCATATGGTTATCTACCAAGTTTTTAAATATTTTATCTCTGGGGTCAAAAATGGCCCTGCCCCTGAGGTCCGAAGTTTGGAAAAATGCTTAATTAGAGCAATTTCAAAAGACTTCTCCTCTGAAACAATAAGGTCTATGATATTCATATTTGGTATGTAGCATTACTAGATAATTTTGTACTATATCACCAAAAGTTGGCTTCCTCGGGTCAAAAACGGCCCTGCACTAGGGGTCCAAAATTGGGAAAAACGCAAAATTTGAGTATGCTAAAAAAAAAAATTCTTCATTTTAAGGAAGAGGGCATTTATATTTTGAGTGTAGCATATCCTGGCTATTATCTATCAGTTTTGATTAAATTATGCCTGCAGGTTAATAAACACCCCTTCCCTGGGTGTCCAAAGTTTGTTAAAATGCTCAATTGGACCATGTTCAATAGTCCTTAGTCCCAATCTACAAAGTCTTAGGCATTCATATTTTGTATATAGCATATCCAGATGGTTCTCTACCATGTTAGCTAAAATCTTAGCACTGGGATAAAACATGGCACTGCCCCAGAGGTCAAAAATTTTGGAAAACACCTAATTAGGGCACCATCAAAAGTCTTCTCCTTCTGAAATATAAGGGGATGGGCATACATATTTGGTATGTAGCATGACTAAATAATTTTGTACTATGTAACAGGAAAATATGCTCTTAGGATAAAAAATGTCTCTGCTTCTGGGGTCGAAAATTGCGTAAATTGCATTGAAAGAATTCTTCTTAAGTATAGGTTCTAGAGCATTTACATTAAAAACATAGGATAACATTATTGTTATCTACCATATTTACATCCTTTGGACAAACATGGCCCTTCCCAAGGCATACAAAGATATGAAAAACGCTCAATAAGAGCATGTTCAAATATATTCCACTCCTCATGTATAAGTTGTAATGCATTCATATTTTGATTTATAGTACATCCTGATTGTTCTCTACCAAGGTTGCTAAAATTACACTCATTGAAGTTGCAGACAGTAATTAGAGTTTGATTGAAATCTAAATACAAAGAATTTCAGGTAGAAAACACTGTGAGAAATGGATAAATTGCTTGTCACTCCCTTTCTCACTATGTTTTTTTTCAAACCTGAGGGTGACAAATTCTTGGATAGTTTGGCAATGGATTAAACTATAAAGCTAAAGGAATTCATTCTTATTGTAAAGCATTACTGGATTGTTTTGTACAGAGCCCAAAATCTTATATTTGTTTTATTTATTTTCCTCATGTTGTGTCTTTTTTATTCTAAAAAGTACTGTAATTTGCAGGTGCCTCAGGTGAGCGATTTAGGACCATCATGTACCTCTTGTTTTATGAAAATACAGATGCTGGACTCAGTAAATTATTTAGAAATTACTGTTTTCCAGACTTTTTAGCTCACCTATGTACGAAGTGCTCTGGGTGAGCTATTGTGATCGGCCGTCGTCCTTCCGTTCACAATTACAAAAAAATCTTCTCCTTCTAAACTAACCATGGAATTTCTAGTTTTCACAGAAGTAATCCTTAGGTCATTTTTTTTCATAATACTTCAAATAATTTAAATCCATAAAGAACTTTGGTTGCCATGGCAATGGAGTTAGGGAACTTTAAAGATCTTCTTCTCCCAAATAATAGGGCCTAGAGCTGTGATATTTTGTATAAATCATCATCTATTGACCCTTTACCAAAGTACTTCAAAGAATTACTGTATCTTGAAAATTTGCCCTTTTCTTTGCGATCCCTGATTTTACACAGAAATAAAGAAGGAACTCTTTTAATCTTCTTCTCCCAAACCTTAAGGCCTAGAGCTTTAATATTGAATATAAATCAGCATCTATTGACCCTCTTCATATATACTTAAAAAAATTACCGTATCTTGAAAATTAGCCCTTTTCTGTGCAATTCCAGATTTTACATTGAAGTAAAGAAGGAATCTTTAAAAAAAATTCTTCTACAGTACCATAAGTCCTAGAGCTTTGATATTTGAGCCTGTGCGTGACATTTCCAACAATTTCGCATGTGCGTGACTCGCACACATTGAGCATCCTGGACAGCCATTCGGGGCAATTAGAATATTCGCTGATTGTTTAAAGATGCTTTGGGTCAGTATCTATCTACAGAGCGCATAGTGAAGACTCTGATCAGACTGTGTGGATGCACAGGCTGATCTGAGTCTTTACTTGGCGCACATGTGTAATGGTTGGAAATGTCACGCACGCGCTCATTTGGTATAAATCATCACCTTTTGATCCTTTACCAAAATACTTCAAAGAATTACGGTATCTAGGAAATTAGCCCTTTTCTGTGCGATCCCTGATTTTACATAGAAATAAATAAGGAAATCTTTAAAAATCTTCTTCTCCCAAGTAATAAAGCCTAGACCACTTGGCCTAGAGCTTTAATATTTTGTATGTATCAATGTTTATTGACGCTCTACCATAATACGTCAAAGAATTACTGTTTCTTGAAAATTAGCCCTTTTCTGTGCGATCTCTGATTTTACATAGAAATTAAGAAGGAAATATTTTAAACTCGTCTGCTCCCAAGTCACAGGGCCTGGAGCTTCAATACTTCAAAGAATTACCGTAGCTTGAAAATTAGCCCTTTTCTGTGTGATCACTGATTTTACATAGAAATGAAGAAGGGAATCTTTAAAAATCTTCGTCTCCCAAATAATAAAGCCTAGAGCTGTGATTTTTGGTATAATTCATCATCTATTGACCCTCTACCAAAATACTTCAAAGAATTACCGTACTCTGAAAGTTAGCCCTCTTCTGTTTAATCCCTGATTTTATATAGATTTAAAGCAGGATGTATTTAAAAATCTTCTTCTCCCAAACCGTAAGGCCTAGACCTTTAATGTATGTATCAGTGTCTATTGACCCTCTTGCAAAATACTTCTAAGGATTTCCGAACTTGAAAATCATCCTGTTTCTTTATGATCCCTGATTTTGCATATAAATAAAGAAGGAAATTTTTGAAAATCTCCTTCTCCCAACCTTAAGGCATATAGTTTTAATATTTGGTGTGTATTAAAACCTATTGACTCTTTACAAAAATCTTTGTAGAATTACCTTTCAAATCAGGATTTTAGATACGAATAAAGAAGGATATCTTTGAAAATCTTCTGTGTCTAAACCATCAGGCCTAGAGCTTTGATATTATTTTTAAATCATCATCTATTGACCCTCTACCAAAATACTTTAAAGAATTACCGTACTCTGGAAAATAGATCTAAATGGTAGGATCTTCAATAAACCTAGGATTAAATGGAAAATCTTTAAAAAAATCTTCTCCAAAATAATTTGGTGTAGGCCTTTAATATTTTGTTAATATCATAAAGCCTTGAGTCATCATACTCAGGGGAGCGATATAGGACGATCATGTACCTTTTGTTTCTAAACGCTAGCAGTACTGAGGAAAATACCGATGCTGAACTTTCGGGATATATATAAAGCCGGTAGGGGACTTGGTATTGCTGTGCAATAATTCAGAATGTTTGTTCTTGTAAACTCATTTCACATCATCACATTAATTCAAAATTTGCATTCATTATCGAAAACCAATATGTTTATAACAAGGAGTGACTGGTTCGTCATCCACCTTGAAAATCATAAAGTAATCATTTGTATTAGCGAGAGATCGATTCATCGTATATTCAGTTAATGAGACCAGTACCTCATTAACATTGACAGGTTTTTATTCCCTGCATCTGGGGCATATTGTTTTACCCTTGTCTGTGTGTTTATCTGTCAGTCTGTATATTTGTCTGCGAGCAGTTAACTTGACACACACACAAATGCTGTTATTAGAACACCGTGTTATATTTGGGAAATAGGTTTCTTGCTTTGATCGGCAGCAGTTGGTTGTGAGGTTAAGGTCATCAATCAAGGTCAAGATCTCTTACGAAGGTAAACTTAACACAAAACATAACTTTTTCCAGAAATACCATTCAAGATACATATCTCATATTTGGGACTAGGTTCCTTGCATTGTTTGGCTACAACGATATTCATGCAGGTCAACTTGACACAAAACTTTAACAATTTTGCTGTTTTTTCTCATATTATTAAGAAAAACCATGGGACATATGTCAGACATTGGTCTTTGCATTGATAGGCATCACTAGGTTTTAAGACCAAGGTCATCCATGAATGTCAAGGTTACTTATGTAGGTTATCTTGACGCAAAAATTAACATGTTGCTGTTTTCAGATACTTGAAGATACGGGGCTCATTATGTGGGACATAGGCATCACTTGATTCAAGGTCACTTAACAATGTCACATTTCTGTAAAACGCTTTTACGAGGGCGTGTCGTTTCACAAATACGTAATGTTTAAGCGTTGGACCAATTTATCTTATATTGACTGAATAAGACTAAGTACCTCATCAATGTTGACAATCGTTTGTATCGGTGAAAGATTGATTTCTATGTACAGTGTACCAGCCTTAGAGTAGGAAATACTATGAGTAATAATACTCGTAATACAAACATAAATTATATTGTATTAGTTAAAAAGACGGATTAAAATTAAATTTTTAATCCAAATATCAAGAAAGTGGTAATCGACCAGAAAATATGGACAATGCTCTGAAAATCATTAATAAACAACCAATAACTCGTTGTTTAATGCAAGGATGGACTTGTTTTGTTATTTTTTTCTCCACATTATTTGATCATCTTGGAATAAAGTTTTAATAATGACTTACTTGTTCGATAGATTTACTTATTCAATACAGTTTTCTGGCTAATACCGGAATATTTCTGCCATGAAAGACAACATAGATGAAGATCAGCGTGTACATACATGCTTTCTGATTTTGTTTGTACTGCCTGCTTGCTATTATTGTTGTGCCCACTTGAGACAGAGAGAGAGACATAGCCATCACAATGTCAAGCTGGTGTCCGTGCTTTAGCTCGTGCATCCGTCTGTCCTAAAAAAATGCCAAGAACACAACTCGTCTTATTTAAGATGATAAGGCAAATTTTCTCCACCCCGATAAGATGTGATGATAAGAAGTCTGTCGTCAATCGCCTGTCGTCCTTTATGTCTCACAATCGTGTGTAAACTCTAGATATTTGGTCAGAAGGTTTGTCTAAATGATACCTCGGTCGTGTGAGGTCATATTTTAGAAATACTGTACCTTGTGTGTACTTTGGAAGGCATGTTTTGCCTCAAATGTCTTAATATATGGTCAGAATGTTTATCTTAATAATGTCTCGTTCATGTTCAATATTGGACCATGTTGGGTCAAAATGTAGATCTTTAAGTCAAATATTAGAAAAACTTTGTGTGCGCTCCAGAGGTCACATTTTTGCCTCAAATGTCTTGATACGGGTATTTGGTCAGAATATTTTGTCTGAATGAGATATAGATCACTTTCGATGATCCTTTAAAAATCTTCTCTTCAGAAAGACCGATTTCAATCGAATTTCACAGAAATGATCAATGGGTGAGCCTTTATTAGATTCATTCAAAGTATTTTGATCAGATGAAAAACATGGCTTTAATTGACGGGGCTAGTTTCCATATAAGGTGAAATCTTTGAAAGTTTTCATCTAAGAAACTAGTCGATTGATTTCAACGAAATTCGACTGGAGTAATCTTATTGTGACTCTTTTTCTGATTCGATCAAATAATTTTGATTGTTTGAAAACATGGTTTTTATGGTTGAGGCTTATGTCCATATATGGTATACAGTGAATTATTTTAAAGAAATACCTTTTTTCATCTGACTTAGACAATGAATTGAGTTTTGTAAAACAGTGAAAAGTTTGAAATATTCCATTGAAAAGATTTATTTGGCACACAGGATGAATATGATTCGGTTTATATTGAATTCTTGAAAACACGATTTGTTTAATCAGTACAATCAGGCCTGTGGAGCAATACAGGTGCTCAAGCGCCTCTAGTTCTCATAATATTTGGCTCAAATACGATATTGAGTCACATGGGGTCAAAAAGTAGGTCACTCGGTCAAATCTTGGAATACTTAACATGTACTCTAGAAGCTATATCTTGGCTTGAATACCTTAATACTTTGTCAAAACATTTGTGTCTTTCATATTAGTACAGGTTCATTTTTGGGTCATTTTTGGTGATAAGTAGGTCATCAAGTCAAACCACCGAATAACTTTGTATACAGCATAGTGGCTGGATTTATGACTTAAATATCTCAAATATATTTATATATTTTATTGTTATGTTTCCTTAATATACCCATGACAGAATTTTGGATGAAAAATTGTTTCACTTGTGGTTTTTTTTGTCATTTTTGCCACCATTTCGGATGAGCGCTTCAGAACCAATGGTGCTCATGGTTTTTAGCTCACTTTAGCACTACTCTTACGAACATATTGAAATAAGTCCTGCAATCTGGACAATCCAGGCATCATTTAGCGCATTGGGCGGGATCAATGAGTAGCCTTAATAGCTGAAGTCCCCAAAATTTGGTAATTCATGATATCTGTCTCTTGGATCAAACCCTCAAATCTCCACAGGATCCACCACTTGTACAGCTCATACACATACATGCAAAATAACCAAGTTTAAAGAAATCTCTCCATTACAAATAACCCCTTCTTTCCTCTTAGACTCGATACCCTGTACTCTTTTATAAAGGGATTCGCCGTATGCAATCTACCTTTGAGTGTTTAGTCAAAGAACGCTCAAACTGAAGACATAATATCTTTTAAAGGTCTTACGGCTTTTAAGAAATCCCCCCTTTTTAGCTCACCTGAGCACGTAGTGCTCAAGTGAGCTTTTGTGATCCCCTTTTGTCCGGCGTCCGTCCGTCGTGCGTCGTGCGTCGTCCGTCAACAATTTCTTTAAACGACATCTCCTCTCAAACCACTGGACCAATTTGAACCAAATTTGGCAGAAATGTTCCTTAGGTGGTCCCCTTCAAAAATAGTTAAAAGAATTGAAATCTGTTAAAAACTCTGGATGCCATGGCAACAAAAGTGAAATTTTAAAATAATCTTTAAAAATCTTCTCCTCCTGACCCAGAAGGCGTAGAGCCTTGATATTTTGCATGAAGCATCAGTATATTGACCTCTTTCAAAATAGCTAAAATCATGATCCTCGGGTCCCCAGGGGTGGAGCCCCAGGGGGTGGGGTTTATATAGAAATAAAGAACGATTTTTTAAATGACATCTCCTCTCAAACCACTGGGCCGATTTGAACCAAATTTGGCAGAAATGTTGCTTAGGTGTTCCCCTCCAAAAATAGCTAAAAGAATTGAAATCCGTTAAAAACTCTCATCCTTTCCGACAACTTGTAGACTCCGGGAAATACAATCGAGAGGGATTATTCTAAGTTGGAAGAACTTGTTTCCCAATCGGTGTAAAATAACTGTTAAATCCTAAACCATCTGACACATATCCTTTCCGATATTTGTCTCTCACCAATGGGTAGATAATCGTAAACCTAAGCGGGATAGCAGCTGAAGGCTAGGAAATGATGTAATGGTATTACTAGTGTGAGCAATACCATTCCATTGTTAGGTGACTCATCCGCCGCCATATAACTGAAAGATTGTTGAAAGCGGCGTAAAACCCCATTCAAACAAACAAATCAATCTCGGATTCAGAATTTAGCCGAGCCTGAGTGAGTGCATACGTTGTTTGAGGTTGTAAGTTATGTAATACTACAGACATTACAAACTGTGCGAGTTTCCGGACAAGGTTAACGATCGTACGAGGTGAAAGCAAAAACCAAGTTTTGTTTTTTACTTCTAGAAAAATAAGTTTTGTTTTGCTCTACAGGCCAGAAGGCCAGAAGAACTATAACGACGGCGGTTTCCCGTCCGTAAAGCCGCCCGTCCGTAAAGTCGTCCGTCTGTTAGGTCGTCCGTCCGTCTGTTCACTTGTCCTTGTTAACATTCTAGGCCACAGTTTTCAACAAATGCTCTCCATATTTCCACAGAATGATTGTATGATAAGGATCGTTCATTTCGAAATTGGGCCAGATCCCTCAAGAAACAAGGAAATAGGGGTCTTATGAAAATTTAATTTAAAAATCCTCGTTTACACTCTAGAGTCGACAGTTTTGTTCGGATTCTCTTCAAGTTTTCACAGAATTATTGTACATAATAAGGATCTCCCTCTCGAAGTCTGGTCCTATCCATCAAGATAAATGAGAAAAGCAATTAACTTTCTTAAATACAAGATTAATTTAACGGAAACATCGACAGCCGGTAAAACGTCTCAGGCCCTCACGGGCCTTTTGTTTTTGTTTTTTGTAACACATCTCTTTTACCCAGAGGACACGCTTTTTTGGACGAGATTTAAGAATGAAAAACCACGTGTGTGTCTTTGTTGACAGATAACTGTAGAAACAAGTTCGGATGAACCCGAAATACTAACGATAGAAAGGTTTCAATGGATGCTTTGGTACATATAGAAAGTTGGGTAAATATCGCAGGGTTTTGGTTGTGTTGACTCGGTAAATGTTCTGGAAATATTAGCCGATTAGATCGACATCTCACAAAACGCCACCGACTCAAACTTGTTTTCAGGACTGCCTCTGTCACAACATCCATTCTAACCTGAAGAGCCTTCGAGTGGTTTCACCATTTCCCAGTTTTGTATTTTGAGTCAAGAATTATATATACGTACTAAGTTCAAATGTACTGTACCAAACTTTTTACCGCCACTTAACGGTCCCCATGTAAATTAAGTTTGTTTTATACTCTAATCGAACAGGCAAAGCGCTCGAGTATTTTAAATGTTTTGTTCAACTATCAATATATGACACTTTCCTCGATTTGAAATGATATATGTTGAAGGGAACCATCTCGGACAAAACAGACTTACCAATACCCTATCCTAGTAAGAATACCAAATATTGAATATTTTAATTATCACGGAAAACAGCGTCCGTGGGCGACCTAAACCTCGTAATTACAGCTTGAAAAAAATGTAGTTAAGGTGACCCTTCGACGATAAAATATTTTATCATTTCAAATATTTGGAAAGTTTAATGGATATAGCACAGGTCAACTACGATTAGACTTGCTATGGTCATAAATTCATTATCCAATAAAAAACTTAGGCTACAAAAAGGGCGAACGTTTCGACGCTGTCTATTTAGGGCCCAAGGTCTTTTTACTCTCGAGGTATATTTTGAAATTTTTCCAGTAGTGTATCTCCGAAAGTATGATAGGTATGAAACTTGATGTGTGGGTTATTCTTAAAGAGGGGAAGTGCAGTGGAAAAGAACCATAAATCTACCATATGTAAATTTTGAGTAATTGCCCTTGATGTTTTTCAGACTTGAATTCTGTCAGAAACATATCTATGCAAGTACAAAAGCTAGTATCATGCAATACTTATAGAATATATACGTTTATTCAGGAAATAAAGACAAGTTTGCCTATCAAACCACATACATGATAAAGATGTTACAAATCGTTGTCAATGATGGATTGCTAATTCATAAAAAAGTATTATTCCATCTTATTTTAACCTTTTTTTTATCAAATCCTACCGAGAGGTTTCTTGAGACTTAAAGGTGAAATAGTGTGCAGATGACAATTCACTAAGCCCTTATAAAGTTTGTATATTCCAATTTAAGTGGATAGTCAGCTAATGTCTCGTAGAAAATGTCCGTTTCCGTAAAATATGTGGAACAAGTTATAAATCAAGATAGGAAGGTACGACGGCTCAGCGACCCAAAGTTACAAAAATCGTATAGTTCAACTAATGAAATATTGGTACAAGAGAGATTACTCAATGTCAGAATTTAAATATCTTCATGATTTATTTCTCTTTGCTTGTACTCAGTTTGCGACAAAAACCACGCAACTCCAGCTTTATTCAAATGGTATTTACTAGGTTCAAGACGCTCACCGACAATCCGCTACATGAATCAACAGATTTGTGTTTTAAACATTTAAATAATACAGGATGTACCGTCATTAATACAATAAAGTATCGTAATTACAGCATATCAGGGATGTAATGTCGGGTTTTCTCCCACAATTACTAGTACTCTAAGTTAAGTAAAATTGGTATAAATAAACTTAATACAAACTTAAGCAAGGCACTATTGTCAAACTGACATTTAGATGTTTTTACATAATATTTATAATCTACTAAAACAGTCAAAGTAAGGTAATACCATGCAGCAATTTTGTACTTCTAGGTATTAGCATACCCTGTTTTCTGTTTTGAAAAGAAATAGCCTTATCGAAATTCAAAGTTATTACAAACGAAAATTTATAATGGAATTAATTTGAAAAATAACCATTCAGTAGGGCGGTTAAAATTGTTGAAAAAGAAGAAATTAATTTGAAAGCACAAGAAAAAGGGGCCCACGTGAAAGGACTTAATTCTTGTGAAGCAAACAACCGTCGAAATATTTTTGTATTTTACTTGAAATTTCACAGGATTTTTATACCCCCCCCCTCACCTCGACGGATCGGGCACTTCTTGTTAGCTCCATATGGCGTGGCGTCCTTCCGTAAACTTTGACTTCATAAACTTTCTCCTTAGAAAGTGCTGAACAGAATTCAACCAAATTCCACAAAAATAATCCTCGGTTGATCTCTTTATCAGATTCCCTCACAGAATTTTGATCGGATAAAAAACATAGCTTTAATGGGCAGGGCATATTTCCAAATATGATAAAAGCTGTAAAAATCTTCTTCCCAGAAACCAGTCGATGGATTTCAACCAAACTTAACAGGAATGATCTTTTGGTGACCCTTTATCAGACCCATTCAAAGGATTTTGAACGGATGAAAAACACAGCTTTAATGGATGAGGCATACTTCCAACTATGGTAAAAGCTGTAAAAGTCTTTTTCTCCGAAATCAGTTGATGCATTTTAACTAAATTTACAGAAATGGTGTTAGGTGACCCTTTATCAGATTCTTTCAAGAAAATTTTGATTGGATGAAAAACATAGCTTTAATAGGCTGGGCTAATTCCGAATGATGAAAGCTTTCCTCAGAAACTAGTGAATTGATTTCAATCGAATTCTACAGGAATCATCCTTTGATGACTTTTTATCAGATTATTTAAAAGAATTTTGATAAGATGAAAACATCTCTCAGGGGCTTATTTCCATGGTGATACTACAGATGAATTATCCTTTGAAGATCCTTTATCAGATTTCTTCATTGAATTTGATTGGATGAAAAACATGACTTTTTTGGGGGACGCTAATTTCCACATATAGAATTCCCCTTGAAAAAACTTCCTGTTGATGGCTTTCAATCAAATTTTGAAGGATTGATCCTCAGGTGACCCTTTGTCTAATTTCTTAATATAACTTTGTTGGTTGAAAAATTTGCTGTTGTGGCATATGTGGTCTACAGTGAAAATTTTGTTAACATTTTCCACTAGACATAGTAAATGAACTCGACTTGACTTTTCTAAAACAGGGAAAAGATTTAAATGTTTCTCTAGAACCATTTCAGATTTCAGTGACTACATTTATTGGCCAGAAATTTCAAAGACGATTCAGTTTATATTGAATTTCTGAAAATATCCTTTGCTCAATCGGTGTGAAGTGTAAAGTCGGAAATTTAAAGTGTGAACTCCAGGTCGGTATTTTGAAGCTTGAAGGAAGAAGTCGAAAGAATTAAGTTAGAAGTTTTCAGTGTGAACTCAGAAGTGTGAAGTCAGAAGTTTGAACTTGAAAGATCGAAGTGGGTAGTGCGAAGAGAGAAATTTGAACTCGGAAGTTTGAAGCATAAAGTCGAAGGTGTGATTTGTGAATTGAGAAGTCGGAAGTTTAAAATGTGAACTCGGAAGTCGGAATTAGGAAATCTAAAGTTGGAATTCGGAAGTGTGAAGTTTGAAGTGTGAACACGGAAGTCGGAGTGCCAATTAGGAAGTTTGAAGTCGAAAGTATAAACAGTGAAGTCGTATTAAGGAAATTCGTAGTCGAAAATGTGAAGTAAGAAGTGTGATGTCGCAATGGTGAAGGTAGAAGAAGGAAGTGTGAAATTGGATTCCCGATTTTCCGACTTCACACTTCCAAAATCATGCTTCAAACTAAACACCTCCAACAGCACACTTCATACCTCTAACTTTCCACTTTAAATTTCAGACTTCAAACTTCAGCTTCCCACTTCATACTTCCGACTTTACAATCTAAACTTCTTATTTTACACTTCAAGCTTCTGACTTCACATTTCCAACTTCACGCTACCGACTTCCGAGTTCACACTACTCACTTTCAACTTCACACATCCGACTTCTAATTCTATCTTTCCACTTCTCACTTAATACTTCAATTTTCCTACTTCCGAATTTACACTTCAAACTGCCGACTCGAAACGTCAAACATCTCGTTTCACTTTTCAAATTCAATATGTATGACCCTTTAAGTGTTGACTGACTCATATTTGAATATTTGATTGTTGTTCAGGACTGACATATCTGTTTTTGTTTAGAGGATCCATTTTGATTTTGAGATTGATCCATTAAATTTCAAGACACGCTGACCTTGATTTTTGTGATGTACGCAACCTTATCTTGTAAGTTTTGTTTGGTTCACAAAATTTAGTACTGTCATTTATTTAAGAGTGTATCTGTTTTTGAGAATGATGTTTGAACGGCAAACGAGAGCGTAGCCTCAAACTTCGTGAAATATACATCCTACCTTGTCCGTATGCTTTCTTGATTTAGACTTGACCTAAACCGGTGAACCTGTCCCATCTGCGCTGATTTCAGATTAGGACAGGCTCGCCAGTCAAGACTTGACCCTTATATTGGTCTAAGGGAACTAATTCATTGCTCCCCCCTTCTGGCAGAAATCTTTAGGGAAACTCCGGTTGATAGTAGGAATAGATCAAGGTGACCTGTGATTGGACAATAATACCTGATGACAAAATAAATATTTTTTTCTGACTATTTATACACTGTTTTAATATTTCAAGCGGAAAAATAATGGATTTAAATATTTTTTTTTACTGAAATAGCCAGTTTTAAAAATGGGTATAATTTTTGGAAAACCCGGAAAAATAGCTGTCCGGTGAGGGTCATCTCAAAAATGGGGTAAAAAGTCATAGAGAAAAGGGATCATGCCATATTAAAATTTGTATGGATGTATGAATGATTGTTCTTCAATTTGAGGTCGGTCTGATCATTGTTGCTTACTCATGGACTGAGCTATAAGCCAAAACGCTATAATGGTCGCCTATGGAAAATGAATTAGTTCCCTTAGACCTAAATTGGTACAGTAACTTATCTTGCTGTTTAGACACGGAACTTTACGATATATACAGGTGTAACCTTGTTCGGATAATATCTTCCCATTTAACAGAATTTCCAAATTTCGAAAAGGCGTAGATGAGCCCTAGTGATTTTGAGAGCAATTAATCAAATGTGAAAGCCACGGCGACCTTTAACAATATGATGTACTAATTAAACTTTCTCCATATGATTCATGTTCACAAAATGACTTAATTTGATCAGTTTTGGTGGAGGCTTTCATTTTAGGGTTTACATGATCCCTATTAATTTTGAGATTACCGGTCAAAGATCAAGTTCACAGTGTCTTTGCGCTTTGTAATTAAGAGAGATAAAACCTTATCTGAATTAAAAATGGACGCAGAATCTATATAGCTGTGGTACAAGCATTCATCTTCTGGTAAATGATCCCTAACGATTTTGAAAACAATTCGTGAAAGGTTAAGGTCAGTCTGACCTTAAAATCTATTTTTCATAAGTAAAACTTTGTTCGGATGATAACTGACAAGGAATAAATTGGTTTGTCAAATTTTATACAGACGTTCGTCTCTAGCTCTTGACGATCTTTCATGATTTTTGATCAATTTATCAAATGTCCAATGACATTCAATTTGTGCAGATGAAACCTTGTTCATTTGACCACTAGACTTAGAACTGACACAGGGTTATTAGCCCCCCCCCCCACCGGTTACGGGTTTGGGGACTAAAGGTTTGCTCCATTCCGGCGTCCGTCTGTCCGTCCGTCACATTTTTTTTGTCCGGACCATATCTCCTAAATCATAACTGCTAGCAAACTTTATACACTTATAGTTCACAATGTGGAGATTTGACATGTACAAGAATCGTTACTCTACCATGCCAATTGTTTGAGTTATAGCCCTTTAATGATTTTACCTTTACATTTTTGTCTGGACCATATCTCCTTAATAACAAGTGCTAGCAACTTCAAACTTCATACACTTATAGATCTTAATGTTGAGAAGGGATAATGCACAAAAGCTGTTACTCCTTCACGCCCACTTTTGAGTTATCACCCTTTGTTATTTTACCTTTATTGTCTTCTCAATGTCGTCTACCTTTATACGCCCAAACTTGGTCAACCCAAAAGATTAGACGAGGACAAATCTATAGTTGCTGCAGACGACAAAAGATATGTAATTTGACAAAGAAATAATGAACATAAAAGTCCAGAAAATATTGGATAAAAAGGAGCGCGCGTGCCATTCCATCCGTCCGTTTCTTTTTGTAGCCTCTATAGGCCACACTTTTCCTCGTTATCCTTGCGTGTATCTCACGGTTATCGTTCGTGAACTTTTTTTGACACTACAGTCTGAAATTCAACCAAATTTCACTGGAATGATCATTTGGTGATCTAATGCTCATTGGTCGAATTGAAACAGCTTCTTTTCGCGGGCCTTATTTCCATATATGGTGTTTAGTGAAAAACTTTGAGAACTTTCTTTGTAGAAACTACTTGCTGGGTTATAACCAAATTTCTAAAAAAGTTATCTTTAGAGTTCTCCCTTGTTACATTCATTGAAAAACATTGATCTTTTGGAAACACGGCTTCTGTAGGCGGGACTGATTCCTTTGTAAAGTATTCAAACACTTCAAAAACTATGAAAAAAAAAACGGTACCAAGTCATTATATGATTTATTTAATAATATAATAAATACGCATGCTTTAATAAAACTAAAGATATGTTCTGTCTTAAAGATAAATAAAAGTTATTGTCAAATAAGTATCCTTGCTCTTGCGATTTTTTTAGGAATAATTAAAGATGATAACGCCATCTTTTAAACCAGTTAAATCTGTCTTTTTACTTAGTTTCATATCTGTGTATAAGTTGTATTGAAATAGTAAAGTACAATAAGAATATGAAGTATAAAGAAATAGAGCAAAGATCTCACTAACTACAACAAATATTCTTGAGAAAATTAAGTGCATATAAACATTAAATCTTGTGTTAAGAGGTCGCCAAGAAAATAGTCGTCAATTACGGCCTCTGAGAAAGCATTTATAAATGCTTTGGCTTTCATATGATCACATTTTTTTACTTTTCACGTAAAAGTACAGAAACTCAGCAGCTTGGACAGCTATTTAGTTAAGCTGATCGTCTGAAAAAAAGCCTTGAAACTGTCAAACTATACACTAGTATCTATATATCTGTAGAACATATAGGACAGATTTTGATTAGACAGTGTGGATGCAAAGGACGATCAGAATCTACATTTGGTGCTTTAATTTGCAGTTGTTAAAATTAAATGCACATTCTCGTTAATGAAATCTAAAATGATTTTATGAATGGAAATCTCATTGCATATAGTGACGGTCGCTTAACAGACATCTTTTCTGAATTGAGATGGTTGCTTAATACAGATGTACGTTTAAAAACGATGGTTGCTTAATAGAGATGGACATTTATGAACAAGGTTGCTCGAGCCAGTTTGACGACAACATATAGTAAATAAAAAAGTAGAACTCTGACGTATTGATCTCACCGCTTTATACAGTCGTAAAATAAGAGAAATATTGAAAAGAAGTCCCAAAGATATCACAGACAATAAAAATCAACATCGTGTGCTGAGCAGCTATAACCAGTTAACAGACTTTTGGAAACGGATGTCGAGCCATACCACCCTGTAATGTACAAAAAATACGACAAGGATAAAAACGCTGACATGAATGTTAAATGAGCGATGGTGAGGATCTT
This sequence comes from Fragum fragum, assembly GCA_946902895.1. Taxonomy (NCBI): domain Eukaryota; kingdom Metazoa; phylum Mollusca; class Bivalvia; order Cardiida; family Cardiidae; genus Fragum; species Fragum fragum. The sequence continues at coordinate 18,380,847 of OX336383.1, read as the reverse complement.
AAAACGAAACGGTGTTCAAATCCTCGTCAAATTTCCTTTCCGGCATACAACCAATTTTGAAGAATAAGGCCCACTTAATTTACGTAAATATCTCTAAAACAAAAAGAGGTTGCATGCAATGTACTGTCGTTAGTCTAACGGAAACTACATAAGGTGACAAAAGCTTAATATAAAATAATCTATTAGATCAATTTTGAAATGTAACCTTGACTTGTAACATCTGAACTAAATGAATTTTTCAATTTGACTTTACTTTGAGAGTAACATAGAAGACTCTCAGAATCACAGGAACTTGTCACAATTCATTTTCCATACTATACTGTATACGTAAACATAGACAAGGAGTTGAACTTGTTAAAAAGCACAAAAGTACCCGGTACGAATGGAGTCTTTTGTCTGACGTCGATTTCTTTCATTCTTTGTTGAATGGTGCATAAACATGAAGGAAAACGAATAATCTACACCATAATTAAACATTTTGAGCTAAGGTTTTATAGATATTGAATGACAAACTTGATTAACCACAGATACTGGTACATGTATATTCAGATATGCTTCCATGTACCCTTTTAATTTTTTTATCGCAACTAATACTCACAGATTGGTTGATGCTCGAAGATCGACTCATCGACGTTCTGTATCCACCAGCTGCTGAAAAAAAAAATCAATTACTTTACCCTTCTTTATTTGGCGAAAGATCTTCATTGTAAGCTAACTGATTTAAACAAGGTTATCCAGTATGTAGGGTTACACCCTTTTTTGATAAGTAGTAAATTTCGCTGATGAACGACTTTAAAAGAGGAACTAAAGCAGAAGATAATAGATTTTGGTCGCCTAAAGATAATTTCCAATAAACTTACCCGGTGAAAGCTTTGGTAACCCATCAGAGCAAGTTTTAAATGCGTCATTGGACTGATTCATAGCTAGACCTCGTCTGTAGGTATCTGTAATACATTTGGTCGAGATTATTGAACACGGGAACAAATACAAGCGCATGTTATTTCTCTGAAGTGTAAGATGATAAGAAGGCATGCTGGAATACGAAGCCTGTCTTTGTATGAAAAGCTATTTCTATACCTTAATCTACAATATTAAAACTAGATGTCATACGTTTTAGTAACGCAAATTTGAAAAAAATTGCAACAACAATTTAAAGCCAATGAATTTTTGGATATTTTTCAAATTTCTGAGTAGAAAGCATTGAGTTTCCCTGACAGGCGTCAAAAAGCGTTATTGTGTTGGAATGGGTTAAAGTCGTTTTTTTAAGTAACTCTTGCCAGCATATGATAGTTACAATATGATTAATGAAACTTCAGTTTTATGAAAGCGCATCTTGGAAAATTAGGAAAAAGGTGAAATAATACAAAATCACAAACTAAAAGCTGAAACATCGTTATGTATTCAAAATTATCAACAACAAAAACAACAGTAATGATTTTACCATTTCCGCAATAACTGTCCTGGTATTCGGACAGGTCCTTATACTGGATCAGTTGTCTTGTTCCAGGCGTAGTACCAGTTCTCTCACCTGTTTGTCCACTATGGGAATATAATGATAATAAAGACAATAATAACAAAACACACACACATCATTTATGAACCATTGAAAGAAGAGTTAAATTTTGTATTGTTCTCGAAAATCGTTATGCTGTTGTTAAAACACCTCTTAACTATTCGATCAATGACTAATTCATAAAATTGAGTCGTTGAAGTTATGTATCAACGGACAAACGCTCGATAGAATGTAGAACTGTACTTATAATTTCCGGCAATCGTCATTTATTCTCAGAATTGAAGGTTGATCTAAGTATACGATATTCTAAAGAAAAATAATTTGTAACTTCCTTGACGGTTTATCATTATGGCGATGTTACTACGAAAAGAGGAAAATAAAATGGAACTAAATCAAATTCAAGCTATCAAAAAATCTGTAAAGACATTAACATGCAGCTATTTTTCGGAATATCCAATTAGGTTAATGAATAGATTAAACACCAAAATCTCGCTAGGCTCCATCTTGAATACTTTAAGATTATTGTGTGGATTAGATCAAAAGTTAAAAGTATTCTCACATCATGAAACCAACCTTTTAATCTCACCGTCTGTAAACATGTAACGTTTGTCGCTGGTTCCAGGTCTTGGAGTACCGGAAGATATCCCATAATTTGTAGTTGGGTTCGCCCTGTTGGTGTAGTAGACCGTACCGGAAGTCGGACTGGTTAGACGTCCAAGTCGCTTTTCTTCCTCCGCAAGAATCATTCTGTAGGCCTGTTGTCATTAGATAGTGAACATTCAAGCTATATTTATAGTAATCACATTTTTGAAAATAATAATGGGAAGAATTAACCTAGTTTAAATCTAAATGGTTCCTTGTTTGTTTTCTTTTGTCTAGCAAGTATGTAGTCAGGGATTTTTGAAAGGTTTTTGATCAAGCTTTGGTTTCAGTTGTAAGCTTTATGATCCAAGCCGTTTTTGTCAGTTTGTATATGATGATGTATCCTTCCGAACCGATGTACTTATTGCTATCAATTCAATTCTATATTTTGTTTATTATACGAGTTCTAAATAATTAACAAGTAGGGCTAACATGAACATGGGACATCGAACAATCTTACAATTTCAGTATATAAAAAGGCTACTCAATCTTTCATAATAAGTTATTTGTGGTCCCTAATAAAGTTGTTCAATAAAAGTTTTGCTGATTTAATGATACCTCTAATTCGGTTCTAAGCGACACTTGTACGTCTCTGTTAGCATTCGCCTCCTGCATCTTGTTAAACATTAAATCCTGCAAGTCTTTCAACTTCTTCTCTAAAGCACGAATCTGGTCAATACTGCGGCCACGCTCTTGTCGAAGCTGTTCTTCTAAACCAGCTACGTAACAGAAGAAACCACTCAGCTTAAAATTACAACGGTGTGCGACAAAAATCGTGGTTACAGTTTGAAGATTTATGGTGTTTTGTTCGCCAAACGACGATATCTTTTTAGATAATTGGCAAATACCGTGTTTTACAGGAAAGTCATGTTGTTTCAAGCAAGAGCAACATAAGATCATTGATGTGTATCATAACGAATATCGGTCCAATGATAAGGACGGTCATAAGCACCGTACGAACGCCGATTCTAGGGATTTTAAAATCAGACTTTAAAACCTAATGAGGTGTTCGCTCATTATACCTAAAGTGGGCAAATATCGTAGACTATAATGTCCGAAGCTCAAATTAAATCGCCGATTTTAACATGGTACAGATATAAACTAGACTTTAAATTAGTGAATAACAATGGCGCTAATTGTGTTTAGTAACATTTTGTCCATAGTCGGAGTGCATTGATTAGACTTGACATAGATGATACTTACAATCATAACTGAAGTATAGTTCATCAAGGTTCATAAAAGACAAAAATAATTTTCGTCAACAGTCTGCGTTAGCTAAGTAACGAATGAAAATATCGTCGCACTAGTGTCATTGTACATGTAGACTGACAAAGTCTGCATGCAATTTAAAAACTATATGTTCACTTGTACAACCACAACACACGTGTTTGGCTGATCTATTGTTTGTAAACAATATGGAAGTAGAGGGACGAAAAGATTGATATTCATTTAGTTCCCCCCTAAATTTTGGGGCTGAAATGTTGCTTATATTCAGTTTTACTGGATAATTTAGCAATAGGTTATATCATATAAATAATATATTCTATTCCCACGGTATGTTCATTTTGTCAAAAATGACTTCTTTGCTTGTGCAAGACTAGATATGAAAACATTACAGGTTTCTTGGTGTAAAGATCGATGGGGACCCGTCGGCTTTATAAAAAAAGTCGTCATAGTACCAGTCTATTTGCATGCGTAGACATCTCGGGTTGTTCTTGGCGAACTATACCATGAATATGAAATTTTACAGCTTGAAATAAAGAAGATAACAATTCCTTCATTTAGATATTTAGAGAAATTCTCTTGGAGCATCTGATCATTTTGGCACACACAAAATTTGAGGATTTGCTTTGCCTATTAACCCGTTCAAAAAAAGTAAATACTGGTTTTGCCAGAGTTTCGTGTTTTTTTACCATATAATTTTTTCTGTAGCTTTTTTTCGAATTTCTTTTAGTTGCACTCTCATTAAATACTTGTATTATCATATACAAAATGTTTGTCTTCCCAAAACACTCAGCACATAGTGAGGATTTCCCTTAAACAATAATTGTATAACCTTGATTTAGGATTAAACCTATTTCTAGCTATTTCCCGATTGCGAAAAAAGTTCTTCCACCGTGGTGCAAATACACTTTTCTTCAGTCTTCTTTAATTTGTTTTTGACTCTATTTAAATCGATCGAAGCTGCATCACGAATAAAATATATTGAAAGGAGTCTTAAAGTAATGAAATTGAACCGTAGAGTAAGGCCGAGAAAAATACATTCTATTTGTCCACAGCTAGCCATTTTCGGTACAAGAATGAAAAAACTCATGACTTTTCTAACAAATTCACACGTCTTTAAAGTATAAAGACACCTAGTTTTCTGTACATCTTCATAGTCCAGACACTCGCTGTTCGCCTGAAGAAGAGTTTTGTTAATACCTACCTCAAATCACACAGCAGTATCTTTTACCTACCTTTCTGGGATTTCTGCTCTCTCAGCTGTCCCTCTAGTCCGCGAATCTTGGATGAGAGGTTATCATTTTCCCCCTGTGTCTTTAAAACTTGCCCTCTTAGCTGATCCATAGCAGCTGATTGGCTGTCGTTCTGTTGCTTTAGTGCTGACATCTAAAGTTTAAAATCAGTCATATTTCATTCATTTCTTTAATTAAAATTCTGGATAACTAATATTTTTTCTGTTTTTTTTTTGAATGGTTAAAAAGAAACATTGTATAAAACATTGTACTAGTGAACATTTTTAAAACAATTTCTATATTTGACGTTTAATGTTCGCTCATACATAATGGGTTATTCTACCTTTTGTATTTTTAGCTCACATGAGTCTATATTGCTCAAACTAAGTTATTGTGATCGGTCAATTTACGGCGTCCGTCCACCCATCTGATGGTCCGTCCTTCCATAATTACATAATAATATTCTCCCCCCAAGTTGACCATCGGGCCTAATGTCGCAGAAATGATCCTTTGGTCTTTCTTTAACAAAATACACCAACGAAATGAAACCCACGAATAACTCTAGGTTCCAAGGTAATCGATTGAAAAAAAAAACTTCTTCTCCCAAACCATTAGGTATACACCTTTAATTTTTGTCAAATACCATCGCCTAATGACCCTCTACCGGAATATTTCAAAGAATTTCCATGCTGTGAAAATCATCATGAGTCTTGCGATTCCGGATTTTCATAGGAGTAAAAGAGGAAATCTTAAATATTAAGGCTTAGAGCTTTGATATTTGGTCTATGTCGTCACCTTATGACTCTTATTCATCTCTAAAAATTATCCCAATGGTTTTTGAATCCGTATTTTACAGACCAGCAGATTACTTTTCCTTGGCGATAGAAAAATGACACATGTCGTGTTGACCATTGCCAAATGTCGGAAATAATGTTTTTGATTCCAACAGTTACATTGACGAGAGGACCACCGCGATATAACTGAAATACTGATGAAGCTGGCACCCATTCAAACAACAATTCACATGTTATCTTTTTCGTTAACATAAGTAGTTTATCTGCATTATTACGAAAATCTTCGCGAACACAACTGATTTTCCTGCATAACTACTTACATTTCTGCTGCGTTATTACTTACATTTTCACTAACATAACCGGTTTTCCTGCATTATTACTTACATTTTCGTTAACATAACTGGTTAACCTGTATTATTACTTACATTTTTGTTAAAGTAACTATTTTATCTGCGTTATTACTTACATTTTCGTTAACATAACCGGTTTTCCTGCATTGTTACTTACATTTTCGTTAACATAACTGGTTTACCTGTATTATTACTTACATTTTTGTTAACATAACCGGTTTACCTGTATTATTACTTTCATTTTTGTTAACATAACTGGTTTTCCTGCATTATTACTTACATTTTCGATAACATTACTGGTTTACCTGTATTATTACTCACATTTTTGTTATGAGCAGCCTCTGTTTCTGCCTTATAATTCTGTATCTCTTGATCAGTTTTGTGTCTCATAGCGGCCAATAACCCTGGTACTGTTGCACTCTGCGACTCTAACTCCTTGGCTTTGGCTTCTAGCTGACCTATTACGTCCTTAGATTTGTTCATACGAGCTTTAAGTACAAAGGAACAAGTAATTCACATTTGATTTGGTAAGTGTATACTCGTCGTAACTACGGCATAAAATTAAACCATGATTGTGAATCTGTGCCCCAGGAAGCACAATCGAGAGGGATTAATCTAAGTTGGAGGAACTTGTTTCCCAATCGATGTAAAATGAATAAGTCTAACCTAAAGTAAAACCAAAATTACCCCTTTCAAACAAACAATTTACTTACAAAATGGTTTTCTATGACAGATGACGGATAGCTCCTGTCTATTAAAAAGTCGACTGACCAATCAATTCGTTCATTTAGACAAATTGTGAATCTAGGCCTCGGACAATTAATTCCAGCATTTTAGTTGGTTTATCTACCACCGTACGATCGCTTTGGATGAGAAATTGACGGATCGCTAGCCGCACCCACTGACCTCCAACAGAAAGTTTCACTTTAAATGTAAACAGCTTTATTTCGCAAATTTAAAGTCGGTATTAAAAAAAGCAAAATGTTGGTCGTCGACCATAAGTCGCAAAATTAACAAAAATGATACACACACACACAAAAAAAAGACGGCAACTGTTGCAGTTCAAAGTTCATTTGAAAGATTGATTGGTCAATTGATTTTTTGATTGATCTGTCAATTAAGATTTGAGATTGTTGTACGACTATAAAACTAAGCCATGAAAATGTTTGTAGTCAAATCTTCAGGCAAATGAAATCAAATCTTCCCATCTAATATAATCTGTACTGTACAAGAGACCATTGAGGGTCTTGTTATTACTGTTAGTTGAACCGAGGAAAGTAGACTATCTCAAATAAAAACTTGGGTAAAGTTGAATTGTATTTCATTCATAAAATCAACGAAATCCCGGGAGTTGCGACACTAATTAGTCTCGCTGATTGCTCAAACAGACCAGTATCGATACTCTTATCTTTACGGTGACAGTCCCTTAGACTTGAAGGCTCACATAGCAATTCTAAACATACCATTTGCATCCTTGAGCTGTTCATCGTGGAGTTGTTTTTTAAAATCCATCTTCTGTTCTAGATCAGAGATTTTGTCTTTCAGCTGTTTATTTGTCCCCTTCTCAATGTCTAGTCTAAAACGTATAAATGATACAAAAATTAGTTTTGGAAATTTCAGGAATTAGCGGTGAACATATTACTAGACGACCAAATGTTGGACTGGTCCAAATTGGAAGAAGTTTTGAATTGGTGCAATTCAAAAAATCTCTGTCTAAATGAGAGGAAAACGTGGATAATGATGGCATTGCTTGCTTGAAACATATAATTTCTTCAATTTCCACTGGTTTTTTTCACAGATTTTTTGTAGGGGGCGTAAAAAAGTGGCATTGGGTGGGTTTTGATTAACAAAATATTTATGAGATGATTGTGTGAACGTAATTTTCTCTGGGCGTCAAATGTATCATAACTACAGCTAACTCAAGACGTAGTTGATGTCACTGTACATATTTTTGAGGTTTACAATCTTCACACATTACATATGCTGAGATCAATGTGCTAGTATTGTTTTTAGACTGGATTTGACTTGATGAGTTGTCACAATTAATAAACCTTGTTTGCTGGATTGATTAGAATAGAAGGCCTGTCATGTTAGTTATGTTCAATACTCAAATTTGTGTATTCGCGCCATTAAATTTAGATAATCGTGCACGAGGGCCTTTTTATTAAAGTTGTTATCGTCCAGTATATGTCGGCATCTCTATGAATGAGAGTTCGCCGTCGACGTGAGATAAAACATTGCTTTATAGAAGATAAACAACTTACATTTTCTAACTCGACACTTTTTATGCCTTCCGTTCAGACATAAAACCATATTTATACTATGTCTTTACTTACTCGGCAGAAAGCTGCTGGTTCTTTGTTAGAGCCTGTCTCAGATCATCTTTGGTAGCCGCAAGCTGATTCTCTGGTACACGAGCTAGTGATCGCAAGGTAGATAACTCTTGTTCTAGTTTAGTTATGCACGCCTGTAGACGGTTGATCTCGTCTAATAAGCCTCCATTTTTGTAAGCTTCAGCGTTAAATCTACAAATATACAATAATAAATTATTGGTTATCAGATCAATAAACAAGAGCACCGCCTACGAGTGCGTACGCTCGGCTGTTGGGTGCTTGATAGTTGACCAAAATGCATCTAGAGTTATCCCCCTTGAGTGTATAGGTTGCTCTTTTGATAGTGAACAAGTGTGCCAAGTTTCAAACGAACGCCTTTAGTAGAACCAGAGATATCACAAAATGTCAAAGTTTTCGCACGACGACGACGACGACAACAACGACACCAAGGCTGTCGCAATACCTCGGATATTCTCCGAAGACAGCCGAGCTAGAAATGATTGATACTCTATTTCAGGATCGGCTTGACACCAAATTTCATCACTTTCAAGTTAAACGGGCCGTAATCGGGTCGCTAAAAATGTTTTCTGAAGACGAGAGAAGAGAGAGGAATGGCAAAATGGACAGACTCCTGTAATTGGTAAAACTGAGGGGCCGTAACTCCCTAGAGATAACGATAATTATGTTGGAAAGCGGACAAATACATCTTGAATCAACTATAGTGAGCATTACGCCCTGAGATTGTAGTGAGCATAACGCCCTGAGATTGTAGTTAGCATTACGCCCTGAGATTGTAGTTAGTATTACGACCTAAGATTGTAGAGAGCATAACGCCCTGAGATTGTTGTGAGCATTACGCCCTGAGATTGTAGTGAGCATAATGCCCTGAGATTGTAGCGAGCATTACGCTCTGGGATAGTAGTGATAATTTAGCCCTGGGATTGTAGTGAGCATTACGCACTGAGATTGAGATGAGCATTACGCCCTGGGATTGTAGTGAGCATTACGCCCTGTGTTGGTAGTGGGCATTACGCACTGAGATTGTAGTGAGCATAACGCACTGAGATTGTAGTGAGCATTACGCACCGAGATTGAGCTTAGCATTACGCTCTTAGATAGTAGTGAGCATTTCGCCGTTAAATTGTAGTATATGAGATTGTAGTGAGCATTACGCTTGGAATTGTAGTTAGCATAACGCCCTGCGATAAAAGTGAGCATAACGCCCTGGGATTGTAGTCAGCATTACACTCTGAGATAGTAGCGAGCATTACGCCCTGGGATTGTAGTGATTATTACGCCCTGGAATTGTAGCGAGCATTACGCCCTGAGACTGTTGCGAGCATTATGCCCGAGATTGTAGTGAGAATTAAGCCCTGAGATTGTAGCGAGCAATATGCCCTGAGATTGTAGCGAGCATTACGCCCTGTGACTGTAGCGAGCATTATGCCCGAGATTGTAGTGAGCATTACGCCCTGAGATTGTAGCGAGCAATGCGCCCTGAGATTGTAGCGAGCATTACTCCTGGAGGTTGGTGTTATTAGGCCTAGCTACCGGACAGGCAGGATGGTTTTCAAGTCTTAGTAAGTAAAGTTGCAAGATGTCACATATTAAAATCAAAGCGATGAAAGCGCTACACGCCTGAGATACATATACACGAGATAAATATAACATGGGCAGAAATTTTGATGTTCGGATTATCGGAGGTGTCACTTTTTGCCAAGGTTTACGGTCGATAATGGGCAGATATGCCAATTTGTGCATTAACGAACAAAGTACGACCACAAAAAGTTGAACTTTCTTCTCGCTTTGCAGGCATTGTGTATATATATATATATATGTGTTCGAAGAAATCTGATATGGACCACCCAATGGTCATTCCCTGGAAATTTGGTTGAATTCTGTTCAGTTCTTTCAGAGGAGAAGATTTTTAAAGTATAAGTTACGGACTGACGGTCTACGGACATAAAGCCATGGCGATAGCTCTCTTGCTTTGAGCCAGTGGAGCCTATACTAAGGCTTGGATAAGTCAAATAGTTTGGTAACAAACTTTAAAAGAGAAGGAGAAAGGTGAAAAAAGAAGATGGTAGCGGAAAGATTTTAGAGTGCGATGCGAGTACTGACCTACTTCGCTATGTAAATATACGCTTTATAGATTGATGGATAAATAGAGATGGATGGATGGATAGATGGATGAATAGATAGATAGATAGATAGATAGATAGATAGATAGATAGATAGATAGATAGATAGATAGAAAGAGAGAGTGAGAGAGAGAGAGAGAGAGAGAGAGAGAGAGAGAGAGATAAAGAGAGAGAAAGATTGATAGATCGAACGATCGATATAGGAAGCAATCATTTTCAACACTCAATGGCCCAATGGCGCCATCAGTAGTCATATTTTCAACATGTATCCAATCATATCTAAAAGGATAAAAGGTTAAATGATATCTCCTTCCATGTGCATAATCAACAAGAATTCAGACTAAAAACCGGCGTCAATCTTCACCATTCAATTGGGTATATAAATAATTTCTCGAGGTCGTTTGCTCCAGTCCGATCTACCTTTCATGCAACAGAAGATTGTATTAATTGCGTTGTATGTTTTCACATTAACATGTTAAACTTATTTTGGGGTTGATTCTACCGTGTTAGCTTTGGCCTTCAGCAATCTCAGGCCAAAAAGCTGAACACATTGTAGAATTAGATTGTACTTCTGCGAATCGTTAAAGGGATTTCGGAAAACCGAACCAATCACAAGTGAATAACGGTAGGTATTTAAACCCTTAGCATGACGAGTCATAACAATATCACCTGTCCCCAAAGTCCGCAGCTACAGTTTTCATTTTCTCCGTCTCAGTGGCTTGTTTGTTCTTCTCTCTATTTGCGGCATCTAGCTGGCGTCTGTAAAAGCAACATCATACGTGTCACCTTACGTGAAATAATGTGAATCGTAACAAGAAATGACAGTTACTCCAAATGATTTAACATAAATATGACATTCCGTGAGAGAAAACGCAGACTCTGAATCACCTGAAGATCCAGATTATATTAGAATATACTCTTGGCTATACTTTGTGTTAATGGTTGAGATTTTAATTAAACTGTGAAGATGCACAGACTAATACGAGTCTATTTCTTTCTACTGAAAACTGCAATACTCCCGGGGATTTATGTTCAAAACGGTTACTTAATATCAGATCATACCTCAGATCGTCTAGCTCATCCTCGTACAAGTTCTTTAATTTAGCGGCCTCGTTTTCCATCGACCCCAGAGAGGCGAGGAACTTGCCAGATTCATTTGGACCGAGATTTCTGACTTTCTGAACATAGGAAACCAACCTGAACAAATAAAACATCATCGTTAATAGATATTCGCAGTAAGTATTTACACACAAGTATATATACAACAGAAAGAGAGATGACAGGAGCCTGAAAATAAGGAAACTTGGACTGAATATTCGAAGAAATTCAGATTGTAGCAATAATCGAAACAGTTTGTTTACAAATTTACTCTAATATTCATTACTCTAATATACATTACTCTGATTTTGGAGTAAAGTTTTAATCTTTTTTAGAATTTTAAGTGCAATATTTTTTATCTCTATATTGTTACTTAATTTTACATTACTTTCATATTTACATAACAATTTTTGTCATGCTCTAAATGTTACCATCTTTAGCATATTTTATTTCCAGTAACTTACCTA